>JALJCO010007284.1:110000-550558 GCA_023101725.1 Atherinomorus stipes | reverse complement strand
TATATTTTTTCGTCCAGGCATTATGTCTTTATATTTTGTCATCCAGACATTATTTCGTTATATTTCATGTCATCCAGGCATTATATTGTTATTTTTTTTATGTCATCCAGGCATTATGTTGTTAAATTTCATGTCATCCAGGCATTATGTCTTTATATTTTGTTATTCAGGCATTATGTCGTTATATTTTATGTCATCCAGGTATTATGTCGTTGTATTTTCTTGTTTTTCTATTGCCCTTTAGGGACCAAAAATAAAAGTTGGAAATTTTACATACTTACATGAAAAGGTACGTATTTTCTTTCAAATAAAAAAAAAAAATGAAATGAACCATGTTTGGGTATAGAAAGAAACCACTGCAGCTCCTTTGCAGGCATCAGAATGTGATGAGGTGAGAGTGAGACGGGTTTAACTTGTTTCTGAGTATAATCACCTCCGATTTGTACATGTATGATGTTGCTGACACGTCTGTTATTTTTACATTCATCTACTTTTTACTTGTGTTTCTTTTTTTTTTTAGTTTCTGTTCAGTATTTTTCTTTACTTTTGTTTTACCACCAAACATACATAACTACAATTGCTCTGTATGACATATTTCATACATTTGGCAATAAGAACACAAAAAAATAGTTATGATATTGAAACTCAACCAAACAGAGTGAAAGTGACAAGAATGAGTTAAGTCAATGAAAACCTGAAAGTAAACAGATCAGTGGTTGCAACATGGCCTCCTCTGCTCCGGTCTCCTGGTCCAGAACTGAGTTGCTCTGTTGGTACAAGGACACCAAAACAACGAAAGAAGCAGCAGTCTATGACATGATGGGAATGAAAACTGCTACTGTATTTCTTTACACTCGTCTGTAGTTGAGATAAATGCTTGTCTGTGTAGTTTGGTTATATGGGTCATCAGTGAAACCTCTGAGGTCTTGGGGGACATGTATACGGAGGAAATTTTATTGGACATAGAGAAAAAACTTTAAAGTACGCAATTATTTTCTTGAATATCTTCAGAGAAGAGTGACTTAACTAAACTTGATAAAACTAAGCAAGCGTTGGGATGACAGGAGCCAAACATACATCACAGGTTTGTCCAGTTTCCCTGAGTTTGAACTTGAGTTGGAGCATGAACAGTCTGAGATCAAGCGAGATAAAAAGAAAGGGGTGGTTAAATCCGTCTAAATAACTGGGCTATTGAGCCACTGGAACACATTAATTTCCAGTCCCTACGTTTTCTTTTGTAGAAATCACTCTTATCCAATGACCTCACTGCTCTGTTATAGAATAAGTCAGAGATAAGTGAGTGGAAGGTAACAACCCAGTCTGCAAACAAAAACGCTGATTATAAATAGCTGTAAAGAACTTCTGAGTGCTGGGAGGAGAGAACTTGGAGCTTCACGCACACAAACACTGTTAGAGAGCATGTGGAGGAAAACCAGGGCCGGATGAGGACACCCCCTTTGCTGGATCAGGATAACCGTTTCTGTACCAAGCCTCCGACGAGTCAGTGAGTTATGCAACATAATTTCTCTGATCTTCCTCGTCAGCTGCAGACTGAAGCTAATTTACGGCTGAATATGAATGCTGAATGTATCTGGCTTCTTTTTATTCAGAACTTTATAAAGTGAATCAATCTGGAATAACAGAGCTGAAACATAAATAACGGTGAAACAACATTGTGCCGTGTCACTCATAAATGATTGCAAACCTCTCCTGTCCTCTGCTTGACTTGTTCAATTTTTGAGTTCTAGTAACAGTTTTTGTGCTTTACTCCTACTTGGTGATCAAAGTGTGGTAGAGAGAGGGGCTGGAGATATTTCACTAAAGTATGTGTTGTGAGACTGGCTTCAAAGGCACGCGGTATTAAGATTCATAACTCCAGGCTTTGGATAGGTAACTCAAGAAGATGATAATGGCCCAAGCAGACGTTCGGGTGATATTGCAAAGGTGAACATGTTTTTCCTACTCAGTGAGAGAGGTGGTAATTAGTCCTCGTGTAGAGGGAAAAGGCAAATGTGGGGAAAATGGTGAGTGCTCAAGAGAACAGTCGTGGTATGTAAAGGAAAGTAGACGCAATTCAGCACATGAAAAAACAGCAGTTTTATTAGTTTCTTAGTTCCACTTTTAACATCCTAAATGTTGCTCATATCCTGATTGTTGATTTGTCAATGGAAATAATTAAACTGATGAAAATTAATTATAAATAGTCATTGCTAACGTTTTTTGTCACAGTGAAAATCAGCCAACATGAACCATCCAAAGCAAATTTTTCAAGATTCCTTAAAGGTGCCATGACATCAAATTTCACTTTTCTGGGGTTTTGGGTGTATAATATGATCTGTTGTGCACTGATGAGGCCATGTGAATGTCCAGAGTGAGAATCAAAAGTTCCTGTTTATGGTCTGTCAGCTTTGTCTCTCTGCTCAGAAACAGTTGAATCAGACAGCAGGCTATCATTCTACGTAGTTCTATCATTCTACATAATTTAATTGCTCCAATAAGAGCACACTATCAAGTAAACAGCGCCCCCCCTCTCCTAACGGTCTATGCACCGTCCGCTCCCCCCTCCCCTCCCTGTCTGATTCAGCTTCGTGTATGGAGCTAGTAGTAACTTCTGTGCAGTCAGGTCTGGATTTTCAAACAAATGGATTTAAAAGCAAACTTCTGCCTTCGCAACACTGAGGGAGGGGGGCCACAACCTTGTCATTACCTGTAAGTGTATTTATTTTCTAAATGCTGTCTTGTCTGATAAACGTAGCTCACACTGTCTGAAGTGCCCCTGTTGCTAGCAGTTAGCCTTTAGCAAAGTCCGATCGCAGCTTGACCTAGATTCTCCAAATAAGGTCATAGCCAAATAAGGTGTAGCCAATCAAAATGAAGTCAACGTGGTCTCCGGGTAAAGCTCCATATCATCACCGGACCCAACTGTATTACTGAGGAAGTGAGGTCTGGTGTTTCAAAACAATACTCCGCTGTAAAAAATGCCGTTTTTTTCTTTGGAGTATTTACATATGCAGTAATGCCAACAACATAAACTAGTTTTTAACTGCTATGTCATCACTCCTTTAAAGCTCTAAAAATAAGAACTTTCAGGTGTAGAGTTTTCATAATCACAATAAATAAGACAATAATAATTTCTGTTTGGATTTTTGAAATGCTCACTGGGTTGATACTTCAAAACCACCAGACAAAATATCAGAATAAATACTTTTTGAATATCGAGAAACAACTGTACAGACACCAAACGTGCAGTTTGTTTCCACTTCTGGGTGTTTTAGGCAATGAAATGATGTGTGAAACGTTTCCTTTCATCTTTGTGCAAATGACGTTGTCTGTCATCTATTTCTGCCACAGTACTATATGATTTGTCCACCCTGTCCATAATGGTGTTGCTGACATTACATCAGCCAGGCCTCCATTCCTTTCCTGCAGCTGGTACAAAATGCCAATTTTTAACAAATGCAATTGAGCAAGAGTGCATTGTCCCAATTTTGGCCTCCATTTACTGGTGACACGGCAAGATGGCGACGGTAAGACACGCCCAACTGGCTTCACATTTCTCTATTCAGAAGAGAGACCGGAAGCTACGTCCAGTAATTATATACAGTCTATGGTCCTTACCTACTTTTCTTTTTCAATGCCTGTCTATCCCAGAGAATCTGTCCTGGCTGCCTTCAAGCATGCTGTGGTCAGGCCTATTTTGAAAAAAACACATCTTGATCCTCTCCTGCTACAAAATTTTAGACCAGTCTCCCACCTTCCCTTTCTTTCAAAGGTACTAGAAAAGCTTGTTCTTAAACAATCACAGCCTTTTGTAGAACAAAATGCCCTTTTGAACAAGTTCCAGGTTGGTTTTAAGGCTCGCCACAGGACTGAGACTGCTCTGCTTAAAATTAATAATGATATCACTCGACCTGTTGATGGTGGCAATCCCACCCTGCTAGTCCTCTTAGACCTCTCTGCTGCTTTTGATACGTTTGACCACGCTGTCTTTATCTTCCGTCTAGAGCACTTAGTTGGTATCCATAGAACCGTACTCACAAGGTTCAGGAGTTATTTGTCTGACAGGAGCTTCTCCGTTGTCACTGGTAATCCCCCTCCTCACATGCTCCACTCACCCACGGGGTGCCACAAGGCTCAGTTATCGGTCCTCTCTTGTTTCTGTTGTATCCGCTGCCCCTTGGGTCCATCATTGATAAGCACAACCTATCTTTGCATTTCTACGCCGAGGACGGCGGAATTTTCTCACGCGGAATTTCCTGCATCTTAATGACACCAAGACTGATTTTATTCTGTTTGGCACTCCACTCATGCTTAGCTCTTTCCCCAGACTGCGGCACTTCTATTCCCTCCCCCCAAGTCCTGTGTGAAAAATCTTGGAGTTTTATTAGACAGTGGCCTCAAGTTTGAAAAACAGATCAGCGTCATCGTCAGAACCAGCTTCTTTCAACTCCGTCTCCTCTCTAAGGTAAAACCTTTTCTTAACCGTGACGACCTGGAGAAGGCTGTTCATGCCTTCATCAGTGCCAGGCTGGACTACTGTAACGCCATTTTTGTTGGCCTGAACCAGGCTTCCATCGCCCACCTGCAGCTCGTCCGGAATGCTGCTGCTTGTTTTCTCGTGGGCGTGTCCAGGTGGGAACATATAACCTCCGTCCTGTCTTCCCTGCACTGGCTGCCCGTCCGCTTCCGAATTGATTTTAAATTACTTTTGTTTGTTTCCAAAGCCCTCAGCAGTCTGGGCCCCCTTATCTGGCTGACCTGCTAGTCCGCCGGGACCCCAGCAGGGCCCTTCGTTCTGTTGACCAACTTCTTTTTAGAAGTCTCAAGGACGATGTTGAAACAGTGGGGTGACCGCTCGTTCTCAGTTGCTGGCCCGAGATTATGGAACTTCGCTCTGCCTTGATATTTGTCTCACAACTGAACTGGGCTCTTTTAAATCTAAGCTGAAGACCTATTTTTTCACCTAACTTTTAATTCTAACTAGTTTATTTCTTTAAAAATGTTATTCTCTTCTATGCACACCCTGTGCTCCCCCCCCCCCCCCCCCCCCCTAAGAAGCCTGTTCTGATTCTCTGTTTTAGGTTGTTTTCATAGCTCCTAGCTATTTTGCTCATAATTTTTCCAGTATTTAATATAGCATTTTTATGATGTTTTACTTTGTTGTTTCTGCTGTAAAGCACTTTGTGTGTCAATGGGCTTTATGCACAGCTCCACTACTTCCTGAACTTAAAATTACACCTTTTTTTCTGTCTTTTAAGATTGAATCAACTGATTAATCCAGGTGTGTCTGACCATTTGCTGAGATCAGACACACCTGGATTAATCAGTTCTTCCAATCATGAAAGACGGGAAACAAAGGTGCAGTACTAAGTTCAGGAAGTAGTGGATCTGTGCATAAAGCATATTGGGTACTGTAAAGGGCTATATAAATAAACTTGATTTGATTTTAAGCTAGTTATTTCATTCCCTCACCTTCGTAATCCATAGCAAGGATTAAATCATTCCGTGCCTTTACATCATTTACACGATCATGACTTAATCTCTTGTGACCACGCATTAGTAAAGTGCGTGGCCACAAGAAAGGGTTCATGAGTTCATTTCTTTTTCTGTCGATGTCACCAGATGGGCGGGGAACTTCATGGCTACGTCTGAACTGGTACGTACCATCCCGCTGTCTCCAGTCAGCAGACCAGCTCTTATCTGTTCCGAAAACACAATCCTAACTCAGAAGTGATGGAGCCTTTCCAGCTGCTGCAGCAATACTCATGTTCAGCAGGCTGCTTCACTCTCTGAATTTTCATCTTGTTTAAAAACGCATTTTACTCCCTGGTCTTTGATCGAATCTGAAAGGATTTTACTTGAATTTCATGTACTTTTTAAATTATTATTATTTCATATTCTTCTGTTGTCATTTTTGCAATTTGTGTATTTTATATCTTTAATCTTTTGGCCTGTGTATCTGTTATGATTTGATCCATTCTGCAGCACGTTGGTCATCCTTACTGTTGTTTTTGAAGTGCTTTATAGATAAATTAGTATGTCATGGTACAAGAGGGCTGTGAAACTGTGAGTTACACCGGATAGAAAAAAGAACAGTAATCCGTTTAACTTGCCTGTAAGACAGCTGGCAGCTTATTTCCAGTCCTGCTGTGTACGTATAATATCCTCTGTTTTTATTTCATTCAACCTTTATTTAACAAGGAAAAAATCCCACTGACATTAAGAACCTCTTTTACAAGGGAGTCCTGGTCCAAGACAGGCAGCAACTGATACAAGATGCATTTACAAAGTTTCCCAGTTAAAACAAACGAAAGACAAGTAAAAAGAGAAAAGACTGCATTTACAAGCAAATTATGAAACAACTGCATGTTGTGGAGTCGATCTCAGAATTCTCTGGTTGGATTTAAAAGTGCTCCATCGGTTAGTTTCATGTCTTTCTGCAACATTTTCAAAGCAGAAGGTGAACAGAAGCCTTTTTACACAGTTCAGACCAAGGTTATAATAGTTTTGTATTTTTAATTAGTTTCCGTTTTTATTTAGTTTTGACTTTTTGTTTTTCAATTCAGTTCGATTCAGTTAGGTCGTTTAATTTTTGAGCAGGTTTGCTAGTTTTTATGAGATTTTTGGGGAAAATGCTTAGTTTTAGTTTAGTTTTTATTAGTTTCAGAGTTAGTTTTAGTTTTTGAGGAGGGGGGGGGGGGGGGGGGGGGGACTCTTCTGGAAATTATAGATATTTGTCTGGTCACTCAGAGTAAAACCGGTAGAGCAAAGTAAATAGATTAAATAGAAATAGATTTCATATCAACCCAAAAGACTTATGTATTAAATAAATTTACAAAGACTTTGCAATAATTTTGAGTTAGTTTTGTGAAGACACAATAAAATTTCAGTTCGTTATCTTTTAATTTTTTTTTTTTATTTCAGTTAATGAAAATGTTTTTTTCAATTTAACTTTTTCATTTAGGTTAACTATGATAACCTTGGTTCAGACCACAAATAGGATACAATATAAATACAGGGTTTCCGCGGGTCATTAAAACGCATGAAAAGTCTCAACAGATTTTGTGAAAATTCAGGCATTAAATGGCATGAAAAAGCATGAACTTAAATTTTCGAGGCATTAAAAATTATGGAAACTTGACAGGGATTTTTTTTTCACACGACATATTTTGATTATATAAACATCTGAGTGTAATTTAGGTTGGAAGTATAACATGTTGGTTGACTGCGGAACGTTTTGACTTTCTCATGGCCGGTGCATCGGTGCTCTTGAGTCGCAACGGAAGCGGCCAAACGCTGGAGGTCTGCAGCCGGACTGACTTTCAGACTGTTAATAAATAAATAAATAAAATCAATAAGCCAAAATCAGTGAATTGATAAACCAATAATCGAGTCAACCTGCTTCGTTGCCTAGTAACAATGCGAATACCGCTGCTGAGAACGTGGGCAAATATTCTGGGATGTTTCTTTTTTCTAGGATGTTTAAGGTTTGCTAGCTAACAAACTATGGCGCCAAAGAAACGAAAAGATATCGCGGGTGACAGACAAATGAACTTTTTCTGCAAGACTCCAAGGAAAACAGATGAAGTTAGAGACACAGCAGAGAGGCTGCTGGGAGACCGTTACTGCCGCTGACACCGGTCCAGACTGCAGACCCGGACCCGGTCTGACAGCCGACCCCCCAGGGCTAGGGTAATGCTCCGTTCCATTTGAACTCGGAAAATGCCCATTCCAGTTGAGGGAAGTTACAACTGGACCGCCCCCCTGCAGTCGGCCTTCTCACTGAAACTGGCAAACCTCTCACCTCTCACTTCAGATATATAGAAGGCCGCGCCCGCCGTGAGCTGTTTTAGAAGCTTTGGTAATGTTTTATTTAATTTCTCTTCCTTTCTTATTTTTTTTTGCTTAAATAAACAGTTCATATTGGTATTGTTTGATAAAAAGGAAGGGGGGGGACTGTACTTCACTCCAATTTCTTCTCATATATATGTGCTAAACAACAACCCAAGCCGGCCCAACAACGGCTAATAACACCACCATCCCAAACACTTTGTTTGGTGGGTTTCTAATTGTTCTCCCACGAGAGAGGAACCGAAAGTAGAGTGGGGGGAACCCCCCCCCCCAGTTCCCACTTCCAAGTTCCGATGAAAATGGAACCCAGCATAAGACCAGACATCCCGCATTTTCATTACTTTTCACTGCCAAAGATGCCGCTGTCCTACATTGCTGCCGTTTTGTGTTAAAGGCTGTAATTTATAAACTGACGGCGATGATGAAAGCAGAGAGAGCTGTCAATCACAGCCCGACCGCTGATGTCAGTGACTTAAATGTCATCAGTCTCCAAGTCGGGACTTTAGTGAAGGTCCACGTTTGTCAGAGGGAATGTTTCCATGCTGCATGGCGGGGCGCGCGACGTGAAACGACACGAAATATCCGCGGGTGACTAAAAAAAACGTGTTACTCAAAAGAAATCTTCCCAGTCATGGACAGATTCCTGCAAAAGCGCAAACCAGAGTCTGATACAGACCAGTAACAGCTGCTGAGTGTTTACCAGTAACACTGTGCAGCACTAAGCAGGCATACAGGTCAGAAACTGTGGAAATAAGTAGAGATGCACCGATCCAGTCCAATACCGATACCTGGGCTGAGCGTATCAGCCGATACCGATCCAATACTGCCGTTGGATAATTGAACTGTTTACCTTGCCATGTGAAGGCATCAAACTTGACATAAACATTTGGCCTTGTTTAAAAAAGGTAACAAATTAAAACAAATATAAATGTACTTAATTTTGTTTATTAACAAATAAAGTGTACATTTATTATGATGTTAATAAAACAGAAATGACTGGATCAGAATGCTGGATTGGCCACATTCATCCAAAATCTGATACAGCTAATTTGTCAGTATTGGAGATCGGATCGATGCATCTCTAGAAATAAGGAAGCATTGGTCATGGTTCCAGACTGAGACGGCGGTGGTCGTAGAGAGAACAAGATCTCAACCTCTTATTCTGTTTGATTACACGGTTAAAGTAAGAGAAACTATGAAACAGTATAAAAGTTTTTGCTGTTTGCTGATGTCAGGGAACTTGACAAGGTTGAAATGAAATGTGTGGAGCCATATAATGTGTATGTATGTGTATATATATATATATATATATATATATATACATATGTATATATATATATATATATACATATATTTGAAGGTCTACAGTCCTCAACATTATTCATACCCTCCCATTAAAGAAAAGGCTACATTGACAATAGTAATCAAAATAACAGGAAACAGAAGAAACTAATTTTTTTTTTTTTTTTTAAGTTTGTTTTTAACATTTCTGTTGAATCACAATTTAAAATCGATGTCATGATTTTGATAGAATTTTTATTCATTATTGCTTTTGTCAGTTCCAGCTTATTTTACTGGCAGCTTATTGTTTTTTCTCCTCTTTAATGAGAAAGTGTGAATAATTAGTTTTTGTACCACACTTATGCACTGTTTGTTCCACATTTGGTCAGATGGAATCTGGTCACCTACATGCAGCTTTGATCAAAGGTTATCCAGATTAAGCCTGATGATTTCAAGTTAGTGATTTCACTCAGTGATACAGGCCTAAATGTTTATTGCTGTATTTCGCAAGTCACATGACATTATTAAAAATGTATGTGTGTTTTCGGTTATCAGTTATCAGTGTCGGCCTTTAGGTGCTAAAATTTCTCTGTACCACCAGACCTGAAAAAAATTCTTGGAGAAACACTGGTGGGTGGGTGTTGTGGGAAGGATGGAGGTATTCACCCTTAGAAACCAAAGTCTGGCTACACCCTGTTTCAATCTAAGCATCATTCAGTTTACAGCAGATGGTGGTGCTTACTTGAAGTTTGTCGGGTTGACATGAATATATGTGAAATACAGTAGCGAATTTATTTAAAGAGAGAGTTCAATGTTTTGGCAAATTTGCCAACAGCCATTTATGAAGTATGTTCATTACTCAGAATTATCGGTGCATGTTGTTTTGCGATCCGCAGGGCAGAGACACGAGCTGCTTTGTGAAAAGTTTAAATGTCGTGACCAAATGACCAAATTTCCTTTGGTTTCTTATTTTGAGAAGCACTTTGTTGCGTTTAAAGTTACATTTGGATTTTCAAATATAAAATATAAGCATTATTTATCGCTTTTGTGTCTGAAAGTATTGTCAGTAGGAGATAGGCATTAAATTAGTTTAAAGTGGCATGAAAAAAACATTAAATGAGATTTGCTGATACCTGCATAAACCCTGAAATAGGACCTGCCTGACAAAGTGAAGTAGACCAAAAGATCCTCAAAAGCTAGACATCATGCTGCCATCCAAAGAAATTCAGGAACAAATGAAAAACAAAGTAATTGAGATCTATCAGTCTGGAAAAGGTTCCAAAGCCATTTCTAAAGCTTTGGGACTCCAGAGAACCACAGTGAGAACCATTATCCACAAATGGTGAAAACATGGAACAGTGGTGAAAACTTCCCAGGAGGGGCCGGCCGACCAAAATGACCCCAAGAGCACAGCGACGACTCATCCAAGAGGTCACAAAAGACCCCAGAACAACATCCAAGAACTGCAGGCCTCACTTGCCTCAATGAAGGTCAGTGTTCATGACTCCACCGTCAGAAAGAGACTGGGGGGGGGCAAAAATGGCTGCATGGCAGAG
This sequence comes from Atherinomorus stipes, assembly GCA_023101725.1. Classification (NCBI taxonomy): domain Eukaryota; kingdom Metazoa; phylum Chordata; class Actinopteri; order Atheriniformes; family Atherinidae; genus Atherinomorus; species Atherinomorus stipes. The sequence continues at coordinate 539,870 of JALJCO010007284.1, read as the reverse complement.
TTCCAAGACCAAAACCACTGCTGAGCAAAAAGAACATAAAGGCTCGTCTCAGTTTAGCCAGAAAGCATCTTGATGATCCCCAAGACTTTTGAGGAAAATACTCTGTGGACTGACGAGACAAAAGTGGAACTTTCTGGAAGGTGGAGGTCCCATTACATCTGGCGTAAAAGTAACACGGCATTTCAGAAAAGGAACATCATAGCAACAGTATAATATGGTGGTGGTAGTGTGATGGTCTGGGGCTGTTTTGCTGCTTCAGGACCTGGAAGACTTGCTGTGGTAAATGGAACCATGAATTCTACTCCAGATTTAATGAAAATCACAGTTTAAAGCAGGTACTGCTAAAAATCTGCCCACCTACCGTGTATTAATCCTGTCTTAATGGGGCTTTAGACTGGAAAACTGAATCAAAACCAGGGTCCAAAATGGACGTGGAGTGGTAAAACAGTCCGAACTGCGAGGATTTTGTCTGAACATTGTCAACAAAATTTTCAGAAATGATTATTTGAAGTCAGAGCTGCATCATGCAGCGACCCTGTGCAGACGACTTGGCATGGGGAACCTCGGGGGCCAGGTCTGGGGCTCCAGTCAGCTCAAGAACCAGAAGGTTGCTGTTTATAGAAGCGCAGACGTTCAGGAGAAACGTATCTTGCTGGGCTGATCCCAGGAGCCGGACCTAATTAGAAACAACTGGTTGAAATTCACTTCAATGGCTGCACAGATCTCTTTTTATGTTGCTTGGCCGCTCCTGCGCGTTCATCAGCTGCACCTCCAGGCTCATCTCCATCTCATAAGACTCCCCCGGCCGCGTGGTGTTTGTGGATTTCATGGACGGTAAAAAGAAACTTGAGGCCTGCCACCTAACTCCTCCTGCCTTATCTCTCCTCTCGCTCTCATACACACACATTTGCGCATACACAGGTCTTGTCTTGAAACAACAGGCTGCAATCACACGTGTCAGGTCAAATCTGTTTCCAATTGGCCCTGGACTTTCATGTGTTTAGACCTCACCCTCTTGCTTTTGAGAAACATTACATCATGGACCTTTGTTTTACCGTAGCTGCTCCGTAGGTGCCCCGTACCGTTTTAATCTCTCCAGCCGCTTGTGTTTGGAGTCGAGTCAGTTATCATTAGCAATGACATCATCAGGGATCTCGCTAAAAAGCAAGAAGTGCCACTGATGGGCTGTTCAAATCAGAGTCTGCAGCTCTGACCCGATGCACTGCATAACGTCTGCCACGATACAATATCCATACGGTGATTACACGTCTGGCAATATCATATTTTGGCACGCAGAATCCCAGACTTGAACCCCTTCGAGCTTTCAAGTCAATCTGATCCTGTCATCAGACCATCTCGACATGGAGTTTCTCATTCAACTGGCATCCGAGGTTTCTCTCAAATGAGCACTGGCAGAGGCAGGCAGTCATATTTGAACCAGGTGATGGAGTTTCACATCAATATTTCTCATAATATAGACTAAATAATCACAGATCGCACTTATCGTAGCATTTTTGCCTCTAATTTAACTCTGCAGATGGTGTTACAGCTAAAAAATAAGCTTTATTTTATCACAGGAAAGCCTTATTAATGGGGCGATACCTCTATAGGAATATGTTGATAGAAAACTTGAGAAAGGCTGGTGGTGTAACTTAGGTGGAGGTGCACTGAGCGTAAAGGATGAGATTGCACAAGATACATATACAGTATACGATATTGAAGGTTGGTGTAGATCCCCAAACCAGACTCCTGCAGATTATTTGACCCACTAAAGAAAACAAACGAAGTCTCAGTTGAAAATAAACTCCTCACTGTTTACTACCGAACCAGTTGTAACCATAATCCCCGGAATTTTCTCTGTATTCCTGGAGTTGTGTGAATTACTTATGAATACTCACTATTTTACCTCCAGCAGACAACGAGGGAGTCGAGCTAACAGCTGCTCAACTCTGAGCCATCGAAAAAGAGAATTTTCACCTTCTAAAAAGGTTCAAACCTCCAAAACTTCACAGCAGCTACTTCTCTGCTGAAAAGTCCAGCGGAGAAGCTGGCTGGAAACAATAAAGTACAGGTAAGGTTGCAGTTAAGGATGCAAAATGTTTTATTTGTGGCGGTGATAGCATGAAATCAGATTCTGTAGGGATTCATGTCTAACCCGAAGATACTTAACAATGGCAGAGGTGGATTTGGTCATGAAACTGTGTCTCATGTTGCATCTGCACGCTGTGAGGTGTGGATTCATCGGCTGCATACATCACAGCGGCACGTCAAGTACTGTCCCGTACTTGACGGGACAGTACTTGTCCCGTCAAGTACTGTCGGGACAACAGTACTTGTCCTCAAGTCCCGTCAAGTACTGGGACTTGAGGACATTCGGATTAGGAGACAAAAACGTCTCCGAATCCCCCCTCCAAACCTGCACTCCGTTTTGCCTGAAACGAAGGATTCATCGCATGTATCCCAGAACTCACTGCACACAAGATTTTTTTTAAAACTTTATTTACATAAGCAGAATGTAAAAACTCCTGAAGGGAGTAACAAGAAGTTTTATTCAATACTGTACGGTTGTATCATGAACAAATGCACTGAAAGGTTTGAACAATACACATACAAAGGGGTTAAAATAAAATAATGAAAAAAAAAGATATTTAGCGCACAATATACAATAAATTATAGTTACAAAGCGATGTAAACACAAAGTTAATCATCATGACTGGGCTTTCAAAGAATGGGGGAAAATTAGAACAGAAGGGTAGGAGACATTTTTTTACAGATCTTTTTTTACAATTCTACTTGACATTTTTAAGAGATGAGAAATATTGTAAGCAGAAGGTAACCCTAACCCCCATGTAGCTATAAAACAGGCAAAGTTAGGTATTTTGTTTCATCCTGCAGAAGATGGGAGGGAAGCTGCAGAGCTACGAGTGTAATATTTTGATATTTTCGTGGATTTTTAAGTGTTAAATGTTTACTGGTACGAAACAACAGATAATCTCTGTGGAAAATTTAAAATTATGTGGGCAAGCATAAAAAGAAAGAAAGAAAAAAAATTTTGCCTCAGAAAATGCATTTTGTTTGATATTATTTGTGGGTTAACAAGGGGTTAAGGGGGTGTCCACATTCAGGTAATGACAGATAAATGAAAAGGAATAAAATGAACAGTTTCATATTAGTATTTTGTTTACAACGCAGCTGAAGGAATAAGCGAAAAGGATACCGTTACTAGACAACTGTGGAGTCTGCAGTTGCTAGGCAACGGGACCGGAGCAGTAGGGAAATTCTCGTCTGCTAGGATGTCCCATTTCAGCAGCTACTGTTTCAGGAGGCTGCTTCAGAGTGCGCAGACTCGGTAGCACACTCTGTAGCCTACATAGTCTGCGCACTTCAAAGTGTGCAGACTGCAACATGAGACACAGCTACGGTCAGCAACAATACTCAGGTAGGCTGTGGTGGTTAAACCGTCACATTGGTACTCAAGGGTACTAAGGGGCCCAAAGTGGGCCGAGAAAATCTCCCCCACTCCGTTACACCAGCATCAGTCTGAAGCTTTGATCCAAGGCAGGATGGATCCATGCTTTCATGATGTTTCCAGCAAATTCTGAGCCTAGCATCTGAATGTGGAGCTGAAATGGAGACTCATCAGACCAGCAACGTTTCTCCATCTTCTATTATCCAGTTCTGGTGAGTCTGTGTGAATCGTAGCCTCAGTTTCCTGTTCTTAGCTGACGGGCATGACACCCGGTCTGGTCTTCTGCTGCTGGAGCCCACCTGCTTCCAGGTTGGTCGTGTTGTGTGATCAGAGATGCTATCCTGCATCTTGGTTGGAACCAGTGCTGATCTGACTTCCTGTTGCCTTTCTCATCTCCAACCAGTCTGTCCATTCTCCTCTGACATGCGACATCAACCAGACATTCTGGTCCAGACAACTGCTGCTCACTGGATATTTTCTCTTCTTCAGACCATTCCCTGGAAACCCTAGAGATGCTTGTGAGTGGAAATCCCAGTAAATATTTAGACCAAACACCATTGAATCCCCTTTCTTCCTCATTCTGATGCTCAGGTTTGAACTTCAGCAAGTCGTCTTCACCATGTCTACATGACTAGTTTCTGCCGTGTGATTGGCTGGTTTGATATTTGTGTTAACAAGTAGTTAACCAGGTGGACAAAATTGATTAGAAAGGTAAGTGTATAAATTAGGGATGGGTGGTGGGCACATAAATGGTGCGTTAACGCATTAATTCATTCAAGGATAACTTTATTTTTTTTCAACCTGGACCTTATTTCTAGGAGTTTAGACATGCATTTACTCACCGGTAAAGTTTCTGCATCACTTTGAGTCCTTGGGAAGATATTACGTTAAGTCACCCTTCGGTGTACCAGTAAAATGGTGGAGACAGGGCAACCTCTCTATAAGACATTATCTGCAGCAAAAACTCCTTGATTTCATCAATGCTTTAAGTAGAATGAATGAAGGGATGATTTGTATTGTCCTGTGAGTTCAGTTTCTCAAATTGTGTTTTTGTTGTTGTCTCAGTAGGGAGCTGCTCCTCTCAGCTATACTACGTTAGTGCGCATCGTGAACATGCAGCCCCGAAAAGTGTGTAGAACACCCTGATAACTAAAGGAAAGCTAAATATGGACTCTCTGGACAATAGTACTCATTCTTTTGTTCGTTCTACTTAAAGTATTGGCAAAAATCAAGGACATTTCCTGCAGAAAATGTCTTATATAATGACTGCCCCGTCTCCGCCATTATACTGGATGTACACCGAAGGGCGACTCAACATAATATCTTCCGAAGGACTCAAAGTGATGCAGAAATTTTACTGGTGAGAAAATGCACGTACATAATCCTAGAAATAAGGGCTAGGTTGAAAAAAAAAAATCCTTTAATAGTGGGTTGATTGAGTTATCCTTAATAGTGTTGATTGTCTTTATTTCTGTAATTTTCACCCAGTAAATGGCAGCGTCAGACAAGCTTAAAGAAAATATGTTGTGGTCAACAGGAAGTGGTGGTGTGTGGTCACAAAGGCTTCAGGAAGTGTGCTGGATTCTCTCGCGGGGGAGAGAGAATATGATGACCGCTAATAATCGAAGCGATTTAGGCGTCGCAAGTTAGAGGAAAGTTTGTGTAAAAACTAAGGCTGTCAAAAGATTCATCCTGATTACTCCCATTGTAAAACAAAAATAATTTCTTATTCTTTAATACTGCTATATGCAGAAAATGCATCAACTCTTGTTTTACAACCGAAAGGCTAAAACCAAGACAGAGTGGCGGCTAGTGTCAAAGCAGATGTTGATGGATAGAAGGAATGAGGGAGGGAGACAGAAAGATAGACGTTTCTGTCAAACGTTATGTTGTGAAACAAACTTGTTGTGTCTTATATAGCTTATATTTTGCTACCAAAACTCTTTTCTCATTGTTGTTTTTGTTGTTTCATAGAAGTAAACAGCTGTTCAGATGTTTGATGCAAATATTTTTTTCATTTATTGATGCCTCCAAGTCACTTTTCCACTTGAAGCACATTGCATAAAATGCTTGTTTTCTCAGCTTTTTAGTGAAAAGCAGGGCTTTTTGCTGCATCTACCCCATGTTCGACTGTAAATTACTAAAGAAACAGAAAAAAATAGAAAAAATGTTTGTTTTTTTTTCTGATGAAAGAACACAGTCTAAGCTTTCCTTTGGTATATTCTGTGTTTGCATGGCTTAGTACACAATGTTCTGTGGCTCTCCAAAAATCAGTGAAAATGCTTAAAAACCTTGCCAATATGGAGTGCTTTGCTCTGAAAACGTCTGGCAGTCAATGGGTTAACTTGTAAAATAAAAGTAAATACATTTTCCTCATATACCAGTACTTTTAAAGAATAATAATAAAAACATTCATTATCATGCATAAATACAGAATGCGATTAATAGCAATTTAAAAATCAATCATTGCCCGCATTGGTATGAATATTCTGTTAAAGATAATCAGACTTCGGTTTCAGAGGCATTTTCAAGCTGACCCGTGGATGCTATAAACAGCAACTGAAGTTTGTCAGTGTGCATCCAGCTCTGCTGCTGTACTCCCCACACACTGTGTTTTGGGCTGATATCCTCCATGGTCTGTTTTTGTAAAACACACATTCCTCCGTCTGTGTTTGGGACACAAAAAGCCTCTTGGAAGTTGTTACAGCTGTAAAGCTTTTAAAGGCAAGTCAGCCTGAACGGGACTTTCTTTAGCGCGACACATCAGCTGTAAGCGGCCCAGGCAGCGACCACAATTACAGGCAGTGGGTGGTGGGAGTTTAAGTCAAATGGGCAATATATTCCCATTGCCATGATTCACAACCCACTGTCTCCAAATGGACTCGACAGAAGGAATCACAATGAAAAATGGCATCATTCTTAACCTTCATCGTAATCGAGGGCTTAGCTGTAAGCTTACCCCGCTGTTCCAGGCAGGCGAGGACACCCAAAACAAATGGTATCAATCTGCTTCCAGTCATTAGACCACATCGCTGACTGGGATGACATATTGTCGAGTCATACTAGCCGGGACCTCAGCCTTAAATCAAATGACCAGCTTTTCCACAAAAGAATCCTCTTGGCTTTTACAGCTGGCACAGTGGAGTCACAGTAGAGCAGGACTTTAATGATTTAGACAACTGCGGGTAGTTTGCAGGGATGATCGAGAAGGTTCCGGCTGAATCCCATACCCCTCATTCCTCTTATCCCTTTTAAACGGGGGAAAGAATGAAATCAAAACAACACATTCCCTCCCTCTCTTCCTCCCTCTTCCCCCTCAAGCATGCACACCCCTGGAGAGAGTGAACCACAAGCGTCCAACAGAAACACCAAACAGAAATAGAGCTGCTATTTTAGTCTGAACTGGCTGTTATTTTTAGAAAAAGTGGCTCATTCTACGTTGAATTACAACATCATAAGGTCACTCCATACACCCCCCTTTTTTCAGACCTCTAGCCTCCAAAACCATGACTCACTGCAAAGTATGTGGTGACGTTACCCCGAACTATATGTACACTCCTGTGTCCCCATCAAAGTACGCAATATTCGGCTCACTGACCTGATTCGATCAAAGGGGTCAACTCGTACTACAATGATCTGCCCCCACCAAAACAACAGTTAAACAGGCCGTCTTATCAGGGACTGTTACGCTCAGCTCATATACGTTTGCCCATAACAGCCCAGCTGCAGCAATCCGCTCTTAGTTTGACAGCACATCATAACACTTGTTTGCACCATGAGACGCGGTCCAAACCTGTAATAGAACAATGCTGTTGTTGGTATGCCCAGCTGAGGCATCATTAAACGCGCAAAATGAAAAAGGAAAGAAAAAAGAAAAACACATGCTTCCAATTTCTTACTCATTCAATAGTTTCTTCCAACCAGTGATGTAGTTTAAAATGAAAAGGTGGGTAATCTCTAATCTCCGTATGGCGGAGCCATGCTCATGAACAGCAGGACAACAAAAGATTCGGGTTATTTTAATAAGGCACCTCTAAAATCCTAGTTTGTAAATCCTGAAAGTGAAAAAGGTTCAAGATAAAGAAAAAGGAGAGATCTTCACCAGAAGGTGAAGGAAAAATTACAGTCAAGGCAAGACCATAAAAGTGTGTCTGTGGCTGTAAAAGTAATAAACTCTCCATTTAATGTTGCTCTGACAACAACGCTGCCACCGACAGGCGTCATTCTGCCGTTGGGGGTAAAAGAAACCGAAGACACCAGTGTGACAAAGTAATTTAGCAAATATACTCGCCACCCCTGCAACAGTGTGGTGACGTGGAGAGAAAAGAGCATAAAAGCTTTGGATGAAAGCAGCCAGACTAGATTGTTCAAACATCAGGGCCGTTGTCAGCAGACCCATCCTGGATCCTTCCCAATGACTGAGTTTATCTAAAATAGGGACAAATCACATTAACAAACATATACATGTATATATATAAGACTATCGCCAAGGGCTAATTTCCATGTTCAGTCCCTTCGGCAGGTTGATGTCAACAACATCAGATAAAATCAATACAACAGTAACAACAATTACAACAGTTAGCCTTCATGGCCAGAATGAACTGGAGAAGTAATTACACAGAGAAAACATGTCCTTAAAAACGCAATACGACAGAAAATCAAAAAAAAGAATAGCAATAACAGAAGAAGGTATCACGGATCATGAAACATAAGGCCAAGGGTCAGGGGACCGTACGTATTTCACTCGTGTTAAAAGCTAAAACTAGATATCTAAGGGCAATTAAAGTGCACAGTGCTGAAGTGTTGGATGTGCAATTATCCTGCAGGCTGACCGGCTGCACAGTCAATTTAAAGTACTATTTCAAATGCACAATACTCAGCACATATTACATTCATCAAATACCAGCAATAGTAAATATATGTTACTGGGAGTACCCATTTTTTAAGAATACACAGCAGCTTGTCTTGCCTTAACACCTAAAAAGTAAATAAAAATATAATAAATAGTGATGATATTAATGGGGAAGAGGGAATAGTAGTAGTAGTAATAATGGATTTGATTTTCTCTCAGCCAGAGAAATAAAAAAATGCAGTCAATAACAGTAAAGCTGCTGCTACTCCTCTAAAATTAGCAGATGGTAATGGTAAATGGTAATACTGACATTTTGGAGCTTCATTTTGCTTCGGTTTAACACTGTCACAGTTGCTAGGCAACGAGACATATGCCGAGGAGAGGCTAGACCGTCTGAATTTCACAGCCTGTCCTTTCCGTCTTTTGCGGTCTAAGGAGGACCGGGTAGGACGCATCCTTCAAAGGAGCTAGCCCCTGAATTAGGACATAGCCAGTATTATTGTGATGGGAAGTTCAGCACCTTTTAAAGATCTGGTTCCTTAGACTCAGCTCTCTTATGGCCCGTTATGCTCCATTACTACTGAATTGAGTGCCACAATAAAGAATACATCTGGAAAAGAATAAGAGAATAAATGAGGGGATAAATACCTAAAACAAATAAAACTGTTTTTTTAGCTATTTATTTTCACTTAATTATATTATTTTATTCTTTTTCATTTATTGTTCCTTATTCATTTTCATTTATATAGCTTTTTTCTCGTAAAGTTAGAAAAGTTGTTTTCATTAACGCCACATTTAAAGTTATACTGTGTTACTTTTGGCCACTAGGAGCGCTAAACCTGTAACGCTGTCAACGTCTCACAGGCCTCACGGCAATGACACAAATTTAAATCTCCTCTCCCGTGTTTGGATATTGAAATAAACGAGTCCATCAAGATTCAAGAATTTTCTAAAGGATTTTTCACCATTGGAGGATCTGCCCCTGGCAGATGTATACACCTCTAACTGTTTCAAATTATTTATGTAAAGGTAGAGTCTGAAGTCCCTCCAGCGTTTGTTTGCAAACAACAGTATTCAAACTTAGCGCTCCTCCCTCTCAGGCCAACGACCGCCTCGTTCTAGCTAGCCTATTTAACTTCAAGCTTCTCCTTCAGAGCTCAGAAGCGGGTACAAGCCAAGCTATTATTAACCCTGGTTTTCCAAACTGCATTATCTGAAGCTCTTACCTTTTCTTTGGTATATACATGGTGTTTTCTTTCTTTCTTTCTTTTTTTCCTTTGAGAGTTTGAGTGACTGGCATCTGCTCCAATCATAAGCTTATTTCCACACAGCGTCATGCTCTTAGCTCTGTCATTGGCTGCCGATATAAACAGAAATCTCCACCCAGAAACGTTCCGACCAGACCAAAACAATACAAAAGAGCGAATTACAGGCAGGGGGAGAGAGAGTTGCCTTCAAACGCACCACGGCATGGAAGTAGAGGCCCAAAGGTGGGGTTTGAGAGGGATTTCACTTGCTCAAGTCTGATGTTTATTTTTTACGGGGGAACTTCAGACTATACCTTTAAAGGAGTGATGACATAACAGTTAAAAACTAGTTTATGTTGTTGGCATTACTTTATATGTAAATACTCCAAAGAAAAAAACGGCATTTTTTACAGCGGAGTATTGTTTTGAAACGCCAGACCTCACTTCCTCAGTAATACAGTTGGGTCCGGTGATGATACGGAGCTTTACCCGGAGACCACGTTGACTTCATTTTGATTGGCTACACCTTATTTCGCTATGACCTTATTTGGAGAATCTAGGTCAAGCTGCGGTCGGAGTTTGCTAAAGGCTAACTGCTAGCAACATGGGCACTTCAGACAGTGTGAGCTTCGTTTATCAGACAAGACAGCATTTAGAAAATAAATAAACTTACAGGTAATGACAAGGTTGTGGCCCCTCCCTCAGTGTTGCTGCAGAAGTTTGCTTTTAAATCCATTTGTTTGAAAACCCAGACCTGACTGCAGAGAAGTTACTACTAGCTCCATACATGCAGCTGAATCAGACAGGGAGGGGAGGGGGGAGCGGACGGTGCATAAACCGTTAGGAGAGAGAGGGGGGGCGCTGTTTACTTGATAGTGTGCTCTTATTGGAGCAATTAAATTACGTAGAATGATAGAACTACGTAGAATGATAGCCTGCTGTCTGATTCAGCTGTTTCTGAGCAGAGAGACAAAGCTGACAGACCATAAACAGGAACTTTGATTCTCACTCTGGACATTCACATGGCCTCATCAGTGCACAATAGATCATATTATACACCCAAAACCCCAGAAAAGTGAAATTTGATGTCATGGCACCTTTAACATTTTCCCCGCTTGTGGAATGTTATTGAATTGTAGCTACGTAGCTGAAAAGGAAACATCACACACACAAACTCACAATGCAAAGATAAATGCGCAATCAAAACCGGCCACGAAACCAAGTTGTAGTTTTGTGCACTGAATGAAGTCGTAACTTTGGCAAAACTCACGTTTGTTATGAGAACGTCTGGATTAGCTCAGCTTACGGGACATTACAGTGGCTCTGCTTCCTTCTGAACAGCATATGAAAACCACACAACTAAACCAAGCAAACTGCCACTCGTTCTGTTACTTTTTTGATATTTATATGAATTACATAGAACGCATTTATTGCTGCAAACCAGCCACAACTGCGCAAGATGTTTAGGGAGTCACGTTAGCTTTGGTCTACAGCAGTTATCTTCTAGCCGCGTTTCGCTAACAGGAAACTATAGGCAGCTTATACGGCTCTTATTGACGTTGCTTTGAATAAATGCTGGCTGGAAAAAAAATTAAGCATCACATTTTCGTCTGTTTACATAACAGCCAAACTTACTTACCAGTCTAATGATACCGTGGCAAACAGAGAGTGGGTTTAGCTTCCACACTGCTGTTTCTGAAAACTCCAATGACTGAATTCTTTTCCAGAGTCCACTCGTGTTTTTGATCTGCAGTGATCCCTTTGTCTCTTTCTATTTCTGACCTGCTCAGACATCACTTTCACCTTTTTACTTTGTACCACCATGACAAAGCTTTGAGTAATGAAAGAAAGTGGCACAAGTAGAGCTTTCTGTGTTTACAGAAGAGGAGCCGTAAAGCAACTTGCTTTACGGCACTTTCATCGACGGCCCGCCTTCCCAAAGTTACGATGCCTGGTTTCTGCAGAGGGCAGCCCGCTCAGAGTGCTGACACACATCAGTCACGATATATTTGCCCCCCAAAAATCATCTAATACTGCTGATTTTAGGCTTAATATCAGAGTCAAAAGTTACACAGTGTAACTTTAATGACAAAAAAGCAAAGGAGAAAAGAAAAAAAGGGAGAGACGGCAACAAAAAAAAAAAACAGATTAGCTCGTCAAAGTGATAAAGCATTGCACAAAATATGTCATGAAGCGTACTTGGAGGTTGGTGACCATCCAAAGGCAGATTCATAGCAGGAGCAAACAAATGCTTTTATTCCTCACTCCTTACCAAAAGGTTCTGCTGAGGCCAGGAGACCACAAATCAGAAAATCCAAACACCAAGCTGAAGAAGGCAGGAACCAGACGAGACATAAAGCTATGTGCTGAATGAAACAGAGATGACAGAGTGGTGGAGAACAAGGCAAGTGAGACGCTTACAGACTGACGAGAGGGATCAACAATGAAAACCAGGTGCAAGACAATTAGGCCTCCTTTTGCACAGGTGTAAAATTGTTAAAATATCCAGCTTTTTGAGGCCGACAAAGAAAACCAGGTTTCAAAATAAAACAGGAAGAAGGAAGAAACCCAGACAGAATGAGCATAACAAGAGTAAACAAACCCACAGTATATCATCGTATTTGACACTTGCATGGGCTTTATGCACAACCCCACTACTTCCTGAACTTAGTAGTGCTCCTTTGTTTTCTGGCTTTCATTATTGGACAAAATGATTAATTCAGGAGTGCCTTAATGGTTACTGAGGTCAGACACACCTGGATTGATCAGTTTGTCCAGTAGTGAAAGACAGGAAACAGAGGAGCAGGCTTAAAGGACAATTTTCTCTTTTTTCAATCAGTAAAATTTCTGTATCACTTTGACTCCTATGGGAGATATTAAGTTGAGTCGCCCTTTGGCGTACATCTATAATGGGAGAGAGGGGGGAGCCTCTATATAAGGCATTATCTGCAGCAAAAGTCCTTCATTTCGTCAATGCTTTAAAGCTAGGGTTGGCAATTTTGGAAAAACAGTTTGAACAAGCAACATTTAAAAAAAACACACCACCCGAAACCACGCCTTTAGAGCGCAGGGATGTGTGCACCAATGTTTTCCGAGCAGGTTAACAATAACAGCAGAGTGGATAGCGCGTTAGCTTGATAGTAAACAGCTGACAAACCACGTTTTTAAAAGCTTTAATCCACTCACCTCCAACTCCTTCTGCGGTGTAGAAAGTCCACATTGCAAACGTCAACGCCTCCAAGACTTAATCCTTATCTATTGTTTTGTTTTTTGGTGCAGCAGCAGTCAGCAGTCCGTTAGCTATATTTGTTTACGGTGAGCGGCGCACAGGGGGGTCACGTGGGGGACAGAGACGAGACATAAAGGCATCGATTTGTTCTTTCTATATGTTGTGAATTATCAATTCCTGCCTTTCGGTGCGAATGCAGTGGAGACGTTCTTTGGAGTGACGAATCGCGCTTCTCCATGGCAAAATTATGATATAGGTCTCAGTTTGGTGGTTGTCAGGACAACGGTACTTGTCTGACTGCATTGTGCCAAGTGTAAAATTTGGTGGAGGGGGGTTATGGTGTGGGGTTGTTTTTCAGGAGCTGGGCTTGGCCCTTGGTTCCAGTGAAAGGAACTCTGAATGCTTCAACATACCAAGACATTTTGGACAGTTCCATGCTCCCAACTTTGTGGGAACAGTTTGTAGCTGGCCCCTCCCTCTTCCAACATGACTGCACACCAGAGCACAGAGCCGGTCCATAAAGACCTGGATGCAGAGTCTGGTGTGGAGGAAGTGGACTGGCCTGCACAGAGTCCTGACCTCAACCCTATAGAACACATTTGGGATGAATCAGAGTGGATACTGAGAGCCAGGCCTTCTGGTCCAACATCAGTTTGACCTCACAAATGTGCTTCTGGAAGAATGGTCAAAAATGCCCATAAACACACTCCTAAACCTTTTGGACAGCCTTCCCAGAAGAGTTGAAGCTGTTCTAGCTGCACAGTGGACCAACATCATACTGAATCCTATGGATTAGAAATGGGATGTCACAGATGACTCATTTGTGAGTCAAGGCAGCAGAGTGAATACTTTTGGCAATATAGAGTATGCAGTCAATTTACTTACAAGATTAGACTTTTTCTGAAAAATCAGAGGATGTCTCAGCTAGAGTGCTCAAAATACTATCAAGAGTCTCTAAGTTGTCATATCACATGAACAAACCATCCACCAGAAAGCTAGCCGGGCTATCATTGGCTTGAATTCATCCGTCTGAGAAGCCCTGAGATGACGTTGTTGAGAATTGGCACTACACGAATAAAGCTGAAGTGAACTGCACCCTGTTTTCAGAGGGAGACTTTTTTACCTACATACTGTATATGTCTTTAGTCACCTCCTGAACTTCCAGAAAGTGAAACGGTTGAGAACGACCTGGGCAGGTATAAAGCAGGGGGGTGTTGACATCCCCCAGACAGCCACAGTAAACCTTTCAGTAATTCAACCTTTATATTGTGAGACGCCCAAATCCATCTTTTTTTTCCTGGAAGAACGTGCCATTTACTTTCTAAAGTACCCAGGTTATTATGAGATTGGCAGAAGCACAATAAGATAATTTATTTTGCCATGTTTCAAATTCAGAGTTGGTAGCCAAAGCACATTTATCCGTTGGTGGTTATTCATTATCCCTGAAGTTTTCATTCTCCCAACTGGCTGCAGAACAGTCTGAACCAACTTGCTGGTAGTGATTCTTTGCTCTGATATATTTGTTTAATAAAAACCTTTTCAGACGTTAGATGCATAACCTCAGTAGTTTTATCAGTCATTCAGTCAACAGTAACTTTTCCGTGGATGTTCCTTGCAGCTTCATTCAGACTCATCTCTGGAACTTATGGAAGTAGCAGGCTTTAGTCCGGGAAGATTGTACACTATATAAAGTGAGGTGTGATATTGTATTTTATATCAGAGATTAAACAATTAAATTTGAGCCAAGTGCTCAGAGGTTACATTATGTAGAATATAGCAAGAAAGTATGCTCAAATATCATTTTATTGTATTAATCTTATTGACCAGTAGATATTATACATGTATACTGCAGTTCCTACGTTGTTGCTGTTGGTCTCGTGGTAGTCTCCCTGACCAGTTTTTATCTCGTTTCATCAATGTTAAAAGAATAGTACACCCACAGAATGATGGTCCTTCATTTTCTACTCACCGTCATGCTGAGCAAGACTCTGGAGCACTTTTTCAACATCTCAAATGCAGCCAGAGATCGAACAGGTCCCCAACTTTCATATAATGGAGTTCCCAGCGACTGAACCAAAAAGCTCCATAAAAGTCCACAAAAACTTGTCAATATTCCTCAATACTGCTAGCCCACTGTAATCCAAGTGTCCTGAGTGGGTAGTGTCCAAAATTTACTGGAACCAACATCATTTAATATATCTTTATAGCCTAAACAGTAGTACATTGCAGTTTTGATTGGCGTGTGTGTGAGTTCACGACACTATGGAAGCCGCAGCGTTCAGCGCCTACTCTGCCGATCATACACGCATAGAAGAAGAAATTCACTGTTTACATTGTGCAAAGAGCGACTGAGCTGCAGACAAACCGGGACAAACACAAGAGGGGTTGGCTATTGATTTAAAACAAAGAAAGAAAGAAAAAGAGAACGTGTGATCTAGTCTGCCGCAGCTTCCGTAGTGTCGAGAACTCGCTGGACGCGCTTCGCAGCAGCTACATGTAGTACTGTTTAAGCTTTAAAAATATACTAAATGATGTCATTTCCAGTAAATTATGGACACTACCCACTCAGGACACTTGGATTACATTGGACGAGCAGTATGGAGGAATATTGCCAAGATTTTGTGGGCTTTTATGGACCTTTATGGTTCAGTCGCCGGTGAACTTCCTTATATGAAAGTTGGGGCAAAACGAAAACCTGTTCGATCTCCGGCTGCATTTGAGATATCATAAAAGTGCTCCAGAGTCTTGCTCAGCATGAGGGTGAGTAGCAAATGAACGCGCATCACTCTGTGGGTGTACTATTCCTTTGAGGCTTTCAGTTCTTTGCAACAACAATATTGGACCATTCTGCACCTTTTGATACAGTTTTCACCGTAGCTCATGATGAATTCAATACTTTTGATTTGTTTTTGTACTTTTCTCCTAACTGATACATTTTTCAATTTGTGACATCACAAAAACTGGCACTTAACAGGGTTGCGTGCAGTATTTACATCCATTTTATGCAGCATGACTGTAATTTACAGGAAGGATCAAATGGCTGCATACTGTATTTTTTGGGATTATGGATCGCTACGTTCACACTGCTTCACACATACACACTGTAAAATGTAACAGTGGTTTCAGTTGAACATATCTAGTGGACATAACTTGATTTTCTTTTAGATGTTACTAATACTAATCTTCAATTAGTTATAAGAACTTTGGAGGGCCAAATGCTAGGTCATTAATTAGTTAATCAATTAATTGCTAAGTGAATTTTTGTTTTTTATCACATTTTTCAGTTTAGCCTTTTCTTTATTTAGAAGAGAATTTGGTCAGAAGTAGCCTAACTAGTCGTTACCAAGTAAATCATCACTGGTAGCAATTTAAAGGCAATATCTGGACCGGAATAATTCAAACTTTTACACTCCATCAACTCAGTTGGGAAATATTCTGAATTATTGGTTATAATTTTCTTTTGCCCTGTGTTTTCAATAAGGTCCCTGTGCTTTGACAGTGAGATCACTATTTTGGATTTTTACTCATCAAAAAACTTTATGACACAACAAAAACTTAACTGGCTGCGATTAATTCCACGCATAACAACTTCACTCCAAATATTGTTCATACAAGGATGTTTTAGTAATACAAAAAAAACAAACAAAAAAAAACACTTTAAGACTAACGGCTTATACTGTATGTAGCTATGTAAAATCTACTATATGGGATATTTAAAAAAAAGCAGGAAAAATACTGAAATACAGTAAAAATATAAATGGAAATAAAATAGAGCTGAGCTACATCAGTGTAAATTTTAGTGAAATGTTTTCAAAACTCAGTTTCTGGACAACATGCTCTGAGATGTGTTCGCATGACTGAAGCGTGTTGGACATCAGACTCCCATCATGCACACGTGTCACATGGAGGCAGCCTGGAAAAACTGGATATAAGGGTGCAAAAGAATAAAAGTTCAAACAGAATTGATTTGCACATGAACATCTCTACTTACAGCCAATCAGATTTAAGTTGAAAAAGTTCTGCAAACTTAAACCGTTCTAGTTGATTCTACTTTGTTACTCCCATTGATAAAAAAAATGTATTTTTCTGAGGCGAGTTTGAATTTTTTTTTTCAAAGTAAAGCCAACTAGTAAGATTTTAGAGTGCAGATCAGCTCTCGTGGCGTTCAGGTCCGTGGAAACTGTAGAGTTTACATAAAATAAAAAAATAGGTCATTAATTTATTTCTTCAACCTCAGACTCATTGAAAATGGCTTACTTTCTGCTCACTTCACAACATTTACATTACATACGTGGTGAGTTTGTCTTCCTGTTTCTGATATTCCCACACAAGTCTGGAACTCTGTGATATCTCAGTTACATACATCTGTCTACTCTGAGGGTTCAAAGAAGAAAGATTATTAAAAAAGGAGGTGATGAAAATACGTGCTAGTTACATAATAGAGCAGTGAAAATATTTATCAACCGATCTGATTAATTAAATACTGTTTCCATGTCGTGAAAGATGTAATACAATGAAAACAGAGCCGTGTTTGCAAATTAAAACAGTGTTAAATTCATCATCCATCATCTGAAACACAGAATCTACCATTTATCATTTTGTTCGAGCACTGCAGCAAGTCGTTCATCAAGCGGAGCTCACAGCTGACATTTGTTGTTTACGGCAAGCAGAATTACTTCAAGGTGGAGCAAGATCTTTTCACTATAACCGATTGCACAGATTTTATTTAAATTTTCCATTTAATTTCAATTAATACTACTGCTTGTAGTTTTGGGCCGATCGATTGGCCTGACGTCCTTATTCACCAACCTTTTCTTCCTCCGCAAAGGTCCTTTTGCTGAGCTGTAGGGACGGCAGAGTGACAGGCCCACCCACCGATTCCTCATTAAATCTTCATCACCACTGCCCACAAACAGCGTTAAAGCTGCTGCTGCATGACATAGCTGAACATGACACTTAACCGATAAGAAAATGCTAATGGAAAGGATGGTTCAGCTTCACGGAGGGGGGGACCCAGAGTTTAGTTTAGTTTATTCTGGACGGACCCCCTTTAGTCATCACCTGGTGAAGACTACGCTTGCTGGGGTCCAGATCAATACAAATTTTCAAGCATAAAAAGACCCTGAGATACTTGAACTCCTCCACCTGGGGCAGGACCTCGCCCAAAGTTTGACACTGGTTCACATAAAATCAGACGCTGACATTTAGAGACCAAAAAACTGTTGACGCGCGGCAAGAGCGGCAAGACGGGTGGTGGATCCAGCTGTTTTCCTTGTCTGTGTGGGATGAAACTGAGCAGGTGCTTGGCTTTATTTACTCCACAAAGCCAGAGAAAAATGTTGTCGGCGTTTTTGCGCCGTGTGGGGCTTCAACAGACTGTTTAGATGTGTTCTGAGTTTAGTTAGTTTCACTGTTTACTCCAGGAACAGCACGCCGGCGGTGGGTGCGTTCTGCTCTCATCCTATCCACCCCAGCTTAATGACATACAGTCCCGCATCGGGACGTCATTATAAGCTTATTAATCCGATCGGGACAGCCAGGTCATCAACCCGCCGTTTGGGAACCTGGGACCGGACTCAGATCACAGTTTACCCTCCACTGTCTCCGTGGAGTGGAGAGATTCCCCACTGTCTCCTCTGTATTTCCCGTCCTGTCAGAAAATGGGTGTCTGCGTCATGACTGACACATGCTGAGTCTCTGATTGGTTGACGCCCCGCAGCAGGGGCAGCAAAAGTTTAGATTTTCCAACTCCGGCGTTGCCGCACCTGCCGCGCATGCGCAGCAAACGCCAAAACGCTCCAAGCGCGCCGTGCCCGACGCCCTAAACGCAGCGCAAGAAGGTTTGACGCTCCTTAATGCGCGTTTACATAGACTCTGCATGTAAACCCGACGCCCTTGCCGCGCCTGCCGCGGTCCGTCTGAACGCACCATTAGGGTGATGTTGATGTAGGACTGTTTAGGTGTTGGTAAGGAGGTTTGATGTTCACCATGGGGTGTCAGTCAGAACACACAGGACTCGCTTGTACAGATAACTGTCTTTACTGGTCACTCTTAATCACAACAGCACAGTAATGCAACAAACGACAGGCTTACAGGTGAGGAATTCCAGGTAGTTAAGGTGGATGCTGGATGGACGTGAGTGTGGTGTATAAACACAGAAATACAAAGCCATGAGGAACATTCGTTCAGCAAATAAACACATTCAATATTATAATTATTACTAATATATCCCTTATAGTTAGGACTAAACCTGCATATGTGTTCAAGGCTAACAGTTACAGTAACTGGCATGTGACAGGTCAGCTAGCTTAATACTATAAATAGTGGAAAAGTGTCTTTATTGCCAATATTTTTTACTCTAGTGACACCTTCATCATCTGAACAGCTGTTTATTTCTATAAAACAACAAACAACACTGAGAAAAGAGTTTTGGAGGCAAAATAATTATTCACTAACTAAATAAGCCACAAGTCTGTTTCATAACATAACATTTGACAGAAACGTCTCTTTCTATCCGTCACTCCCTCCTTCTAATCAGCCAGTTCTGCTTAGGTGCACAAGCACGCCCACCCTCCCCCCGCCTATACGCAGACATGCATAGATTATGTCCTGCACTGGTCAGCTGTAACAGTAACAACAATTTATTTGGTTAATGAACCTGACAAATATTAAAGAGAAATGCAACAACACTGTAGGCCAATCTTTGATCAACAGTAAAGCAAGACAGTCTTCCATGCATCCATTCTAGATCTACTAGAACAGTGTGGGACCAGTCCCGCCAAACCTGAAGGATCTGTAGTTTGTGAAAATCTTTCTTACAAGTTTTAGACCTAACTACTGGGCAATAATCTAGGCAAGATAATACCAGAGTCTGGACAAGCAGTTTAACTGCCCAGTTGGACAACAGATGTTTTGCTCTCTGTATCACTGCTATACAGAGAGCTCATATTTGCTGATATTTTGTTTAATATGTAAAGACCAAGAAAGTGTTTCATCAGTAATCAAACCCTGTAATTTTGCCTTTCTAACCTGTTCATTAATATATGGACATCCAAATGAATACAGTAGTAAGTAGTAACACATTCAGCTTCAGCATATTCTCTCTGACCCAGTTTGACACCAATAGCCCCGTTTCCACCAGCGGGTCTGGGTCTGGTCGGGCCGATCGGTCCACGTTTTTTTGCGTCTCCACAGATAAAAACCTGGACGGGTACCCTTATATCCGACCCGACCCGGCCTACTTTTTTGGCACCCTTCGGTAGAGGTACTAATCTAACCGATCCGGACCAAAGAGGTGGAGCTAACACAAAGCAATACATTGATATGTTGAAAAATCTCACTTCCCTCCTGACCAAGCGTAAAAACAAAGTCGGGGTGACTCCTTTTGTTTCTGTCATGTGTGGCGCCGGTGTTTTGGTTAAACGGCGCTGCATGGCGATGATGTCACGCGATCACGTAGCAGCCTGTCCAGCGCCTCCAGAGTCAAAAGGGTACAGGTTGCTGTGGGGACGCAGCGTGAAATCAACACATCCGTACCAAAACCATCCCGATCCGGCCTGGCCCGACCTGACCCGACCCAGACCCGCGGGTGGAAACGGGGCTAATGTTACTTCCTCTTGCAAAATTCCATTCACATACTAAACATTTTCTCCAGGAACATACATTGTAGTGTCATCTGCATAAGTTTCCATACATGCACTGTTCAGCACTGGAGGTAAATCATTCACAGAAATGAAATACATTAAGGGACCTAGGCAACTCCCTTGTGGAACACCACACTGAAGAGTCCGTATCTGAAATAGAGCCATTAAACTGTACACAAGTAACTTCCCATCAGCTTAATAGCGCTCTTGTCAAAATGATCTCTGCCGCTCTTACTGTGAACATTGCCTAGCTGTACAGTTGGAATTACTGAGATTGGACATGCAGGAGTAAAGTTGTTGGTTCTGGGGCGGTGATTAGCTCAGTTGGTTGAGCAGCAGCCCTATGAAGAGAGGCTACAGTTCCTCAGCACAGTC
The DNA here is from genome assembly GCA_023101725.1 of Atherinomorus stipes. Taxonomy (NCBI): domain Eukaryota; kingdom Metazoa; phylum Chordata; class Actinopteri; order Atheriniformes; family Atherinidae; genus Atherinomorus; species Atherinomorus stipes. The sequence goes on along the minus strand of JALJCO010007284.1, from coordinate 519,055 downwards.
GGCCCCGGTTCGACTCCCGGTCCAGGTCCCTTTGCTGCATGTCACTCCCCACTCTCTCTGCCTCTGTTGCTATACACTGTTGTATAAAAGTCCTTAAAAAAAAAAAAAAAAAATGTTGTGGGTTCTTTTTCAGCGGACCTTAAGCAGATCTCCACCCAGCCAGCAGCGCTCATTTTGGGCATTGCTCAGCCTTGTCACACCGGTAGACCACCGCTTCTCCTCTTGAAAAAAAAAAAAAAAAAAAAAAGGGAAAGACCATTTCATTTGCCTCATTTACAATGTCTCTGAAGGTGCTTAAGCCTTACACACTGAATCTTTACCATCCACTGTTCACAAACAGCGTTACAACTGCTGCTGTAAGACAAATCTGTATTTGGCCCTTAATTTGCTGTTAGTTTCGTGTACAAATTAGGGCTGGACAATTAATCGAATTTTAATCGTGATTTCAATTTTGCCTTTTCACAATCATAAAAACGCTGTAATCGAAGAAAAACAATTAATCCTGAAGTGAACAGACTGGTGAAGTTATAGGAAGCAAACTGCAAGGAGTATAGAACAGGAATGCATGTAGACTGAGTATTCATTTTTATTGCTATTATTATTTTGAATAATATTCTTATTTTATTCCTTTACTTGTTTCTAATTTATTTTTGATTTAATTTTTTAAAAAGTTACATTTCAAGTTGAGTTATGTGGTTCAATAAACACTTTATAAAATCAATGAATAATCGTGTATATTAATTGTGATTTCAATATCAGTCAAAATAATCGTGATTATAATTTTTTCCATAATCGTCCAGCCCTAGTACAAATGTAAATATCCTTGTTTTTAAAATGTAATTTAAATAATATGATTTATTAGAAGTGTCACAATAAAATAAAAAATAAATATAAATTAAATAAAAAAGAATATCTCCTTAAGCCCAAACATTTTGCTGTGAAGGAATATAAAAGATTAAACATTTAAAAGATTAATTGTCAGGTATTTTATATATTAAAAAAGTAATCTTTACCTTTAAGCTAAATTAATTATGACTGTAGCAACAAAATCATTTTTATATCTGATGGCCTTCCTTCCCTGATATTTGGTCTTTATGCCCTCAAAAAGTTAACACTAAAAGCCAAGTGGCCTTGCCCCCGAAATGACGAGATTCCAGGCCTGTGTTACACATCATGATCCTGTTGAGGAAAGCCAAATGGCTACCTGCAGTATTTCCTGGCAGCTGGTTCGTTAAAAAGAAAAACCCACCAGATCCAGAGGCACTGGCAGAGTGACATCAATAACATGCAAAGGTTATTGCAGCTAAATAATTACAGCATTTTCCACAACAGTTTAAATCAGTGTGTATGGCTGTCATTCCAGAGGTATCATGCAACTTCCTAATGAATGAACTTGTTGGTGTCTTGCATCAACAACAGCAGCAGAAATGACTTTTTATAGTCACAAGATGAGCAGCAGAAGAATTATGTTAATGAGTTTCTTGACATGAAAGTAGCACAACAGGCTGAGGGATTCTCCAATGTTCACTCCTTATTTTCCATATATTTAACGCATTTTCCTCTTTCATATTACCTCTAAACTATTCAGAACAGGCAGAACTTGTAATGCTTCCAATGTCAAGAGTTTGGGATTCTCAAATTATGGGGTGATTTTTTTTTTTTTAGAGCAGGTCATACATTATAAGATAGCATTTAGTGAATTCTTGAAAAGGGGAAATAAGCAAAGATTCCAGGTTAGAGTCAAAGGGGCAAAAAAACAAACAAACAGAACTTTAGACCACCAGCAACTGAACTTCTGTACAAGGAAGGCTAGATTATGTTTAAAGGTCACCTAAAAGTGAACCCAAAATATCTTAATTGCCCCTTGGTGACTGTCAGCAGTGTAGACCATAAACCTTGTTCTTGTTCATGTTCATGTTCAGGATTTGGACCAAACCAAGGACTGTTTCTGAAACCACAGTTAGACCATCAACCCTGGCTCAGCTTAACAAGAACCAATACCCTGTAACTCAGGAGGAAGGGCAGTTGTTAAAAGCACAACTGCAGTGCATGAGAGTGTGTGTGTTTTATATGTCACACGTAGTGTAAACTTGAAGTGGTCAACATGTGATGATACATATATGTAAGTCCAGTACATGTACCATTTATTAGTCAAAGTAAGCGAGGACGAGGGGAATAATCTGTCTGGCCGGGGAGATCATCCTCCTCTCATAGGCCCTTTTCACGTGGCGTGCTCGGGCCCGAGTACATTTGACCACAAATTTTGTCCATGTGAAAGCAAACAGGCCAGACCCGGGCGGCCCAGGTCGCGAGGTTGTCCAGGACCCGGGCCACCCCCGCTCGGGCAGGGAAGAATGCGTTGTGAACACAATCCAGGCTGAGCTGGATGGGACATGTGGGCTACTCACCCAACAAGCGGACGTGACCAAATCAAAACCCTACCGACCCTTCTCCTTTTAATTGTCATCGGTGGTTTAAAAAAGCTAAAATGCAAAATATGAATGTCTGGCCGCATTAGTGATGGAGTGATCATCTATTGGTCATTGAAGGGGATGATCACAATCTTTTTCTTTTTTCAAATGGTGATCTTTAAAGGTGTCATGACATCAAAATTTCACTTTTCTGGGGTTTTGGGGGTATAATATGATCTGTTGTGCACTGATGTACTGAGTACCAAAGTTCTGTCAGCTTTGTTTCTTTGTTCAAAAATGGTTGAATCAGTCAGCAGCTTATCATTTTATGTAAATTTATCATTCTACGTAATTCATTTGCTCCAATTAGAGCACACTATGAAGCAAACAGCCCCCCCCCCTCCTCTTGCCTAACAGCCTATGCACCCTCTCAATCACACCGTGTTGTCTCTTTTTCCGTCTCACTTTTCTGCAGAGGTGCGTGCCACAGACGCAGGCCCTCCTCGTCTCCTCTGTTCTTCATCTTCTTGGTTGTTTACCAAACACTTCCCTGTGCCACAAATGGTGCTATATTATCTATCTTTTTAGTCAAAAAAGAAATAATTGACGCATATATTTGAACAATAACTTTATTAAATCGAGACATCAGCGTAAATTAAATACTCAGAAGATGTTATGTGAGTCATCCTTTAGTGTACTTCCAGTAAAACGGGGCAGCCTCTATCTAAGACACAATCTACAGCAAAACTCCTTGATTTCATCACTAGGCACATTCAGAAAGGGAGGTTCTAAGAACGCAGTTCCTATAACTACGCGTCCCACGTTTAGTTATAAGAACGACCATTCGCCTTCAGCGTGCGTTCTCACATGAGGGAGGACCTCGTTAGGGTTAGTGTGACGCAATCATTGCGACAGAGACAAATTTATGCCCCAGCAGACCTGATACAGAACAGGTTTCTCATCTCTTTTATTCAAAGCTGTTATAAAAGCTCATATGTATCATTTAATGGAACAGCCCCCCCCCCCCCCCCCATTGGAAAGCTGCCCTACTACCGTCACTTTAGTGGACACCCACTTTAGTGGACACCCACTAAAGTGTCCGGGCGGCAGCCGCAGATTCTGCAGCCAAACTACAGCTGTATTTGGGTCATTAAATTAATATGAAAATAATTGCTAGTTCTGGATTCAGGACGTGCACCATTGTGATCGATTTAATAATGAATTGGTACACTCTTATTGTAATAGTTCTTGTCGTTATTACGATCTCAGTTAACAGTTAAACATCAGTGAGACTTTTTAAATATGGCGGGGCTGGAAAAAGCGGAGATCAAGCTTTTCCAGCCCCGCCTCTCAGCCCCCTGATTGCCAGTTCTACCAATCACCAAACATCTACGTATTTCAGTTCCTATGGAACCCTGAAAAGACCCTGCCTCGGAGTAGGAGCTAAAAATGTAATAGGAACAGAGGTCCAAGGTCCCTAGTTCCTATATCTCAGAATGCGCAAAAACACGGCCTGGTTCCCCAAAAGATTATAGGAACTCCAAAAGGTTCTTGCAGTCCGAAAGCTGCTAATACTTTAAGTAGAATGAACGCATCAATGAGTACTATTGTCCTGTGAATTCAGAGTTTCACAAATTGTGTTATTGTTGTTGTCTGGGTAGCAGCTGCTCTTCTCGGCTGTACTACGGAAGCGCACATCGCACCGAAAAGTGTGTGGAACACCCTGATAACTAATGGAAAGCTAAATCTGAACACACGGGACAATAGTACTCATTCATTCGTTCATTCTACTTGCATGAAAAAGTTCCCCTTTCTGCCGACTGCCAGCCACTTACCAGCAACTTGTCTGCTAATTCAATCACACAGAGAAACGCCTGTGTGCCTGGAGGAAACGATTTCAGAGCATAAATGAATGCCCGGAACAAGGACGTTTCCACACGGCAACTTTGGACACCGTGCGTGATGACATATTCGCAGGACAAATCGTTCAGACAGTGATAGTGCAGGAATAGTGCACTATTACTGCACCACTTCTGGCAGAAAAAGGCAGAACTTTTTCATGCCTGCATCTGTAAGGCGAAAATCAAGGAGTTTTGCTGCAGATAATACCTTCTATAGTGACTGCCCCGCCTCCACCATTATACTACATGTACACCGCAGGGCTACTCAACGTAATAACTTCCTAAGGACTCAAAGCGATGCAGAAACTTTACCTGTGAGTGAATGCACGTATAAACTCCTAGAAATAAGGTCCAGTTTGAAAAAAGGAAAGTTATCCCTTACATGCTGCAGCATTTAGAGGTAGTTTCCAGTTAAGAAGAGCAGTAGTTACCTTTACATTTAATTTAATGTTAATAAAATCACTTTTAGAAATAGCAGTCTTTACATAATTATCTTTCTTTACGCAGTGAGGGGTGACGCTCGCCTGAACCTGTAGAGAAAAAACAACTGATAGTCACCGTAAACCAAAAGAAATAAAATAACTGAGAAGCTTTCAGCTGTGGGTGTACCCCGCCTCTCTCGCCTAATAATAGCTAGGATAGGCTCCAGCAACCCCCGCAACCCTGAACTGGATAAGCAGTATAGAAAATGACTGACTGGCTTTCAACTGTCTTTTGTCATTTAACTGTAATTCAATAATTATGATGATAATAATAAGAAAAGACAAACAAACCAATAAAATGTTGCAGTTCAGAACCTTTACAGTCTTGATGTATGTAGGTATGACCATACCTACATACCTACCTTGATGTAGGTATGGTCTCCAGTATGGCTGGATGCATACTGGAGAATTTTTTCCAAATCAGCACATATAGATGATTTTTGTATACTTTTTGCAGGTTTTATGAGAGTTTGTATGCTGCAAACAGCTGCATGAAGGCTGTTTGGTCTGCTTCCATGGATAGTCCGCTTCATTTGGTGCAGTGCTTGTCTGCACCACACAAGCAGACTCTGGACCCCCTGAAAGTCAGGGGTCTCGGCTCACTTGCAAACAGAGTAACAGACTATCCAGCGGACTTAATAGAAGTCATGTTCGTTGACCAGAATAAAGCATCAAGGAGAAGAAGTAGAAGGAAGTGAGGTAGATTATCATTCGGGTTGGAGGAAAAACAAAGCAGAAACTGCATGTTGGAAGAAGCCGAGGTCAAAACAACAACAATAAACAACTGGAAAATGTGTAGACAAAGATGGAGGAATCATAAGAAGCAGACAGATTTCCACTTTATTCACAGAGTCCGGTTTTCTTCTTCTTTCTGCTCCATCATCATCAGTGGTTGTATTGGGGAGCGTCGCCCCCCAGCGAGCAGTTGTTGTAACTACGATGGTTTCACCAGGTGGTTTGGTCCACTTCCAGTACTGCAGTATGAATGTGAACTGGAGCAAAGAAAGGTGTGAAATTTTTCTGAAATCCCCGCCCGGTCAGACTAAGTCCAATGCATTCTACTAGTCTTTTTTCAACAAGTGTGTTTATTGATTTCCAGAATAAACAAACATACTATAACAAATAATAATTAGAATTAACAAAAACAAATAGATCACAATGATCTTCAATGAGAGAAACATCACAGGGCAGTAGCATGGTTGTTTTCACAGTCCAAAATGTAAATAATCTGTCAACTCCCTCAGAAAAAAGCCTTCCAAATGAAAAACAAGAAGTGCGGAAAACAAACAAAAGCAGACGTATAATAAAAATACAAGGCCATTTTGTTTGTTAATGGATTACATACAGGGGGAACATGCCTTCAATGCTTTTCTCCCCTCTAAGAACACCATGAAAGATCTCCACATACAGCCAAAAATCTGATATTTACCCTTTAACGTGAAGGTGAGTTTTCCCAGTGCCAGCGAATCTGATAGTCTGGCAAGGCAGACTCTAATACTTGGTTTAGCAGTGGATTTCCATGTATGTAGTGTATTTGGCTTGTAGCATGTAGAGTATAATCACAGATTTATTTATCTATTAAAGGCATGATTTGGTGGAAAAATACCCGTTCTACTAGTCTCGTACACAGTTTCAAAAACATCCTTAAAGTTCACCTTGTATACGTTTTTCCCAAAGTTGTTGCATCCTATTCTTGGCTGATGTTTGTTCAAATGCTAATGTCTCTCACGCATCACCTTTGCTTTTTGTATGTGAGTATATGAAAGTAGGTAGTGGCATCATGGTTGGCACCTTAGATCTGCAGCTGAAAGTGGACTAGCACCTAGCTGCAGCCAGGGCCACTTCAAACCACACCCACCGTTGGAATGAGTGGAATCGAATCCTAACCCCTCCCCTTACCCTAATGACCACCCGCCCAAATCAATACAAACTTCGCCAATTTTCTCTACAAACCACACCCTGTTTCATGACACGCCTCTGGATCTGTGGCTGAGCTGGGTATACTAGTGTGGTTGTAGCTTTAGCAGCCACAGCTTAGTGGCTAAACGTGGAGTGAAGAAGCAGAAGCCAAAACTTTCTATCCACCTTATTCCTGAGCTAACGAAAGTAGGAACGATTATGCGATCAACTTCCTGTGAGATACCGGAAATACCACTCACCCACTGACTCACAATGTAAATTGTCGTTTCTGCTAGCAGTTTATTCCAACATTTCAACAAGAATATTCATAACATTTCTTAACGATTTGCCCCAGAAGAACAACCAGAGAAAGTTAAAGCTCATGTTTACAACTCACCAGTACCTGGCTGTTTGCCGATAACATCTGCATATGATCCGGACTTTGCGGTTCAACAGAATCAATCTGCGTCTTGCTCTGGTTTGTCTGGAAATCCACCTCCTCCAGTACATGACGACATTGTTATCCATATGCAACCGTGTCTCGTCTTCAACACACTCTATCATTGACGTGTGTTTTGTTTTCAACACAGCCACCTTTAACAGCTGGGACACGTCTACTTCCGTCTGGTTTCCATGGATACACAACGCTCCAGTCTGTAGAACAACTGTTGGAAACGGTGATTAAAAAGCATGTGTGAAAATCGTACGGCGCTCCTGAATGTCTCTCTGGTGGAAGCGAGGAGCGCGCTGTCCTTCTATTGGTCGATATGTAGGGACACGTCGCAGGACACTAGGCGGACAAAACCAAAGAATTCTGACACGCCAGTCTTTTGTGGTCGTGAAGCGTCACAGACGCCAAATCACCAAACGCTGATGATGTCACACTACACGGAGCGAAGATGCGACATTCTGCGATCCGACAACGCAGAATTGGGCACGACACTGAACGACTGTCTGCGACGTCAGGCCAAAATAGAGCTTACTTCATGTAGTCTGATCCAGGCTTTGTAACCCTTTCACTGCTGCGGCAGCACCTGACTCCACCCACATATGTATGAAAACAACCTTATTCTACCCAAGTCCATACGCGCCAGTCCAATGTTGTTTTTATGTGGTACCTGTTATGTTTAGTGTTTTAGCTTCGTGTTTTTAATGTTTTATCTGCTCTGCACAGTGTCCTTGGGTGCTCTGATAAGGCGCTTTTCAAATAAAATGTATCATTATTATCATTATTATTAGGGACGCACAATATAATCGGCCCCCTCTCAGTATTGGCCTGTATCGGCCTTAAAACTGAGTATCAGCTATCAAACACCCCACCGATATTCAACCGATCAGCCCGCTGTTTCTAAAGTAAAAAAAAAAACAAAACTTCTTCCTGTTCTTCTTCTTTAAAGACTAAAACTTCTTAAGACTAGAGGTGGGAAAAAATATCAATACACTGAAATATCGCAATATTTTCATATGCTGATATCATATTGACATTTAAAATGCGATATCAATCTATTTTAATTAACTAAATCTCGCGATATTTCATCGTTCTGTTACGAAATCTTGCAAGAATACAAGAAATATTGTGAGATTTTGGAACAGAACGATGAAATCTCATGAGATTTTGTAAGTAAAATAGGTTGATACCATGTTTTTAAATATCGATTTGATATTGGCATATGAAAATATTACAATATTTCAGTTTATTAATATTTTTTTCCACCCCTATTTTTCAAAGTGTCGGAAATGGATATCAAAACTGCTATTTGCAATGACTGCTTAATTTTTTTCAGCTTTAATATCGGTATCAATATTGGTTATCGGCCTCGAGTTTTAAAATATTGGCATATCAGATATTGGCCAAAATTCAGAGGGATAGTAATGCTGTCCTGTCTGAGCTGTGACAGCTGATGTTCCCACATGGTTCACCTAAAATGTTCTTATAAAGTTGGGGAGCGTGAACATCTGGCATGTAAATAAACGCTGGTTCTGGTCGAACTGGACCAGAACTAGCGTTTCATGCTAGGACTCATGGGGGCTCGGAATAAGGTGGACAATCTTCAGGTCTGCTGTGAGCTGTGCTGACTTCAGAGACCATTGCAGCTTTTTCTGTAAGGGGAATGTACATATTTTATAGGCTAGTAACTAAATTCTATTGGCAATTCATTATTAACTTTGATGCAAAACTAAGGTGCTAATCTGCTATTAAACTCTCCCAGTATTCCCATTTGTTTCCACCACATCCTTATCATTGGTGTAGGAGGCATGCAGCTACTGCCACTGACAGTGATGACTGCAGCAGGAAGGAACTGACTGTTAGATCTGCATTATGCAAACCAGTGTGAAGGCAGGCCGTGCGCTTTGCATGCTTTCCAGTTGTTGGATATGGAAGCAGCCAAACGCGGGTGTGAGGACACTCACTTCTCCTTCTGGGTAATTACTGCACAGGAAATTGGACGTAAAATGTTTGAATAATCATGTATCTGAAGTGAGTTATAGATGGAGCTGACAGTAGTGAAGTAAATTACAACAAGTGAATCTAATTACTGTTTATGGAAAGCAGCTGCCCGCCTCGCATGTGCTGGTGAGTGAAACTATGAGGCTGATGTGAAGGTTTAGAGTTCTGCTTGTCTCTGGCTATTTCAGTATTTGATCCGTGTTTGAATTGACAAGTCAAAACACGCTTGAAAAACTTCTTGCCTTGTGTTGTGTTTGGCAGAAATTGCACATTTATAGGCTTATATCCTGAGGTCAGTCAATTGGAAGTCAGTTGTCATTCTTTATTTTTTCCCCCCTTTTTTTGTTTTGGTTAACTCATGTTCCATGATTGTTCTGATGTCATAACACCACGATAACTTGCCTCTATGGATTTACACAAAAACAAGGTTAGTGTTTTCTTTCAGTCGTGTACAAACCCTCTTATCCGTGTTTATTTACCTACACTGAATCAATTCATCTGTGATACAGCCAACAGTCATGTACTGGATAAGCTTTCGTCTCAAAACATTTGGATTTAATTATCATGGGGATATGATATCCAAACAATCTGGTTTCTTCCATTAATAACATGATTGCGGCATGGCAGTGCAAACTAAGGCCTCGGCATTTTCATATATTTTCGGGGATTTGGAACCTGTGTATTTACTATTATGGGCATGGGGCAAAACCCAATTTAGAATAATGACACAGTTTATGTTCTGGAGTTTTAAAAGAAATCTGTGAGGAAGTATCCTTGCCTCCACTGCCTGCAGGATTCTAAATGAAAAACAAACAAAGCCCGTGTGACTTTTCCTGCATAAAAAGAATTCGGACTTGCTTTGCCCTTCTCCAGGAAAGCACATTCGACATGTGGAAAAGGAAACTGGTCAAAGCTTTTGTGCAACTGATAGCTCAAGCACTGTACATTGAGGAAACATAGGGCTGCAGCAGCGTGTTGCTTTACAGATAAAGATGCCCCTCAGAACTTTATGAGCTATTTATAGGTTTGTAGCATGCTGCAGCTGTTGAGTGCATGCTTTGATGAGGGTCTCGCTCCATATGATTGTTTCTGAACTGTGGTCATTAATGCAACTGGTTTGATGGAATTTTAATCTTAATTTAGATGTGCATTATTTAAATTCCACTTATCTTTATTTGGATACATGTGAACTCCATGCAACACAAAATGATCCAGCATGGTGTCACTTAAGATATAAACAGGCTTAGTCTCAATACTTTCTGAGCATCCAAGTTAACAGAACATGCGAGCCAAGTTTATAAAGACGTGTTTGACTGTGTCTTCTCACCTTTGATTTCAGCAGGAATTGCTCTCTCTGTGACCGACTTCCAAAAGCCGTTTGTCTTTTTTATTTCATACTTCAGAATCCCTCTAAATGAACTGGAAATATGTTGTGCTTCATTCGTCTTAAGTAGTTTATACAGAGACTGGATGTGTTTGGCCTATGAAAAGCAAAAAGTGCCATGCTTTGCTTGTTTTCTCTGGACATTTAAACCTCTGATGAATATATCAAAGCAAGATTAAGACATTCCCAACAAAATTCAACCATGTGACTTGTTATGCAAACTCTCATCCTTCCAGTGAAAGAAGTGGTAGTAACACAAAAAACAAAAGCTAATGTGCAAAGAATGAATAAAGGTGAATAGGTGAATAAAAACAGGGAAGGGCCATGCTAACATATTTCCTTTTTAACAATGCTGTTAGTAATGGTACTTTTTTTTTTATTGCCAACATCCACACACCTACTTTTTACCCTTAGGGGGAAGTTCAGGATTTTTGACATAGGGCCTCATTTTCGAGTGAGCCACGATGCTACTTATCACTAGAGACAGTTTCAATATATTTCATTCTGTTATTCCAGTTCCAGGAGGTCGCCGATGCTAAAGCTAGTGCAAGTCAATAGGAATCTGCTAGCCTGTCATTAAAACCAATCCACTCCACAGAACATCCGAGGAAAATCATTTATAACTTCAGACTATCTGTGTAAATGCCGTGTTAATAGAATAATGTTACAAATAAAACTAACCTGCATTTCATTGATTGTTGCTGCTGAGACACTTTACAAAGTTTTACTTCCTGTATTTGGCAGCGCAGTGATGTCATCTGCTGCTACGTGTATGAAGGATTTGATTAGAGTCCAAACTGTGGTCATGTTGGATTTTGAAGATGATTTTGAACTTTTCTCATCAAATTGATTGTCAGTGTATTTCGGTTCATAGAGATATGGTGACAACGGTAGTAACACGACCACCTGGGAGCAAAGTATATTATTCTGCAGCAGGTAAGAAACTAGTTCCTCATTATGTAATGCAAAATTTGTCACAAGACTAGTTTTACTTGTTTAACCCACAAGTTTACTAGTTTAACACAGCATTTACACAGATAAGCTTGCTGATTTGCCTCGGATGTTCTGTGGAGTGGATACCATTGGTTTTAACGACAGGCTGGCAGATTCCTATTGACTTACACTAGCATTAGCATTGGCAACCTCCTGGAACTAGAAAAAGGGGAAGAAATATGTTGAAACTGTTTTCAGTGATAAGTAGGATCCTGGTTCACTTCTAAACGAGGCCCTATGTCAAAAATCTTGAACTTCCCCTTTAAAGGTTGAATATGGAACATTTTTATTAAAAGCTATATTTTTTAAAAAATAATACCTCCACGGGTCGTTTGGGGGTGTACAGAATGAAAGTGCAACATTTCCCAGAAAAATTATATTTAGCCTAAAAATTATTATAAAATAAATTTTTACAGGTTCGATAATACCATTTATTTACGTCTATAAGCCAATACACATCGCCATTGCAGGTTGCCAAATACGATCTCTGTGTGGAAACAATATTTTGGTCATAGTCAGGCTTGTACAGGGGAAAATCGTGGAGACGATGAGTGAAGCAGCTGCTTCAGAGCCCTGGAGATATTGTTATCTGTTTCTGAGGAGGAGTGACCTGAGAAGAGCAAAACCTGGAGTAAATTTAGGTGAAGACTTCACTAAATGGACCCACATAAACGTTTTCCACGGAGTCAAAACATGGAAATGGCGACTTTCCGCCGGGATCGGTAAGCTAGCTTGTTTGCTAACATGGCTAACGTTAGCTGTCGGTTAGAAACTCCTCTGTTTTAGTTGTTGGTCACTTGCGTATCGGCAGTGAGCCTGGCATCCCAGCGGCTGGAGTTGTTTTTCTGCCGTTGCAACTACAACCTAGACACACGTGATGTCACTATTCTTTCCGTATTCCATATTCAACCTTTAAGTGATGTTTTCTAATGGCTAATCTGGACATTACAAATAAACCCTTTTGGCTTTGCACGTCTCATTTAAGGACATCAAAGTAACTCTACCTAACTTAGGTGGATTTTGGCACGTTGGTGCCTTCTAATGATGGCTAATTCCAGATCTTTCTAGTCTTCTCTGAGATCTCAACAGTCAGTATATTGACTTCATCTTATCTCATGTTCTGTCACTTTTCCTCTTTCTTTTCCTCTCTTCCTCCAATAACATCCTCTTTTTTTTTCTTTGATGAATCAGCTGTGGTGCCTATTTAAAACAGCCAATGCATTGACATCCAGTTGCTGGCATGCGATGCGTTGCAGTAAAGTAAAACATAGCTTCACTTAATGCCCTGAGCTGGAAAAAGACATGTTGTGAAGTGCGGTTACTCAGCCTCGGAATGTCAGCGTAACATCAAAATGGGTCAGAAGCTCCGAACTTTAAAGGTACAGTATGTAAGAATTACTGACATCTAGTGGTAAAGGTGGGTATTTGGAAGAAAAGATGTTTTCTTTCAAACAACTTCATATTCCAAGCACTGTTTTGAATGTACGGTGGCCGTTTGTGGCCAAATCCTCCCAGACACAAAGATTTTTTCCTCTGTAAGTGGATCCAGTGGTTTCAGGTGTAGCTATGACTGGACTATGAGTAGCTATTTTTTTATGTCTTTTAAGGCATTACTGATCCCAAACAGTCTCTAACTCCCATTAAATAAAGCTAATACAGCAGTTTTAAAGTTCAGAGGCTTCTCACTTCACACACATTGTTTTGTCCATTTAGGGACACCGTAGTAAAAATGGTGGCACATATATGGCAACCTTCATGTCTGTGGACCCCCAGCAAGTAGATATAAATGACTCATTCTAAGAAAATAAACATAAAACAGTTGTCCTAGTGAAGCGATTACACATCAATAGAAACACAATTTTGAATTATATATAAAATTTTTCTGCCATCGACCTTTGTTTTTTTTTACACACTGTACCTTTAAGGTTGGACACTCGTGTTGCATAGCTTTAAAAGTGGTGCTTTAAAATTGCATTTTGTAATATACACAGAGGCATCTTTTTTGTGGTGTAAAAGGCACGATTTTAATGTGAAAACTGGAACACAAATGGGGGAAATTTGTGACTTTTGGCTTTCCGTATAAACAGTAGATGGTCCTGTTACTATGCCTCTAAAGGCAGAGACACACCGGGCCGATTTTCAGCCGTCTGGTGTCGTCGTGGAGTCTTCTGAAGTCGGGTCGTGAGTCAGTTTGGTGTGTTCTGTGTCGTCGGCCGTCTGCAGCCATCGCCAATACCGTCAGCGTTCTTTTCAGCCAATTGAACATGTGTAATGGGCGTCAGTTGTTCAGTCAGCGATGGGCTGACCAATCAGATTGGAGGAGGCTTGACCTTGCTGGCGAATCAGCAAACGAAAAGACCCGAAGTGAAGGTAAACAAACCAAATGAAGAGCGGACATAATGCAATGCACTCTCACACATCTTTGGCATCGTATTGGGACCTTAGCTATAGCAGTCCTCACTCTCTGCTAACAACAACAGCAGCAGCAGCTTTTACGTGTTTTCATCTTGAGAAATGCTCCATCATTTCCGGTTTTTGGGGTCACAATGTAGATCAGCGCCGCCTGCTGTTGTGGCGACATTATATTTTGCGCATGCTCAGAAGGTACACCCACGTCTGGAGTCGACTCGATGTGTTCTTGGGCACTCTTCTCACCGTGTTGGCGAGACTGAAGCCGATTGATCGGTCCGATCCCATTCTCTGGCGACGACCGCGATGATGTGTCCCTGCCTTAAGTGATCATGCGCCCTGGCCACTTGGCCACAGGGAAACCCCTTTGGCTGGATGGTTAGCTGGTGACTCTTACCTGGGAGACTGGGTTCGAACCCACCTGGACCCTCCTTCCTCCTGCCACACATAGTTTCCTTCTTTCCTCTCTGTTGTGACAGAGTAGATAAAAGCTTGCAGCAGTTGCAGTGTCAGGTTTCACAAGGAGGCAGATCATTCAGATGGCTGGAGACAAATCATTTAAATAGACCTGGATATACTGCCAGTGTTTAGGGCTTAAGCTGAGTGCTGCGCTCATATTTCAAAGAAGTCCTGTTATCTGTATATGTGTGTGCAGCTGGTCACCTTAACCTACTAACTCACCTAACTTCAGCAACTTGTTTATTTCACTTTTTATTGAATCTGTTTCTTTAAGAAGTGACTTTACATGTGTTGGAGTGTTTTGACCTCCTCTGTTCACATGTGGCTGCTATGTGCCAAAAAGCCCGATGCCGTGTCTTGTTATCTTCCACTGATAACACTCTTTGGTTTCCATCAGAGCATACTCATATTCACTTAACACTCACATGTGTTGATGTTTCCTCTCCTTTTCCTCTGAGCTCTTTGCTCTGGGCTGGCAGTAGCCTGTTCAGTATATTGAATCAGAGATAAGCATGACCTGACCTGCTAGGCATGCAAACAACATGGTAATGATGTATGTATAACTAATGAGAAGAGATGATCTATGCAGTCAGTTTTCTAATGTCTAGACCACAGAGAATTGTTCTCATAAGTACACGACCCTGACAAGGAAGAGTTTTAATGAGAAAATAATCATTTACAAGGAACTGAGTTAGAACTGAGTAACATCAATTCAGGTATGTGTGAAACATGCCATTATGTGTTACACACTGGTTGCTTAGAACAAGTTAAAAGCAAGAGGCAAACTCCGCTGGAAACGAGCAAAGCTCTGAAGTTAAGTTTAATGATTGTAATTCTTTCTTCATCCACTAGAGGCTCCAAAACAGAGAAAAACTCCAGAGACTTCCATGTTAAAAAGGCCAACGTCACAGCAGAAGTAAACATTTAACAGCAGAAATAAACATGTTTACAGCCTGTTTCGAAAAATCATCTTAGGTTTAACAGGTCAAGTTTACTTTCATGTCAACTGTGAGGGGGGGTGAATTTTTGGGGGGGTCAATCTTGAAATTACACATAATTAGGGGCGTGTCTTTTTGATTGACATGCGGCAGACCGGATGTCGGACGGTGGCTAGCTGTTAGCACCTTGTTTGCTCACGGTAAGGTCTCAGTCTGCAGCAAAGTAGCAAAATGGTGGTTTTTAGCAGCTAACGGCAAGTCCAAACATGTCTTACCTTTAGCCTGCTGCTTTGGAGGCTAATCTTCGTTAGTTCTTGTTAGTTTTGAGTTAGCTCGGTTAGCATTTAGCCCAGAGTATGTTTGCTGTCAATCATTTGCCCCGAGGCAGCGCTGTGCCCATTTTAGTATTTTCCCAGGAGTCATGACACAGTGGCACGGCAAGATGGCGACAGTGGGACACACCCAACTGGCTTCGCTTTCCCCTATTCAGATGTGGCTGGACACTACGTTCATATTTTTAGTCTTTGTTTACAAGACAAAGACATACACTCACCGGCCACATTATTAAGCACACCTGTTTTATTTCTTGTTTAAACAAGTATCTAACCAGCCAATCACATGGCAGCAACTCAACACATCTAGTCATGTAGACGTGGTGAAGACGACTTGCTGAAGTTCAAACTGAGCATCAGAATGAGGAAGAATAGGGATTTAATGGTTGTTGGTCAGTGTTTACTGGGATTTTCACCCATAACCAGACGCCAAATGCAGGTAACTTCTGTGATTGGCAGGTGAAACTGTCAATCTACCTGCTACCTTGGTGGGTAGCGACAACACAACACTGAGAAAGTTTTGTGTTATTGAACAATCACGTAGGCTATTGTTTTGTTAAAGGGACTAGAGGCAAGATTAAGAAATAAAACTTGTGACTGCCGCGACTGGCACTTCAGGTAACTGCAGCCACCAGCCAAGCCGTCACAGGAGTATGCACAAACTAAAGCTATAATGTTGTTTACTAAGCTTTTTCTTCATAGTTATACTTTTTAGTGTCTTTCAGTTGATCTGGATCGTTTGCTGACGGCAGAAGAATCCATAACTATCGCTTACAGTGTTTGAATTTACCGCGTCCGTCTTCTTCCTGTATCAAAACTGTCAGGGATGTGGATGCAGCGTCATTTAACGTCTCATCCGGAGGGCAGCGCGGGAAATTTGGCCACCGAATTGCAGCGCATTTTGCAGCACACAGCCTGTTAGAGGCAACGGAGAGAAACGTGGGTGGGCTCGTTCTTTTTGGTATTTAGCGCTTTATCACTCATTAGCATTAAAAAAAATGGACATGCATGTTTGTTTGTTTTTTTATTCCTGCCTTTCGTGCCTTTAAGCAAGCCCCGCTATTCTCTTGGATTTTTTAAACAAAATGTGGCAACAGCTGACGTGAAGAGGCCGTCGGCTTTAACAGACCAACAAAAAGACGATAAGGACTATTAAAGAAAAAATTTTTAAAATATTTTTTAATATGAAGTGGAATAGGATGGCAATGTTCACATATGGCTGGCGTACAGCGCCGCAACAGAGGAGAAGCACTGTCAGGATTGTTGTGTGTATGGCTCAGAGAAAGTGATAAAAAAAAAAAACTCAGTTAGAGGCA
Organism: Atherinomorus stipes; assembly: GCA_023101725.1. NCBI lineage: Eukaryota > Metazoa > Chordata > Actinopteri > Atheriniformes > Atherinidae > Atherinomorus > Atherinomorus stipes. The sequence goes on along the minus strand of JALJCO010007284.1, from coordinate 502,082 downwards.
ATTAAGGACCACGAGTCCTCAAAGAGCCACTTTCACACACTCAGCTGTAAAGTTGGGAAGACGGCTGACAGCTGCGGTCGCAGCGCTGAAGTGTCTGCAGTGGTGAACGAAGCAGAGGGGAGTGTCTGCTCCTCCTCCTCTTTTGAGGACTCAGATCCCTCTGACATTAACATCACAATGTAATAAGGTTTGGATTCTGTTAATTACATTATTGTTGTTATGATTATTGTTGTTGCTGTTTATCTAAATGTTTTTCAATCAATGGATTAGACTCTTGTCTTGAAAAGAAACATAAACTTATAATATGTACAAAGTAAAAAGAAAAACCTTTTGAAATTAATGTAAAAACAAGTTGAACCTGGATTTACAGTGACAAAGAAACAATGATGAATTGCAGCTGGTGTTAACCAAATAAGTGAGACCATCAGTGAGATGATTGGCTGTTTGTATTTCTGTTATTTTTTCATTCGAAATGCCTGTCACACCAGGCCGGACAGCTGTAAGTCATTATGTAGGTCTAGTCATGAATAAGATTAAGTTGGTTAATAACTCGACAGTACTTCAATGTGTATTCTGTACAAGTTCAACAACCATTTCTATGCATTTTCTGAGTTGTTCACCTTTATTTTGGGCACAAAATTTTTTAGGCTGTTAAAAAACCCACTGTGGCCAAAAAAGTTAACTTTAGGCCCTGCCCATCAGGTTTCAAAAGAATGGTCTGAAGAAGTGAAAATATCCAGCAGATGGGCTACAGCATCAGGAGACCACACTGGGTGCCGCTCCTGTCAGCTAAGAACAGGAAACTGAGGCTACAATTGACACAGACTCACCAACATTGGACAATAGAAGATGGAGAAATGTTGCTGGTCTGATGAGTCTCCATTTCAGCTCCACATTCAGATGCTAGGATCAAAATTTGCTGGAAACATCATGAAAGCATAGATCCATCCTGCCTTGAATCAAGGTTTCAGGCTGCTGCTGGTGTAATGGTGTGGGGGAGATTTTCTTATTACCAACGTGACATGAGGTGCATTCGGACAGAGAGGTTCTAGGAATGCAGTTTCTATAGCTACCCATCTCGAGTTTAGTTCTAAGAACTACCCTTCCCCATCAGTTTCAGAGGACTGTAACTTCATCTGTGTTGTATGTCTAACATGGGGGACATTTGACGATAAAGTTGACTTGACATTTGACCAGTTTGCATTCGCACAAGACAGAGGACCTTGATAGGAACCATTGTTTGACGCAATTGTCTGCAGCAGATCCAGCAGATCTGATAGAAAACATGACCATGAGTTCACTGGACTCCAATGTTCTCCACAGTCACCAGATCTCAGTCCAACAAAGTAGCTTTGGGATGTGGTGAGACGGGAGATTCTCGTCACGGATGTGCACCTACTGTGTGATGCTTCTAGTGCCAGGTTGAACTCGGTTCTTGGAGGTGGACCTGATACAGTGACTGATGAGTATACAGTATGTGTTGTTAAAAATCCACCATATATGAATATTACACTTTTACTGTAGCTCTGTTGCTTATTCCCTCCCATCTTGTGTGCAATGAACTCTGGGATGGGAGAGGCTGCAAAGGATACACCGCCTGTATCGTTTGTTTGCGGCTAAATGGGGATTGGGTTTGGGGGGTGGATTCAGAGGTTCTGTCAGACATTTTTGAAATGTGACAGTATTTGATGTGCCACTGTGATGTATGCAGCCAACGAATCTGCACTTCTTAGCGTGCAGACTGCAACATGAGACAGCTACAGAGTCTGGTTTTCTTCTTCTTTTTCCTGCTTCTTCATCATCATCAGTGGTTGTATTGGGGAGCGTTGGACCCCTAGTGAGCAGTTGTTGTAACCACGGTGGTTTAACCAGGCGGTCTGGTCCGCAGCGGTAACTGCAGTATGAATGCAAACCAAAGCAAAGAGAGATGTGAATGTTTTCACACAAGAGGGAGGACATGTGCGAAAAAAATCACAGCCCTGCTCTCCAAGCTATCTAATGTTTGCGGCCATTTTTATTGACCTCCAACTTGTGGCCATACAGCCACATCCCGCTGTCTTTAGGACTTTTTCCACAATGTTTTTTTCTATGTATGCGTGTTTTTTTCCACAATATAAGAGGCTGAAAAGTCCACTACATTTGTTTACACTAAAGGCTCTTCAGTAACCTCTCATCACGAAGTCTTGTTTGATATCACAAGATTTGGGATGTTGACAGTGATGGAGCCGCTTCTCTGCTGACAAATCAGTTATACCCCTTTCCCACTGGCCCAAAAACCCGTTTAAACCCATAAACAATCTGCTTTTAGTGGCAATTGGAAAGGCTCATCGACCTGTGTCGACCCGTGTCAATCGACTTGGCAAGCGACGTGGGTTAAAATTGCCTTCAAGCCGATCGGCATGCAGTGGGTACACCAGACCCGGGTTGACCCACGAATTTACGTGACGACATTGGGCTGTATGTGGCTACATTGTGACATTGCGCCAGTCGCGTATCATATAAACAAGGAAGCCTGCAGGTTCAGATGGTGTCAGTCCCAGAGTTCTCAAGACCTGCTCTGAACAACTATGTCCGGTTCTCCAGCACCTTTTTAACACCAGCTGAGACGGAACAGAGTTCCAGTGCTGTGGAAAACATCCTGTCTTGTTCCAGTCCCTTAAAAAACCTCAACCAGCTGAACCAAATGACTACAGACCAGTTGCTCTGACATCTCACATCATGAAAGTCCTGGAGAGACTCTTACTGGCTCACCTAAACAAGCAAGTGAATACCTTTCAGGACCCATTACATTTCGCATATCGTAATGGGCTTGGGGTTGAAGACGCCATCATCTTCCTGCTTCAGAGAGCCCACTCTCATCTGGACCAGTCAGGCAGCACTTTGAGGTTCATGTTCTTTGATTTCTCAAGTGCCTTTAACACTTTTCAGCCTGTTCTATGTGAGAAGCTCCATATCTTCCAGGTGGATCCTCCACAACCACCTGGATTTATGACTACCTAACAAACAGGCCACAGTTTGTGAGACTGAAAGGTTGTGTGTCAGAGATGGTGGTCAGCAGCACTGGAGCACCACAAGGAACTGTACTCTCACCATTCCTCTTTACACTGTACACCTCAGACTTCCAGTACAACTCTTATCCTGTCATCTGCAGAAATACTCTGATGACTCTGCAGTTGTGGGGTGTATCAGTGATGGACAAGAAGCAGTACAGGGAACTGGTCAGTCAGTTTGTGAAATGGTGCAGTAACAATCAGCTCATCTTAAATACCAGCAAGACTAAAGAGATGATTGTTGACTTCAGGAGGAGCAAGAATAAGCAGCATAGTTCTGTCTACATCCTGGAAGAGGAGGTGGAGGTGGTGGAGAATTACAAATACCTTAGGGTTCAGCTGGACAACAAACTCGACTGGAAATTCAAGACTGACTACATCTACAAGAAAGGTCAAAGCAGACTTTACTTCTTAAGGAAGCTGAGATCATTCAACGTCTGCACCAAGATGTTGCAGATCTTCTACAAGTCTGTTGTGGAAAGTGCAATTAGCTTTGCAGCATCTGCTGGGGAAGCAGCATCAGAACCAGAGACTTGAAGAAACTAAACAAGCTGATGAAGAAAGCTGGTTCTGTGCTGGGGAGAACTCTGGAGCCACTGGAGCTGATCGTTCAAAAAAGAATGCTGCACAAGCTGATGAAGATGATGAGGGATTCTTCCCATCCTCTCCACAACACGGTGAAGAATCAACAGAGTGTGTTCAGTGGGAGGCTGCATGAAGTTCGCTGTAGGACGGAGAGATACAGAAATTCATTCCTGCCAACAGCATCACCCTAAAGAACAAGACTGACTGACTGAACAAGACTTATTGTTGTATTATTATTTTATAAATATGTTATATTGTTGGACAAAAAAAAAAAAATTTAAAGAGTATGGGCTTTTTACAATATTGACTTTCCCTTGTGGTACAAATAAAGTATTCTTCATTTCATTTCATACAAAGTACCAAAACAACTGCTTCGGCCACAAATTCACGTCGCCATCGTTCCATCTGCACAAGGAAATCATCCGCTGGTATATATGAGGGAAATCTTGTGGAATTTGTCTTTTGTAATCATCAAGTGTATGGTCTCTACATCTGTAAAAGTCTCAGGAATCCTGTAGTGTGTACCTGCCTTTAGTCACTAGGGTGTGCACAATTAATCGTTAAAAAAATCACAATCTCAATTTACACATACATGTGATCTCATTTCTACCCACAACGATTCTGAAGTATTTTTAATCACTTGCTGCATCACAAATAAGTTTCCATTTTTCCAGATTTTTTTCAAGCTCCCTTAAATGCAGCACTGCCGTTGCCTCCCCACCCCCGAACCAATGGTAAAGAACTACAACTTTGCATCTGCAAAAAAATGCTCCAACAAAGCCCTTGTGCTGCATGTGTTTGCATAAGTTGTGCAAACACGTGCTTTGATTTGAACTTCTTTTTGAATGGGTTATTTTGTTTGTTTTGTTAAAGTTTATTTGTACAATAAAAAATTTGGTGGAAAAAAAAAACGTGCCAGAGAATCGTGATCTCAATTATAAGCAAAAAAAATTGTGATTCATATTTTTCCCAGAATTGTGCAGCCCTATTCGTCACACAGTTGTTGAAGTATGTTCATTTATTTTCTAGAGAAAGTAGCAAATTAATTTTGTGAAAAGACCAAACAGCAGCTCAGAGGTTGAAGTTATGATCCAAGAGAAACTGTGGTCAGTAAACGTTCCGTGTAGTCTTACATCACTGCACAGAGCAGGCTAAACGTCAGTGTGATTCCAGACTGTGTGAATGGTACAATGTGTAAAAACCAGTGCTAACAGCTAATATTGTCACAGTAGCATTTAGCATGAATGCAAGGGGAATTTTTTTTTTAGCAGTTAACATGGGAATGTTTGAAGTTTTCAGGCAAGACAGCCTTTAAGCCATCTGGACAGAAAACCTAATCCCAAGAGAACCACCCCCCCACTGGGCCATCAGTTGCAACATATGTTTTTTTCTGAATTAGTGGTCCAGGAAGACTTTATAATTCACAAACCTTGCTGTAAATTTGCAGAGCGTTTGTACTCCACACAAGGACTGGATTGTCTACCGTCCAGTGAAGGCCTCACTGTGAAAAATTGTTTCTGTGAGACACATAGCTCCGTTTTAATCTGGTAGCATTAAAGAGTCACACAACTCAAACCACATTCATTCATTCGAATGAAGGGTGGTTTCACACCCGCTATTTTACCTCTGATCGACAGGCTATGCAGCAGAATGCCACACATACCGGCTGCATGTCTCTAATTTGCTCATAAATTAGTTCTTACCACATGAGTCCAATTAGACTTCCAGTAAACTGAGTTGGCAGACTTCATTTGGATTACTGAAATGCAGCATATGGGCTTCACATAATGGCCAATTACATTGTAAGACACAAGTAATTATAATAATAAGTAATATGTTTGGATTATGCAGAAATCAGTCCAGATGTCCAACATCTGTTTTGATTCTGCAGTTTGCGTTTGTTGCTCTACATGGTTTTGTGAGAGCTGCTGTCAAGTTGGTTCATGTCACATGCAAATTTCATGCACTTTAGAGTATATGCATGCGGTACGTGCCACATCTCACCTCTGCCATCCATACGTATTGTAAATTCAAAGTGAAATGAACTGCATTGTCCCATGTAAAGCAGGGTGTGCTTGTGGCAGGTTCGGTAACACAGTAGCAGTATTGTGATGTATAATAGTCAAAAAGGCTGTTAAGAGCGATGAGCCACTTAGATCTCCTGACTCAGCATGCTGTCACGCAAGGTTTTGCTTTTAATGTGCGATGCATGGAGCGTATAGACGGGAGAATGCCACTAACCCAGTCATGTAAAAACATCAGAGAGAAGAAGGAGTGATTCCCATGATCAGCAGCAGATGAGTAAAGTAAGGAAACAGCAGAGGTAGACGCACATTTGGAGATTTAGCAGCAACAGTGTTGAGGATGTCAAACCTGAGATAATCTACGCAGACCTGCGTCGTATCTGAGTCCAACGTCTGCAACTGTACGCTGTGCAGGTTTGTTTTATTCCCTGTTCTCTCCAGCTTGCATGGAAACCAGCATCTCATCTTTAAGGTGGATTTTAACTTTTTGAAGGAAACCTTTAAAGAACCAGGAGAAAATAGCAGTTAACAACACTTTTATCAGATTTTGTAAGTTTATTTCATTGCTGTGCAGAAACATGAACAGGCTGTTATGAATTCTTGCAGAACGTTTCTGATACTTTGTTGGGTTTTTGACATGGCTTAAAAGGATTGAGTTCATGAGCTTTAATCCACGTTCAACCTTTCAATGAGTGCTCAACATTCCCTGGCCTTCACATTCATACCACTGCAAAGCATTCACTCCTGCATTCACTTTGACTTCAAAGGCTCAGACAGACTCATTCTCTTCTTTGCAAACTGCACGTGTGGTTGATGACAGATCTTGTTCAGTTTAGGAAACAAATTGGGTGAGTCCGTAAAGTTTATATGAAAAGATGAATACTCTCATTGCCATTTTGTCTCAAATCAATCATAATAATGAAAAACAGATCTTTTTTTAAAGACATGATAAATTTGCGAGTAAATCTCACCGTATTTCTGTTATCAGGATCCAGGCATGGATCATCAAGGCCACAACGTATAAATCTGATGTTTTGAAATGGAGCCTGGCAGCGGCTGAGCTGTGATGAGACGATCGCTTTTAATGATGGATCAGTCGACGCTTCGTGTTGTTTGTGTTTTGTGGAAGTTGTTCTTAATAAGGGGAATATTTCAGTGCTAACCACAAGATGGTGTCTTGCAAAATGAATAGATGCTTAAAATGAGCAGGGCCATTTTGGAGAAACTAATGATTATTAATGTTTTCATCATGTGGACTCCATCCCTGATAATATTATGGAGTCCGTAAATGCTTCTCTGAGTGATAAATAGTGAGGGCTTGGGTAAGTTTAATCTGAAATTAAATTCTGAATTTACTCAAAAATGTTAATTATCATCTAGCCAGACATAAATTAAGACATCACCAAGAAAAATTCACCCAAAATAATCAGATCTGTCATCTTTTTAACACTAGAGAAGTGTTTGACTAACAGATCTCAGCTGCAACCTCACCTGAAAGTACTTGATCCAGCGGTTGCAGAGTTGTAATGGTGTCGTCCTCCTTATTTGAGGATGTAGCTTGTAGCTTTTAAGCTAATAAAACTACCTGGTGAAAAATTAGGCAGATATAGGGGAACACGCTTCCGTGTTCCGAACTTCCGGTTTGAAACACTTAGAGGGCCCACTTCCGGCCCAGTTCAATGTCCCTGCTTTACTTCGTAGATAACGTGAATAAACGCCAACCCTACTGAAATTTTCACGGATTCCAGACTGAAGTGATACTAAGGAAGAAGTGGATCAAAGCGATCGATTCGCCACGGTGAAGGGCCGAACTTTATAATAAAACACACGTTTGTTTGTCGCCGGTGGGGCACAACACAGACACTTCACAGCATGCTAGCATTAGCCAGCTAGCGTTTACTGACGTGCTTAACATTGTGCATCTTAAAACACACAAACATCTGAAAATCGGGTCTGTACCTCCCCGTTTTCAGTGGAACAACTGGGGACTGCCAAGAAAGGAGACGCTTTCAGATGCTTGTGTGTTTTCAGCCGCACAAAGTTAGGCACGTCATCAAGCTGGCTAATGCTAACCTGCCAACAGTAGTCCGCCAGCTACTACTCTGTTAAACTTTGTTAATCGGATAAACGCCAATGCCAAGTTTTCATTCCAGACTGAAGTGATGCTAAGGAAGAAGTGGATCAAAACGACCGATTTGCCGCGGTGAAGGACCGAACTTTATAATAAAACGACACACGTTTGTTTGTGGCTGGCAGACTGCGCAGTCGTGTTAGCAGGTTAGCATTAGCCAGCTTGATGACGTGCCTTACTTTGTGCGGCTGAAAACACACAAGCATCTGAAAGCGTCTCCTTTCTTGGCAGTCCCCAGTTGTTCCACTGGAAACGGGGAGGTACAGACCCGATTTTCAGATGTTTGTGTGTTTTAAGACGCACAATGTTAAGCACGTCAGTAAACGCTAGCTGGCTAATGCTAGCATGCTGTGAAGTGCCGGTGTTGTGCCCCACCGGCGACAAACAAACGTGTGTTTTATTATAAAGTTCGGCCCTTCACCGCGGCAAATCGATCGCTTTGATCCACTTCTTCCTTAGTATCATTTCAGTCTAGAATGAAAACTTGAGTATATTTGGAGTTTATCCGATTTAAACAGTATAACAGAGCAGGAACGGCTGTCGTTAACATGGCCCGGAAGAGGAAGTGCCGGGAACTTCTGGTAAGCGTGATAATCCCCTATTGGTCATGATCTTCATCTCTGCTACTGCTCTGTATGAAATCAGTTTACATGAAATGTTTACATTAAACAGTATAAAATCAGATGATTACAGCCCAATTTGGGGGGGGGGTGCTGAAGCCCCTAAATCGAATCACAGCACCCCAAAAATACACACATACACTCCTGTAAATTGCCAAAAGTATTCACTCACCTGACTTACCTCACATACGAGCTTCAGTGACATCCCATTCCTAATCAATAGGGTTCAATATGACGTTGGTCCACCTTTGCAGCTAGAACAGCTTCAACCAACTCAAACATTTTGAAACATGGCAAAATAAATCATCTTATTGTGCTTCAGCCAATCTCCTAATAATCTGGGTACTTTAGAAAGTAAATGGCTCGTTCTTCCAGTAAAAGAAATATGGATTTGGGCATCTCACAATACAAATGTTGAATTACTGAAAGTTACTGTGGCTGTCCATGAGGATGTCAACACCCTTTATACCTGTCCAGGTCGCTCTCAACCGTTGCACTTTCTGGAAGTTCAGGAGAAGTTCACAACATTCCCTAACATGTATGTTAGGTAAAAAAGTCTCCCTCTGAAAACAGGGTGCAGTTATTTACTCAGTTCACTTCAGCTTTATTCGTGTAATGCCAATTCACAACAACGTCATCTCAGGGCTTCTCAGACGGATGAATTCGAGCCAATGATAGCCCGGCTAGCTTTCTGGTGGATGGTTTGTTCATGTGATATGACAACTTAGAGACTCTTGATAGTATTTTAAGCCCTCTAGATGAGACATCCTCTGATTTTTCAGAAAAAGTCTAATCTTGTAAGTAAATTGACTGCATACACTATATTGCCAAAAGTATTCACTCTGCTGCCTTGACTCACATGTGAGCTTCATCCATTCTAATCCATACGGTTCAGTATGACATTGGTCCACCTTTGCAGCTAGAACAGCTTCAACACTTCTGGGAAGGCTGTCCACAAGGTTTAGGAGTGTGTTTATGGGTTTTTTTTTTTTAACTATTCTTCCAGAAGCACATTTGTGAGGTCACACTGATGTTGGACCAGAAGGCCTGACTCTCAGTATCCACTCTGATTCATCCCAAAGGTGTTCTATAGGGTTGAGGTCAGGACTCTGTGCAGGCAAGTCCAGTTCCTCCACACCAGACTCTGCATCCAGGTCTTTATGGACCTGCTTTGTGTGCTGGTGCACAGTCATGTTGGAAGAGGAAGGGGCCAGCTCCAAACTGTTCCCACAAAGTTGGGAGAATGGAATTGTCCAGAATGTCTTGGTATGCTGAAGCATTCAGAGTTCCTTTCACCGGAACCAAGGGACCAAGCCCAGCTCCTGAAAACACCTCCCCATCATAATCCTCCTCCACCAAAATATACACTTGGCACAATGCAGTCAGACAAGTACAGTTCTCCTGGCAACTGCCAAACCCAGACTCCTCCATCAGATTCCCGGATGGAGAAGCGTGATACGTCACTCCAGAGAACACCTCCCCTGCTTTAGAGTCCAGTGGTGGCTGCTTTCCACCACTGCATCCCATGCTTTGCATTGCTCTTGGTGATGCATGAATGGATGCAGCTGATCACCATGGAAACAGATTCCATGAAGCTCTCTGCGCACTGTTCTTGAGCTGATCTGAAGGCCACATGAAGTTTGGAGGTCTGTAGTGTGACTCTTCCCAGTATGCGCTTCAGCATCTGCTGACCCCGTTCTGTCTGTAGTGCCCAAACACTTTCATTTTCTTATAGTACACCTGACAGTTGACTGTGGAATATTTAGGAGTGAAGAAATTTCACGACTGCCACGACAGGTGGCATCCTATTACAGTTCCACGCTGGAATTCACTGAGCTCCTGAGAGCGACCCATTCTTTCTTGGCTATGGAAGTGACTGGAACACCTAATTCCCATTATTTTGAACAAATACTTTTGGCAATATGGTGTGTGTCATGAAATGCTGTTTTCCTTGGCAGCAATGTTGGATTGAACTCAAATTTAGGGTGTTTAAAGTAACTGAAAGCATATTTAGCATATTGGTTAAAAAGCCGGTCTCGTAATGGAAGATCAGAGCGATGTTGTTGGCTTTCCACTCGAACTTACTTCTTCTTACTATGGAAGTATTATAGATCAGCTATCAGGGGAATGTGCCCAATGGCCACAGTTAAATGGCCCTGAGTAACTAGTTAACCTGAAAGCAGTGGTGATCTTACTGATCAGATAAAGTTTCTACGACACCTACAAGCTGTTTTTTTCTTATTTTGTTTCTGCCTTGGCAGAACATTGCTTACTGCGTCTGATTAGATGCTGGGTGTTGTAACATAACTTCTCTGAAGAATGTAATGAGCTCACACATCAAGCAGATGTTCTCAATCAATATTTGCTGACGTGACATCCCATTTGTTTGCTAATTACATTTGCATAAACATTTCTTCATTTCATATGTACTGTGCTAAATTGGTTTTCATGCAGAGTTTATCTACAGTGGCCCTCAAGTGCTTACACATGTTTGGTAGATGTAATAATATGGACACATGCGTATACAGCCAGTCACATAATGTACTCATGGCCAGCAACGCATATGCAAACAAAATATCAGCAACATCCCACCCTAAACATGGTGCATTCCCCATCAATGACTGGACCAGCATAAACAAACATTTATCCGCTCCACTGGCGAAGCAACAGCGCTGTGGTGCTGCTTGTTTGCTGGACTCCCTGGCTTGTTGTAAACAGCCTATTGAACTTTGTTTAATGAGAGGTACGATTTGGACATGTGAAGAGGATTTTTCTCCTTGCAGCCGTATGCACTTACGGATAAAAACATTGAAATTGCTGTGGTTTGGCTCGTTTTCATAGGGACAGACAGAAAATTCATTAATTGCTGAACCTGGTGGACGTGAAACCTGCTGTACATGTACACATAGAATGGGCTGGGCTGACTTTATTCATACCAATATACTTTAACCATAATCTTAAAAGGACCCTGACTAAAATGACAAACATAGTTTCTTACATTAATATTGCATACACAGATGGGATATTTAAAAGACTGAAGAGGTTTTTTGTTATTATATTAGAAAAATAGTTGTTTACATCCCGGTCCATTGACATCAGCTGGCCCTTCATCTCCCTGTAGGGTCTGAGGACATGTTGGGTGTAACATGAAGCATTCAGGAGGACGGGATGTTGAGATGTAAGTGAAGTCTGGTATTACAGCAACTGTTTTTCAGTATTAATGGGTGAGTTCTGCCATCTGTCATCAGCTGATTGTGTCATGGTCTGCATTTATGCTCTGCTGGGATTGGGTGAATTCCAAATCCCGTTTTAACCCTCAATCGTAACCCTCAATCTCAAAAATGCGCACTCTCGCAAAGTGCAAGTGCTGTCCCGATTCTCAGAACGTTAAGTTAAAGGGACTTGAGGCAAGATTAAGAAACGAAACTCGCAACTGGCGCTTCAGGTAACTGCAGCCACGAGCCAAGCTGCCATGGGAGCGTGCACAAACTGAAGCTATAATGTTGTTTACAGTACTACGCTTTTTCTTCGTAGTTACACTTTTTTGTGTCTTTCGGTTGATCTGGATCGTTTGCTGATGGCAGAAGAATCCATAACTATCGCTTACAGTGTTTGAATTTACAGCGACCGTCTTCTTCCTGTATCAAAACTGTGGATGTAGCATCATTTGACGTCACGTCTGCAGGGCAGCGCGGGAAATTCGGATACCGAATTGCAGCGCATTTTGCAGCACACAGCCTGTTCAAGGCAACGGAGAGAAACGTGGGTGGAAACGTTCTTTGTGGTATTTAGTGCTTCATCACCCATTAGTATTAAAAAAAATGGACATGCATGTTTGTTTGTTTTTTTAATTCCTGCCTCTAGTCCCTTTAAGGGGCAAGTTTGAGGGCTGAATCGCCCTCAATATTAAGATTCTCCGACACCACCCTTGTGAGTAAGGACTACCCAGAATGCAAGTGGCAAAGAAGGCGAGCTACAAATCTTAAGTATTTTCTTTGTTAATTGAGATATAAATACTACGAAAACCATTGTATTCTCTTAATCTAGGCCCCTGTTATGGATTAGTGGCCTTATTGTTGCATAATATTCATTTTTATTTTATGATCTTTTGGCAAACCATGTTGCTATCGTTTAAGTTAGTTAACGTTACAAAATGGTTATTTTTCTCAGTTCTAATGTCGTTGTTTTCCAGATAACAGCCTCTCTATTACCTTTCAATGAGCCGTGTTGGTGACAGCTGAATATGTCCCTGGTGGCTGCAGTTGTGGCTTACGATTAAACAGACAGGGGCCGTTTCTCAATATGCGTACTTGTGCGTACTTGTGGGTAGGGATGTATATCGTTAGGATTTTATCGATACCGATACCAATATCGATACTCCTTATCGATACCGGTATTTATCGATTCTCTTATTGATACTATAACATAATTTAGAGTAAATAATAAAGACATTACAAGATGTTCCAAGATCCAGTGGTGGAGAATATTTGTTCAGATGATGTTGAAGAAGCCTGGACATAAAAGTGGGTGAAGGACCGCTGGGAAAATAAGGGAATTGTGTCTGTCTTAGTCCATCATTGTGATTATTTGACTGCGTAATGATAACTTGATGGTTAGGTAGATGTTCAAAAAGTATCAATAAGAGTATCGTTTGTCCAGAATCTTAACGGTACCCTGGTATCGTTAAGATTAGGAACCGGTACCAAACGATACCGGTACTCGGTATACATCCCTACTTGTGGGCTCATGGACTTGTGAAACGTCCTCACCCGCGGTCCAAGTCATGTTCCATTTCAAAGTTTGCTTCTTGGCAAGTACGCTAGAAATCCCCGGATGAAAACTTCCTCCGCCCATTTTACCCAGCATGCATAAGAGGAGGTGTCGCTGCACGATCTGTTAAGGAAGCACGATCCGTAACGGCAGCTCATCTGCACATGTGTGGAAAGGAATACTTCCAGGTCGTTGTTGAATCTGCTGGATTTAGGAAAATAATGTCCAGATTACTTCCATCCTTGATAATAATAACAAAATAACAGATGGGGGAATGAACATTATTGATTTTGAGGTGATGAATGCTGTGCTGAAATTAAAATTGCTGCAGTTGTACATACATACATATATACACACATACATACTGTATATAACAATACTGTTATATACTGTAACATTCTTTTAACCAGATTCAAATAGCTACAGGAACTGCACTGACTACAGACAGAAACTCTCTGTGGACGTCTAAATTAAATTAGCTATTAGAATCTTTGTAATGTAAAATGTCACCGTTTGTATCCATTAAGTGAACAATGGCCTAAACTATTTTTTTCCTCCAAGTCCTGTGGTATAAGGATTTTCTCTTATGTAGACTATTTCTATTATTCCAAATAATCCTATTATGTGGAGTGAAATTATGTTTGTATAACACTTTCCAATACAGTAATACCTGTGTGTGGTAATCTGACAATTTAATCTGTAACTTTAAGGGATCAAAATCACATATGCAAAACATCGGCAGCCATTTTAATTTCAGTGCAGCATTCATCACTTCAACATAAATAATGTAAATTCCCCCGTCTGTTACTTTTCTTTTATTAAGGATGGAAGTTTTTATTTTCAGGACATTATTTTCCTAAATCCAGCAGATTCAACGTCGACCTGGAAGTATTCCTCTCTGCACATGTGCAGATGAGCAGACGTTACGGATCATGCTTCCTGAACAGATCGTGCAGCGACAGGAGGCTCATGCGTACTTGGCCAGATATAAATCCCAGCATGCACCTGCACACGCGCATCGTTTAGCAGCCTCCTCCGCCTCCAGCAGCCAAACCGGAGCGATCATTCCTGTACTGGTCTTGGCCTTTTATCTGCAGCTCTCTCTCCCGCTTTCCTCTCACAGCTGTTTCTGATCATATAATTATGACCTGATTGTCCGTTTGCATTCATGTGCTTATATTTGGAAATAAATATACACGTTGTGAAAAAAAAACAAAAAACATCTTAGTATAATTGTTTTTGAAGCAGTTATTTTAGTTGTTTTTATTTGTTTCAGTACATCTCCACAACAATAACAACCTGTAAAATAATGCAATATTATTTTCATGTTGACAAGCAGCCCTGCTCACTTGCTGCACACCATTGGTGGTGATGTCACAAGTTTGCGTTGTCCCAATCCGTTAAGTAGGCGGAGTCTGAGCTAGTAAACTTCCACTACGTACCCACAAGTCTGTATCCACAAGTACACAAGTATGCACACTTTTGAGAAACGGCCAGGGTTTACAGTGCAAATGAATATAAAGTAAATGCTTCTTCTCCTGAATTGACAGACTAAACACCACTTTGGCATAATGCTGCCCCCCACAGTTTGAAGATGTATCTGCATTTAAGGGGTGTCCCATTTCTGAGTCACAAAATAGCCCTTAACACTTGGTTTTAAGGGCGACTAAGATTGAGGGTTAAGATGGGAATTGGAATTGGCCTTTAGTCTTAAGGATGTATTCACACCAGGATGTATTCACACCAGGATAGTCCAGGGATTGGACAGGGATTTCTGAAAAATTCAACACTTTTGTTTCGATTTGCTTTCATACTGCAGTAACCAAAGTGGACCAAAACATCGCAGTTACAACTGCTTGCTAGGGAGTGACGCTCCCCAATACAACCACTGATCAATACTCAAGAAGCAGGAAAAAGAAAAAAAAAACAGACAGTGATTAGAGAAAGATGTACCCCAGACGAGCCCCCATTTTGTCACGGCCCAACTCTGCTAGGGTAAGAGAGGTGTTACAAATGAAAAACTACAGGCATGTGTTAAGATGAAAATATCGGAATTTATTGTCACACATTGGGATGAGGCACAAACAAAATGGTGGCAAGTCACTAGTTTTGTTGGTAGTGCTAAAGCAATGAAACTGATTTTATATATATAATAAAACCCCTCAAAACCAGCCAGTGTAAGAAACAAAAACTGCATGAAGTGAAAAAGACTGGCCTGCTAAGCTAAAACAAACAGTAAGTGAAGCAGCTCCAGTTGCTATGCTAAATCTCTCAAAGTATTATCCACAACCAGAAACAAACAAAAACCTAACCAGCTAAACACATTCTAGCCTTAATTGAAATCAACCTGCAAATATAACAGAAAGGAGCCAAAGGGGCTTTACTTGATACCAAAATGAAAACAAAAAGACCAGTGACCAGAAGAAAACCCAAAACCAAACAGTTCTAACACTGTTCTAAGCACTAGATAAAAAACCACCAGTCAAAGCACAAGCTCAACCTCACCCAGTTTGCATGTACAAAGAGTTGCCTATGAGTTATTAGCTGCATCAGTTTAAATTCTCCAGGCAGTGGCAGCTACATTGATGGTTGGCCAGGCAATTATCCAATGATCAGGCAGGGAGCAAAGGTGTGACAGGCAGAGCCAATCCCCAGCAGGTGATGGGAACATTGATTGATTTGTCCTTAAGGCGGATTTCCACCGGGTCCGTGTGCGGTGCATTACGGCTGCGGTGCGGTGTAGTTCCGACCTCTACAGAGCAGCAGCTCCCACCGCAACCGTGTCAGACACGGCGCGCCTGCGACTGCAGTCCGTGCTACCAGCAGATAAATCTGATAAATCACATTTGCAGGATCACATGGTAATGATCAGGAGGGCCGGATAAATGTCCAGTGGTGTGTGCGCGCAATAAATGTCCTACATACAGTCACTTTTCCCTTCATTGTCCAACTTAAGACAGCAGACGTGTTTCATTCATAATATATGCTCATTTATTGTAGGCTACAGCCATACACAACATCTTTACATTTTTAACAATTAACTTACCGTGCATAATCTATCCTAATAATTGATCATACCATCACTTTCTTGTTTCTTCTCTGCAAACTCAGCAATAAGTCTTTATAATCCAGTTTGAATTAATTTCTAATGAATAATAGTGCAAACCTGCACAGTCTGTTAGGTGCGCAAATATTTTTTTATTAGGTTAGTTCTCAACTTTAAAAAGCTTCGCTTACCCGATGCCGCTGTTACAGGAAGAGTTAAAATCCTGAGTGGTATCACACTGTTCCTTCAATCTGTTTGAGCTCTTAAATTCTTTTCAAATCACACATCAAAGTTGGAGATCTTGATCAGTCTTTTTCCTTTATGTAAATCCACTGTGATGGTATTTTTTATTTAGTTGTTTTATGCGACCTAGACAGAGAGACGAAAATCAAATGTGATTAATGTATTTATTAAAATAGATTTTTTTTAAAAACCCAGCAGGAATGCAGGCGCGAGGTCCTGGATAGCAGGTCACACAGTCCATGCTTGACTTCTAACCTGGAGTCACTGGTAATGTTACTGTAGTTTATGCCATCACAACTTTCCGGGAGGCTTTTATTCTTAAATTTGCCGGATGCTTTACTCTGTTCCTGTGTCTGGTTTCCCGTCTGGTCCGGTCTGCACTGCAGAGCTTGACGCGCTCTGGGAGCGTGCTGCACCAGAGACAGGAGCCGCGCGGCGAGACGCACCTGGGACGGATCTGGGACGGATCTGGGACGCATGTGTCATGTGTCTGGTGTGAGCCACGCCACTGAGTATAACGGCTGCGACTTTCTCCAGAAGCGGTACCGCAGCTGTAATGCACCGCACACGTACCGGTGGAAATCCGCCTTTATACAACATTTGTAAATGTAAAACGAGAGACAATTAGGCAAGATTACAGCCATAACAGTGATTAAAGTGGAAATCTTCCTGCTTCTTAATCAAGTTCCTTCAGGTGCATTCACACCAGGATAGTCTGGGGACACGGTCCAACTGGGTGGGGATTTCTGAAAAATTTCACACTTTTCTTTGCTTGGGTTTGCATTCATATTGCAACCGAAGTGGACCAAACCATCTGGTTGAACCACTGTAGTTAAAGCAACTGCTCACTAGGGGGCAACGCTCCCTGGCTCCTCTGGCGACTGGGTGGGGAGCTCTGAAAAATTTCACACCTTTCTTTACTTGGGTTTGCGTTCATACCAAGCGGCAACCTCCGGTGGCCAACTATGAGGCTACTCGGCAGAAGTCACTTTTTTGTAGTTCTCCCTTGATCCGCTAGGGCCTGCAAAACAGAGCATAGACTCCCATGTTAAAAAGGCCAACTTCACAGCAGAAACAAACATGTTTACAGCCTGGTTCAAAAAATCATTTCAGGTTTAATAGGTCAAGTTTACCTTCATGTCAACTGTGAGGGGGTGATTTTTTTTTTAATAACTCATCTGTTTAGATGTTATTTAATCTTGAAATTACTCATAATTAGGGGCGTGTCTTTTTTTTTTTTTTTTTGAACAATGTTTTTATTGTGGTTTTCCCATAGACATACAGAGTGAATCCATCACAAACAAACAAAAACAAACAAACAAACAGTGGCCACAAAAATCAGACATATTGTAGAAATCAGTCAGTCAGTTACAATTAACAATGATGCAACAGCCATTTCAAGAAAAATAAGTGGAGAAATTATACAAATTTTCATAGATCAAAATATTTGAAATCTTAAAAAAAATTCCACCACACAAAATATGAGTACTAAATAAATATTAACTGATCACCCAGTAAGTGGAAACCTAACCGCACGCCCCAAAGATGTCGTTTTGCCAATTATCATTGCTGTGATCAACCATTCCCTTTAAAACAATATTTGTGAGTCTTTTACCAGCATATCTAAAGAAGGGCGTCCAGGTTTTGAGGGAAAACTGGCGTTTTACATTTGAATCTGTATGTTAAATATTCCATTGGTATTAACTCAAATATCAGTTTATGCCATCCTATTATTGTAGGAGGAGTGCTATCAATCCATTTAAGGAGTATATTTTTTTCTGGCAGCAAATGTAAGAACATTAAACAGCCTTCTCTGATCAGAGCCTTTGATATGAGGGCTAGGTAAGCCAAAGAGCAGAGCCTGAGGATCAGGATCCAGATGGACAGCAAAAATCAAATTAAGTTTATCAATAATTTTACGTCAGTATTCCTCAACATGAACACATGACCAGACACAATGCCTGTAACTACCCACTTCCACGTGACACTTAGAGCACATTTCAGTCAAACTCGGATTCATCCTATGTCTCAGCTGGGGAGTGATCTGTAAACGATGCAGTATCCTAAACTGTGTCTCCCTAGTTCTATTACATATAGAAATCTCTTTCGCCCGCTGCCAAATTTCTGCCCATGTTGTTTCATCCATTCTGAGATTGAGATCATTGTTCCACACGTGCCGCAGATAGTCTACATTAATATTACTGGCAAGATTAAGTACAGCATATCCCCGGCCAAGGACTGACCTCTTGCCTCCGTTGAGCAGCAGGCGCTCTATTTCTGAAGTCTGATGGTCAAAGACATGGCTGTCCTGGTCCTGAATGAAGCTACGGACTTGGAAAAATCTGAAGCAATTATGTGGGGGAAGATTATATTTCTTTTCAATTT
Organism: Atherinomorus stipes; assembly: GCA_023101725.1. Classification (NCBI taxonomy): domain Eukaryota; kingdom Metazoa; phylum Chordata; class Actinopteri; order Atheriniformes; family Atherinidae; genus Atherinomorus; species Atherinomorus stipes. Next base: position 483,228 of record JALJCO010007284.1, on the reverse strand, counting down.
CTGTAAATGAGAGCATAACTCCTCTATGAAATAAATGCCCTAGGGTTAAGATCCCTCTATCTCTCCAAATGTTAAATCCACCATCCCTGCTGGCTGGGGCAAAATCAATGTTATGGTATATAGGAGCTAGAGAAGACAGTGTATTTGCGCGCCCCTCCAACTTCCTCATTGCCTGCCAGGCTTGTAGAGTTGTTTTAACTATAATATTATTAACTGAAACATTCTTAATTGTCTTTAAGTCTAGGGCAAATAATAGACTTGGCAAAGGGCTACCTGCATTAATTGTTTCCAGATCCAACCAAACTGATTCTGGGTCACCATTAATCCAATCAGCTATGTAGCGAAGCTGTGCTGAGAGCTGATAAAGTCTGATATTAGGGACAGCCAAGCCACCTTTCTCCACAGACAACTGCAGCTTAGCCATCTTCAATCGCGGCTTCTTTTTGTTCCAAATAAATGTACTAAAACTGCTGTTTATCTTCTTAATAACTTTATTATTAAGTAAAATAGGGAGCATTTGAAGATGATAAAGGAGCCTCGGCAAGATATTCATTTTGAGCAGGGAAATAAATCCTCCCCAACAGAGACAGTGGTAGAGATATCCACCTGTCTAGATCGTCCCTAATGCGTTTTAAAAGAGGCTCGAAATTGGCCTTGTACAATGCTTCCAATGACGGAGTAACTGAAATCCCCAGGTAAGTGAAGCCTTTGGGTGACCATTTAAATGGAAATGGAGTGGGGCAACGAGGGTTACCCAGAGGCATGACCTCAGATTTAGTCCAATTTATTTTGTACCCTGAGAACTCACTAAATTGATTCATTATTTCCAAAACAGCTGGTACAGATGTCTGTGGGTTAGTTACAAAAAGTAAAATATCATCAGCATATAAGGCTATTTTATGATCTTTTTCACCGGCAGAAATTCCAGTAACATCCGGGCTATTCCTTATAGCTACCGCAAGAGGCTCTATAACTATGGCGAACAGCAACGGGGACAGGGGACACCCCTGTCTGGTGCCCCTGCCCAGGGGAAAGTAAGAGGAAGTCTGCCCATTAGTACGAACAGCTGCAAGAGGTCTGTCATATAAAAGTTTAACCCAATCTCAAAATGTTTCTCCCAGCCCAAAGGTGTCAAGAGCAGAAAAAAGAAAAGGCCATTCTACTCTGTCGAAGGCCTTTTCTGCGTCTAGGCTTATTACCATGCTGGTCAGTTTCTGCTGATGTGACAGTTGGATTACATTTAACAGCCTTCTCATATTATTACAAGAGTTCCTGCCAACAACAAATCCTGTCTGATCGACATTAATAATATTGGGAAGTACCTTCTCAAGGCGCCGTGCTAGTACTTTAGAAAGTATTTTAAAATCAACATTTAGCAGGCTTATGGGACGGTACGAAGAGCATTCATCAGCTGGTTTCCCCTTTTTAAGTATGAGACTGATATTAGCTTCAGTGAGGGACTTAGGTAAGGATCCTCTGACAAAGGAATCATCTAGCATTTCCAGAAAAGGCTCTATAAGTTCTGACATAAATTCTTTATAGAATTCACACCCAAGGCCATCAGGGCCTGGGGCTTTTCCTGACTGTAGGGTCTGCAAAGCCTCCAAAGCCTCCTGTTTCGTAATTGGTTTATTTAGTTCTTGTCTTTGTTCATCTGTTAGTTTCGGTAGAGTGATTTTATGCATGAATTTATCAATCAAGTCCTGTGCTCCTGAGGGTTCCTCACTAGTGTAGAGCTTACTATAAAAATCCCTAAACACCCTATTAATATTGTTTGTATCCAATTTACTAGATCCATCTGTGTCTTTGATAGATGAAATTGTCTGGGAGTCACTCTTCCTATTTACCAATCTTGCGAGGTATTTATTTGGTTTATTGCCACACTCGTATAGCCTGTGCTTAGCGAGCCTAATGCTTTGCTCGGCTCTATGGGTGAGCAGAGAATTTAGAGATGCTTTTGTGGCCAGCATAGCCTTCATATTAGCCTCAGATGGATATTTAGCGTACGTCTTTTCAAGATTAGATAATTCATCCTCTAGTTTCTTTTGGGCTTCCAGAGATTTGCGTTTTTTACTTTTTGAATAAGGGGCGTGTCTTTTTGATTGACATGCGGCAGACCGGAAGCCCAGTGGGTCCTAGTTAGCTCCTTGTTTGCTCTCGGTAAGGTCTCAGTCTGTAGCAGAGCAGCACAAAGGCGGTTTTTAGTCAGATAATAGCAAGTCTAAGCGTGTTTTACCTTTACCCCGCTGCTTAGGGGGCTAATCTTCGTTAGCTCCTATTAGTTTTGAGTTAGCTTGGTTAGCGTTTAGCCCAAGTACGTCAGATGTCAATCATTTGCCCCGCAGCTCAGAGCGGCCTTGCCTTTGCCCATTTTAGTATTTTCCGGGAGTGACGACACGTGACACGGCAAGATGGCGACGGTGGGACACCCCAACTGGCTTCACTTTTAGCTCTTCAGAAACCAACGGGTCACGTAATTGGAAGGTTCGTCCCTCTCTATTAACGGTCTAAAGTTCATACTGCAGTAATCAAAGTGGACCTCAACCGCCTGGTTGAACCACCGTACAACTGCACTTGGGGGCCGGCGCTCCCCAATACAACCACTGAACAGTGATGAAGAAGCTGGAAGAAGAAGAAAACCGGACTCCGTGATTAAAGTGGAAATCTTTCTGCTACTTATTATTGCTCCATCTCTGTCTACACATTTTCCAGTTATCGTTGTTATGACATCGGCTTCTTCCAACACACACTGTTTGCTTTGTTTTCCCTCCAACCCAAACGATACACTACCCCACTTCCTTCTATTTCTTCTTCTCGATGCTTTACTTTAGTTGACAAACGTCACTTCCATTAGGACTGCTGGATAGTCCAAAAGTCCGTTTGCAAGTGAACCGAGACCAGAGTCCACTTCTTTGGTGCCCACCAGAGTACGGTTGGTGTTCAGACACCATGGAAGCGGACCACAGTCCGTTTAAAGTGGTTCAAACAGCCACACCTGGTCCATATTCATCATTACACTATGTTTTAGAATATTCTACATGTAGGATTGTTTCTGTGGAAGATTTATAATGCTATGTCTTGTAAATGGGATGAAATCATTGGACATTTTAGGAAAGATGTCTAAACAAGATCCTCATCCTCCTAAAACTTCTTTATGATTCAGGGAGCACAGGTTCAGCTTTGTTTAGATAAAAACATAACAAGGAAAGTCTCCATCAGGAAAATACAGCATATTCAGAGATCAGCTATTAAAAAAGCAACTGATGGGCAGCTGCAGGCATCCGAAGCTGCTGGTGAACCTCTCAACTTTATTTTTATTGATGACAAGTTTCATTTTGTGGATAATAACTAGCAATAAATAACAGCAATGTCTGGCCAAGAAACCTTAAGTTTTTTTTTTCTTGTGTTTATTTCATGAAAAGAACCCTCCCCCCCCCCCCCCCCAAAGCTCTTTAAATTGGTCCTCGGTGTTCCTCAGAGTTGGATCAGTTTTAACCCAGTTCAGAAGTCACGGTCGCCCCCCTGCAGTCCTGTTCATTTAATTCTTCCATGGAGAGGCTTTTCTTTTTTTTTCTTATCATTACCTTGAGACAGTTCGGATTTCATTCAGCTCAATTCTTAAACTTTACAATGAAATGTTGTAACTGTTGCTTCTAAATCCTCTTCTCAGCACCTTCACCAGGATGAGGCCTGATGCTCTCAGGCTGTGCACACTAAAGTACAACAGAAAGGGAAACTACAGCAGGATAAAAACTGCACTGGATGAGACAGAAGTCGTCCTGTGTTAAGGAGATGGACGGGTTTTCCTCTTCACTGTGTGTCTTGTTCTCCAGTAAAAATCCATGCCACTTCCTGTGAGGATGGGAAAACATTATTCAAAAGGTTAATTTAAAGGAGAAGTTCAGAATTTTTGACATAGAGCCTCATTTACAAGTGAGCCAGAATACTGCTTATCACTGAAGACGGTTTCAACATATGTCATCCCGTTATTCTAGTTCCAGGAGGTTGCTGATGCTAATGCTAGTGGAAGTCAATAGGAGTCTGCTAGGCTTACCATTGTGGACGCATGCGTCAGCGTCAGGAGCGTTTGTGTACATACCTGCTGGGGCACGCGGCTTCTGAAGCGCTCGACACTGGCGCTCGACTTACAGAGTTCTGTTACTTACAGTCTCTGATGGAGACACGGAGACAAACACTTGTGCTGCAACAGTTTAAGGTAAACTGTTGTTTGCGGAAATGCAGGAAAAGAGCTGTGTCCTTTCAGTCTAAGAGCTGACATGTTTGCAACCGACAACGCCATCCTTTACGTGTGGCGTATTTGGGATGGTAAAATCTTTATTGTCCAGCACATAGTGACAGAACTCACGACAAAAACGCCACAAAGACATAAAACACATACTGGTGAGTACGTGTCTATTCTGCGTTGTTTGTTTACTTGTTTTCTAAGTTTAATTGGTGTAAATGAGAGTTTTACCGGAGCAGATTCAAAATGACAATGACGTCATTGATCTGATCAGTGAATGAAAAGTTAAGGACCGATCAGAAAATTAGAAAAAAATGTGTAATATCGGCCGATCCGATCAAACCGATCCGATCGGTGGAAAGCCAAGAATCTGCTAGCCTGTCATTAAAACCAATCTTATCCACTCCACAGAACATCCGAGGCAAATCAGCAAGATTTTCTGTGTAAATGTTGTGTTAAACTAGTAAACTCGTGTTAAAAAAGTAAAACTAGCCTTGTTTGACAAATTTTGCATTATATATTAAGGAACTAGTTTCTTACCAGCTTACTACCTTTGCCAGTGTATTTCGGTTCATAGAGACTTGGTGACAGTTTGATGAAAAACGTTTGAAATTATCTTCAAAATCCGACATATCCTCATGCCTTTCAGACGTGGCCGTATTTAAGACATCAATGGTAGCTTACTTTGCTTTTTTTTTAACTTTTGTGTACTAGGGATGGGCATACCGATACCCTGGAGTTGTTACTTGGATAACAGCCAGATAAAATAGGTGATTTGAGTAGGCTATGGACATACAGATACAAAACATGCATTTTGTTTCCAGTTTTAGGCAATGAAATGATGTGAAAGCAGCCACATTCTAGCTTCTGTGTCACATGATGGTAGTAGCCTATCCCTGGGTTCACACCGGACGCCTCCATTCGCGTACGCGCCTAAATTTCAACATGTGAATGCTGGATGTTTACACGCTTGATTCAGATGTTTGTTTTTTTGCGTGATTGGAGCAAATAATACGCATGAATGAAGCCTATGATATGTGCGAATAAGACGCTTCATTCGTGCGTCAGGTTGAACTTTCTGGAGTGGGGGATGGTGGTTTGTCACACGTCAGTCACCTCAGTCAGGTAAACATGGCAGAACCCGGTTACTGTGAGTACTTTGAGAGAGTTGTGGCGCTGTACCTGCCTTCGAAGTTGGAAAATCAAAGACGCCGGCGTGTTTGGGTCTAGCAGATTGTCCAGAGGCACTCGGTGATTTTCATCACCTGATCCACGAGTTACGTCTGGATGGCAGCCGCTTCCATGGGGATTTCCCGACCCCAGTTTGATGATCTGTCAGGGAGGATCAGTGCTGCATATCCCTCCAGGATACAAACGACGGGCGCTGTATTCCAGCTGCTGAGCGTCTGTCTTCGGTGAGAATGCTAGCCGCAGCTAGTTAGCGCTTCCAGCTAAACTTCCAACTTCCAGCAAACGAATGTGGCTGTTGTTGCTAGCTATTGTAGCTCAATTTGACGAGTCTCGCCTCCACCTCTCAAAATTCAACCAGCTGATTAAACATAACTCGTAACTGACCGCTATTTCCATTCTTTGGATCACAACACAGAGCGAGTGTTTGTTTACATCAGCTGAGGCTGAACTCCTGGTACTAGAGTGTCATCTAGTGACCAAACTGAATACTACACGAGTCTGAGCTCAGACTCATATTGATGTTTGATAACAAACAACCTCAATTTATTTATGTAGCAAGGACAGAGCTGCATATTCCTCTGGGAACTACAGGTTCTACAGGTTCTCTGTTCCTGCTGCAGAGTGTCGGCGTTGTGACGTTTCATCCATCAAACACAGGCTGCAGAGACAAGCAGCTTTTGGTTAATGAGGTTTTGTCTGACCGGGTTTTCAGTCCTAAATTTATGGTGTTATTACACCGCTTTTATGTGCAGCACTTTGTGATTTTTTCTGTGAAAAGTGCTTTTCCCTTCTTACTATAAAAGAGCGCCGGTCCATTCACATCGCATCTCATTCATTTTCAATGATGGGCTCGTGTTGTTCGCGCGTAAAAAACGCTCAAGTTCAATTATTTAAACTCCAGCGAATAGGTGAAATACGCTCTATTTGCGCTAGTAACACGCTACATTCGCACGAATAAGACATGCGTTTGGGGCTTGTCGTGCCGCAAATTCACATCAAACGTGCCGCCCCAAGCAAATGTGCATCAGTTCACATCTGTAAATTGACTTGACATGTAATTCATTCACGCAAATAATTTTATTTACGTCCTTTGTGAACACAAGGTAACAGATTCTAGCTTCTGTGTCACATGATGGTGGTGGATTTTGGTATTTTTCAGTATTTTAACACAGGTTATTGCACATTATGTGTTTGGTATATTTATAACTATGACATTTTATATTTGAACATTTTCCACTGAATAAATTTTGATAATCTTAACCTGTATTAAAGCTATTTAATTATTAAAAGAAGTTTTTAATCTTATTTTTGTTTGATTTACTCATCAATATAATTATTATTTTTCTAAAAGCATTTCTTTCCAGTACCTCTGCGCTCAAGTTTTACTTATATCTAATTTTGCCCTTGCATTCAAGATATTAATGGAAACTGTACAATTATGTGATTTTCTTTTACGGACAAAAAGTATCGGTATTGATGAAGATGAAAACATACCATAAACTACTGGTATTGTATCAGAAGAATAATTTTCAGTTTTGCCAATCCCCAGTGTGGACATTTTATAGAATCTCCATTAAAAGAATAGATAAAAAGAAAGAAAAGGGTAAAAAAAAAAAAAAAAAAAGGAGCCCTTTCCTGATATGCAAACATTTCCAGGCCAAGTAGAAAGCTTCAGCTAGCTACTGCGGGACACAAAAAGAAAGCTGACGGCCCAGTTGTCTTCTTAAGCTAGACACGAGGCTGGGTGCTTTTCTAGTGACTGAATACCGCTCAGATTTAATTAAAACTTACATGTCTAAAGTCTTTTTACGCTGATCTTACATGAAAACCACAGCGTATTTACACACCTGACTGACCACTCATTTTCTGTCGTTGCTGTTCAGTCACATCTCCAGCTGATGTCTGGTAATGAGACATCTGTGGTGACAGAACAGGTGGTTCTCCAGAGATTTGTGACACAGCTGGTGTTATTCTGCTTATCCCCTGCACCCAAGAGGAATGAGTCTGGTTTCCTTTGTGTAAACTGTTCATTTTTATGCATAAGCCTTGACTGTTTATCATCTCTCACGTCTGAGTAAGTTTGCGGGGAATGCGAGATGTCACGATCTTCTGGAGTTACTGTTCTGGATTACCTGGGTCTTAATATGACAACTGCTCAGAGGAGGAATGTTCTGGAAAGTCTGCTTAAAGTATAGAATGTGTATTTCATCAGCTTTAAGTCTGAACAAAGCTGTAAATCTTGAAATGAACGAGAACCTCTCCTCGCTGTTTTTTCTCTCATCGTAACACTCGTAAACATACGTGAATGATTCATCTGTTTGCCGTGTCACGTATGTTCTCCTTTGTCTCTCACTCTGTGAATCATCCCAAAAGGTCTTGACGGGGTTCTCGGAAGCTGCACTGGCTTTGTGTGCTCACCACTCGGATTAATGGCTGTTTTGGCAACATATGAGCTCATGGGTAATTGGCCGAGGTGACGTTTCCTGTTGAATGCTACCTGGTTCCTTTGTGGTCGCCTCCATGGTTGGCCGCTTGCGTTGCTGCTAAGACAGGTAATTGAGTAGCTCTTGTGTGACCCTGCTGATGAACCATTTGAGGAAATTGTGGTTCCTCCTGGTGACATTGGAGAAAATGACAGGGAGAGATGTTATTGGCTGGAAGTATGATCTGTTTTAACATTACATTACCATGGTATTATCAGAAAGAGAATCAGATATCCACATTGTTATCATTCTAACTCGGATGTTTTCAGTAAACGTACAGTCACCTGCTCTTTGCTACCGTTCACAGCTCAAAACAGATTGACAAAAACATTTTCAAAAAATGTAAAATGCTACAACTTTGAAGGCTTGAAATTCTTACACACCTATATTTCCTTTCTAAAAATTTTCTTTTTTTTTCAGTATGTGAAACATTTATGAAAATAATAATTTGTGGACCGTGAACTCAAACCAGACCTGTGGGTGGGACGTGACAAGTATGTGTTTTACTTAGTCTCTCTTCCAAGTATGTTAAACACTGTTGGAAAGGTAAGATTCTTTAGGTGTGAACGATGTACAGTATACATGTCAGGCTACAATCCTCGCTGTAGATTCAGTAAACGCTTATCACCACAATCACTTCTTTTATCTTTGAGGTTATGCTGCACTCCAGCAGCAGATGATGCTGGAACAGAAATGCATGTCCGCAGACCTACGTGGAGCCTACGGTGGTTACGCAGACACAGAACACACAAGTATAAATCCAGCTTTCTAGGACAGAGGGGTAGGGTGTTTCAGTCCTGTTAGGACAGAGGGGTAGGGTGGTCTCAATCCTCTTTGGACAGAGTGGTAGGGGGCTTAGTCCTGTTAGGACAGAGGGTAGGGTGGCTCAGACCTGTTTGAATGGAGGGGTAAGGGATCTCAATCCTGTTAGGACATAGGGGTAGGGGGGTCTCAATCCTGTTAGGATAGGGGTAGGGGCGTCTCAGTCCTGTTTAAACAGGGGTAGGGGGGGTCTCCGTCCTGTTAGGACAGAGTGGTAGGGGGGTCTCAATCCTGTTAGGACAGACGGGTAGGGGGGTCTCAATTCTGTTTGGACAGAGGGGTAGGGTTGTCTCAGTCCTGTTAGGACAGATGGGTAGGGGTGGCTCAGACCTGATTAAACAGAGGGGTAGGGGGGTCTCAGTCCTGTTAGGACAGACGGGAGGGGGGTCTCAATTCTGTTAGGACAGAGGGGTAGGGTTGTCTCAGTCCTGTTAGGACAGACGGGTAGGGGGTCTAAATTCTGTTAGGACAGAGGGGGTAGGGGGGTCTCAATCCTGTTAGGACAGACGGGTAGGGGGGGTCTCCGTCCTGTTAGGACAGAGTGGTAGGGGGGGGTCTCAATCCTGTTAGGACAGACGGGTAGGGGGGTCTCAATTCTGTTAGGACAGAGGGGTAGGGTTGTCTCAGTCCTGTTAGGACAGACGGGTAGGGGGTCTAAATTCTGTTAGGACAGAGGGGTAGGGGGTCTCAATCCTGTTAGGACAGACGGGTAGGGGGGTCTCAATTCTGTTAGGATAGAGGGGTAGGGTTGTCTCAGTCCTGTTAGGACAGATGGGTAGGGGTGGCTCAGACCTGTTTGAACAGAGGTGTAGGGGGTCTCAGTCCTGTTAGGACAGATGGGTAGGGGGTCTCAATCCTGTTAGGACAGAGGGGTAGGGGGTCTCAAAGGGGTAGGGGGTCTCAATCCTGTTAGGACAGAGGGGTAGGGTTGTCTCAATCCTGTTAGGACAGAGTGGTAGGGTTGTCTCAGTCCTCTTAGGACAGAGGGGTAGGGGTGGCTCAGACCTGTTTGAACAGAGTGGTAGGGGGGTCTCAATCCTGTTAGGATAAGTGGTAGGGGGGGTCTCAATCCTGTTAGGACATAGGGGTAGGGGGGTCTCAATCCTGTTAGGACAGAGTGGTAGGGGGGTCTCAATCCAGGTAGGACATAGGGGTAGAGGATAGGGGTATCAGACAGATCTTACTTTTTAACGGTGTCCTGACTGAGCTGCCAGCTGTTAGAATTTGGTTATTAGACCTGAGCTTCGTCCTTCCCCTCCACTTGTGTTCTGCTTTCCTGCATTCCCTCCGACCTGCCCTGGTTCTCTCACTGAACTGAGACTCACCTTTAGCTCTGGGCTTTAATGTCTTTTAAAGAAGGCACAGTGTCCAATATGTTGCTGGAGGAGGACAGGAAAAATTTCAGTTTGATATTGAAAAATAAATTTTCTACTTAAATTGAGATTATTCCAAGTACGGGGGGTAGGAAGTTATTGACCAAATACAACCAATTCTCAATCAAAACTGACAGACTAGGCTTAATCTTTGCAGGAACTCTGAGTAACTTTTGTCTCTGTGTTTCATAACATTCATAAAACTTAGTTTCTGTTTGCAGTTGTGGCCCATAGTTTAGTTTAAACAGTAGTTTAAACATGTTTAATCATTCAAATAATATGTAATACACTGTATGGTCATTTTATTCATCCAAATTCATTTGGTACATTACATCAAACTTAACCATGTATTTGATGAACAACAAAGACTTTTAAGCCTTTTGGAACACCAAAAAGTCATAGAAGAGATAAATATCTCATTTCTTAGGTCAGGCTGAGCACCTTTTTTCCATGTTTTTAGCTTTCCAGTTTCACTTTTGCTCATTAGAACAGGGGCACGCAAGAACAGGGACGCTTGTTGTCTTTCCAGAGATGCAAGAAAGGAATGGCATCACTCTTCCAGCTTGATCCTGACATCTCATCTGGGCACAACTTTGTGTGTGTGTTGTCTGTCAACTATTGTGCGATTGGTCAGAAATGTGAAGTGGGTGTAGCTAATATGAAAAGCATGAGGTTGTCGTTTCTGTTACTCAGCTAAAAGAATAGTTTTGAGAAACAGCTGATCAAGGTGGTGAAGAGAGAGAAAAATCTATATACAACACATCATGTAAGGCAGTCTTTCTCAATCCTGGTCCTCAGGACCCACTGCCCTGCATAGCTTTGATGTTTTCCCTACTTCAACAACCTGATTCAGATGAATGAACTTCCTCATCAAGTTCTTTGCAGTGTGTTAACGAGCCATTCATTTGATTCAGGTGTGTGAAAGCAGGGTTGCCTAGAAGTTATGCAGGACAGTGGGTCCTGAGGACTGGACCAGAGAAAAGACAAGAAAAAACCTCAAAAAGGCTGAAGACCAACTTCTATGCTATTATAATTGTAGCCAATTTTTAGTTGATTTTAGCACTTGGAGGTTTGATTTCAAATGTAAAGTTTGTCACAAATAAAATTTTATTATTATTATTATAAATTTACATCTACAAACTATCCATTAGAGAAAGTGGCAGTGTTGTTCATCTGATTTGACTATTTGCATGTTTAGCTACAGTTCTCAAATTTCTTCATACTCTCCCTTTAAAGAAGGAAAAGAACAGCTGTCAGTGAAATGAGTTGAAGTTGAAAAATATAAAAATGAATAAAAGTTTATGAAAATCATGACATCACTTTTGAATTGTGGTTCAACAGAAGAAAATATAACAAATAAACAAGCATGATGGGGCTCCTGAACTAAAATTTTGTTGAGCGACGCTTTGAGGCAATCACTGCAGTCAGGTGTTTTCTGTAACGTCCAATCAGACGTCTACACCTGTTCATAGGTATGTTGGTCCACTGTTCATGACAAAGGTGCTCTAATAGGGGATTATCACGCTTATCGGAACTTCCCGGTATTTGGGCACTTCCTCTTCCGGGCCATTTTAACATCAGCCGTTCCTGCTCTGTTATACTGTTTAAATCGCATAAACTCCAAACATACTTAAGTTTTCATTCCAGACTGAAGTGATACTGGATCAAAAGCTGGATCAAAGCGATCGATTCACCGCGGTGGAGGGCCGAACTTTATAATAAAACACACGTTTGTTTGTCGCCAGTGGGGCACAACACCGCACGACACCGGCACTTCAGAGCATGCTAGCATTAGCCAGCTAGCGTTTACTGACGTGCTTAACATTGTGCGTCTTAAAACACACAAACATCTGAAAATCGGGTCTGTACCCTCCCGTTTCCAGTGGAACAATTGGGGACTGCCAAAAAAAGGAGACGCTTTCAGATGCTTGTGTGTTTTCAGCCGCACAAAGTTAGGCACGTCATCGAGCTGGCTAATGCTAGCCTGCCAACACGACTGTGCAGACTGCTGGCTACAAACTAACGTGTGTCGTTTTATTATAAAGTTCGGTCCTTCAACCCGGCGAATCGGTCGTTTTGATCCACTTCTTCCTTAGCATCACTTCAGTCTGGAATGAAAACTTGGCATTGGCGTTTATCCGATTTACAAAGTTTAACAGAGTAGTAGCTGGCAGACTACTGTTAGCAGGTTAGCATTAGCCAACTTGATGACGTGCCTAACTTTGTGCGGCTGAAAACACACAAGCATCTGAAAGCGTCTCCTTTCTTGGCAGTCCCCAGTTGTTCCACTGGAAACGGGGGGGTACAGACCCGATTTTCAGACGCTTGTATGTTTTCACAAGCAAAAAGTTGGTAATGTCAGCTAACGCGAGCTTGCTAACGCTAGCTGTAGTGTAGTCTGCATCATTGAAGTGCCGACTACAGACATACGTGCAACCTTGTTTTATTTTAAATTTCGGTCCTTCACTCCGACAAATCGCTTTCATCCACTTCTTCCTTGGTGTCTTTTCCGTCGGGAATCCATGAAAACTTAGGTACGGCTGGCGATGTTTATTAGATGTACACAGTGGAACAGAGCAGCAACATCGAGACTTGGATTGAGCCATTCCTGGCCCGGAAGAGGAAGCTTCAAATGTTTCAACTTCCGGAACGCGGATGCGTGATAATCCCCTATTCTGTATGTCTGGGACAGTTTTGTTTCTTTTCAATCATAATTCAAAAGCAATATTCCCTAAATTGTTATTTTTTCAAATGCATTATTACTTTTTTTAGTTTCTTGTTATTTGAGTGACTATTGTGAATTTAATCTTTTCTTTAATGGAAGGATATGAATAAATTTGAGGACGACTGTGAGTCAACGACCAGGACCACACCTTTGCTACTCGGTCACAGGGTCGTCTTTCTTTTTGACTATATTGCTAATTTTCAGCCTGTAAAAAGCTAGCTTGGTTTGTTGGCTATTAGATTCTGAAGACGATAATAAACTTTGTCTTTTTTTCTTTTTTTTTCTTTTGAGAAAAAAATACGTCTTATGTTCAGCAGCCCATCCTCAACAGAGTTGAAGAAAAGTAGAGTGTAATTAGGGGTCCAAGCCCGCGGAGCAGCGCAGGGCCCGCGTTGCAGTGCAACGCGGTTCCCAGCACTCCAGCGTGCTGGAACCCTATTGTTTTTGCTTCGGTATTATTCTTCCGCCCCCAAAAACTATATGGGGAGGCTAGACCGCAAGAGAACCATAAAAGCCATATATATAGGCTGGTACAAAAGTGGTTCATGTAGAGATTTAAGCGATATGACACATGTCAGACACTAGGGGGCGCTATACCAGGGGGTATTACGTTTTGGCCTGTAGCTTGCAAACCGCTTGGAATAAATTTATGGGACCTGGATGAGCAGATTCCTTGGACCCTTCCGCATCTCCTGACATAGGCCACGCCCATTTGCGCCTAGAAAATTTTTTCGCTAGGGGCAATATGCGAAACCTATTTTCGTAAACTCGTCCTACAGTTTTGACCCGATTAGGCTGAAAATTGGACCACATATACTACACCAATAGGAAAAAAAACTGATCAGAGCGATTTTCCATTTTTGCTCGGTTACAAAATAATGCGCGTTTAAGCATTTTTGCAAACCTAGCTAAAAACTTAAAAGGCCATAACTCAAAAACCACAACACATAATTGAATGTCGTTCTAAACCCAAGTGGGGAACTTGATTTACTACTGATGTACCGAAGGAAAAAAATTTCTGAATCTAGGGGGCGCTATTATCCTTAATTATTTATATTGCAAAAACCGCTCATCGGATCTGCACGCCACTCCCAAGACAGGTAGATATCACCCCTTTGAACATGTCCCTAAAAATGGTCAGGATTGGACCACGTGGACATGTTTTATTAGCAATTTTCTAATCCATGGGCGAAACAATGGATTTGAGTCTGGGGGCCCTGGACCTTGGTTTTTTTATTCTGCTGCCAATAAAATGGATGGGGAGGCCAAACCGAAGGGCATTAATATAGCCACTAACAGGCGTACAAAAAAATGTTTGTGTGAATAAAAAAGAGAAAACACACGTCAGACACTATGGCGCTATACCAAGGTGTAACACATTTTGGCCTCTAGCTCGAAAACTGCTTAGCGCATCTTAAAATGCCTTATATCCCTAATTCCTTACCCTCCCAAATTTTATGACATAGACCACGCCCATTTGCACCCAAAAAATTTCCAAGGCGATATATGCAAAACCTATTTTTTCAACTACCTATAGATTTCATCCAATTGGGCTAAAATGACCAATAATCTACAGATGAAGAGCAAAAAACTGGTCAGAGCGATTTTGAAATGGTCGTTCCGTTACAAAGTTATGCTCGACCAAACTTTTACAACGCTAGCTAAAAACTCAAATTGGCATAACTTCAAAACAACAACAGATAAATGCATCAAATTCGGAAACCAAGTAGTAAACTTAATTCTCTATTTAGGTACCAAAGGAAAACATTTTATGAATATAGGGAGCCTATAATCCTCAGTTTCTTAATATTGCAAAAACCACTACATAGATCTGCATCCCACTCCCACTTATGTAGATATAGACCCTTTGAGCATATTCCTAGAACGGTTAGGATTGAAGAACGGGGCATGTTTTATTAGCAATGTCCAAACAAGCAGGGAGCCAGAGCTTTGGTTTTCTTTTATTCTACTGCCACTTAAAAGAAAAGGCTAGATTAGGGCATTAAACTATCCACTAACAGGACTTTAGAAAAAAATGTTTGTGTTAAAGCAAGTGATGTCAGCTTTTCAAAAGCTAGATGTTTAAGTCAAAGTTTCCTAAACCTGTCTTCAGGACCCCTGCCCTCATGTATTCCAGGTCTTCAACTCCACCAAACCTGATTCAGATCAACAGAGCTGCCCATCAAGTTCTTTGCAAGCCCTACGAGCCTTTCATCTGAGTCAGGTGTGTGAAATTAGGAACATCTTGAATACCAGCAGGGCTGGGGTCCTTGAGGACCAGGATTAGGGAACACTGGTTGAAATATTCATGTCTGAAGTGTACAGCTGCATATGCAGCGTGTTTGTCTTCATTTTACATGGTAATTACACTGATTATTTTATTGCATGACGTATTTCCTCAGTTCTGCTTTACCCAACATATTTTCACAGATTGATGACTGACTGAATAAGTTTAACATCCTCTCTTAACACCGGAGTCCTGTTGTAATTATGTTGCTGGTGAGAGCAGAGGACAGAGGATCTGGAGTGATTTGTCATTCCTGCTGGACCAAGCATATCTTCAAAGATGTGTGTTTGTCTGAAAACTGAGGAACGTCTCTTAACACAGAAGTCTGTTTGTATTGATGCCTGTGGTAAATATTGGAAAAACAGGATCTGGAAAGGTGCCTAATAGTTTTCTGTGAATGTTGGTCGACATTGTTGGTGTCCACCTCCGGTCTTTGAGGGCCACAATCCTGCAGGTATTTCAGGTAATCCTGAAAAATCAGTCACAATCAATCCTACACAGAACTCGCATCCTATACCCAGTATTTTAGTTGTAAAAAAAGTGTCAGGCAGATGGAAAAACTCATAAGAGATTCTCACTAATCTACCTTGATCTTAAGAATCTTATCTAACATATTCACTTATTTTTGTTGCCTCATTAGTCCTAAATGGTAAAACAATACAACCACAGAAGCAGGGGAAGATGGGATTTTTAACTTGGGGAAGGACAAATGATTTTGACTCAATCAGTTATTTTTGAGTATTTTGGAATGAAAATGGCAAGCAATTTGTGATAATCTATGCGCCAAAGGATTTGCCTGAAAAGCCACAAGAAAACTCTTAAGCAAAATGATTTGTTGACAACAAACATTGACAAAGACCTGATCAATACTAGCCATACATGATAGAACTGGTACTTGTCTGGAATGCCAGTTACCCACCAGAACTTCATGCCTTAAGCAAAATATGTTTCATTTAACAGTTTCTGTCTTCAAAATCCCAATTCTTAGCATTTAGCAATTCTTGCTGCTTTACAGGAGATACCCTCAGCTGGCTCCATACCGCTTTCACTTCTTGTCTTAGACACCAGCTACCCCATCCAGTTGGAATTTTTACGATCAGAGGTGTACAAGTTGAAAATCCCAGTTTAAGCTTTTCACGTGCAGACATTGCAACTGGGGGAAAGTAAGTTGCTGTTTCACAGGGGAGACCAGATGCTGCTGCTAAACCCCTTACACTTCTTATTTTATACACCAACTACCCCATCCAGTTGGAATTTTTAAATCAAATGAGTACACGTTGAAAATCCCAGTTACAGCTTTTCTCGCAGATATTTCAATTGAGAAAAGTAAGCTACTGTTTTAAAAGGAGACATGCTGCTTTTTAACCTCTTGATCATGAAACAGTTATATGAGTAAAAACTTGAGTACTGCCTATGTACCATAATTGAGGAAAACAGGTTGACACGCAGATCAATAAATCACCTACAATCCAAGAGGGCTGTAACTCACTGTCTATGTTGAACAAAGGGAGGCGGGACCAGGTGGGCGGGACCAGGGGAAGCGGGGCCAGGTACGGTGGGGCCAGGGGAGGCGGTGCACGGACGGGCTTGGACCCCGTCATAACTGCTTGCAGTTCTAGTTCGTTTTTTTTTTTTCTATCATCTTCAGCTCAACACTGTCAAACTGATGTGAAAGACATGTACTTTGCTCTCCAGAGTACCATCCCAGAAACCCCCTGAGCAAAAGTACCAGAATAAGATTGCTTAGTTGAAATGGGATAACTGACATTTGGGTACATTGTGTCCCTGTGATATCAATCCAAGCACAAAGAGGTTTAGGGTTCTTCTGGTCTGAATCCTGTCAGTCTATCTCTGCTTTAAGCAGCATACATAGATCAATATAACACAGTTTAAAAAGATCAGAGTAAAACTGTCAACAAGCGTCTGGATGAATGATCAAGGCTGTGGATTCACGGCCTTGATGTATTCTGACAGATGTTACACAGAATGCATCACTCAAGAAAGAAAAGGGTTTCAATGACTCGGAAGGATGTGGATATATTCTAAGATTTATGTGCAAGTCAGTGTTGTTTTGTGTAAATCATAACTAAACTGAGATCTTGTTCTAGAGTTTAAAAAGCGATGGTCTCAGGGCCAACTTGAAGCTTCTAAACAGATAATGAATGTTAAAGGTTATTGCTGCTGTTGTTGGCTGTTTTTCCCACCAAAACACTTGAAGCTGTCATTAGAGTAGCTGAGAGCATGCCTACATGTCAGCGACATTTCCTTGGAAAAGTTTTGCAGTCCTCTTATCACATGGGAAAGAATTATGTTTACTGGCTCTACTGTATTTAACCAAATCAGCTACAATTGTTTGCTTCAATGATTCTGCAGCTTAATTAGTTTTGTAGGTCATGAGGTTACTCATGAAATCAAAAAGTGATTTATGCATTTCAATCACTGCACCAGACCTCGTAATTAGAATCTTACTCAAATGACCAAATGACTGTGCAGTTGTGATTTAACAAATGCCATCCAAATGTAATGTCACAAGCTGAGCCTTCCCCGTTTAGGTTTTGTGGGATGCTTTGGAGGTACCATTCCGGTAAAGGTTGGACCCTTTTTCCTCCAGAACTGCCTTGGTCTCATAAGCCCCATTTCCACCAGCGGTTCTGGGTCAGGTTGGGCCGAATCGGTCCACGATTTTTTGCGTCTCCACAGATAAAACCTGGGATGGGTACACTTACAGTATATCCGACCCGACCCACTTTTTTGGTACCCTTCGGTAGGGGTACTGATCTAACTGATCCAGACCAAAGAGGTGGAGCCAATACACTGCAATCTGTTCATTTGTTCGAAAAATCCGTCACTTCCCGCGTGACCCGGTGTAAAAACAAAGCAGGAGTGACTCCTTTGTTTCTGTCACGTGATGTGGTGCTGTGGTTAAAAGACGTTGCACGGCGATGATGTCATGTGATCACGTAGCAGCGCTGTCCGGTTAATACTCCGCCTCCAGGGTAAGGGGACAGTTTGCTGTGGGGATGTGAAATCAGCATACCCGTACCAAAACCTACCCGACCCGCGGGTGGAAACGGGGCTATAAATCCTACAAGGTGTTGGAAACATTCCTCAGAGATTTTGCTCCATGTTGACATGATAGCATCACACAGTTCCTGCACATTCATGATGAGAATCTCCCGTTCTTAGCTGACAGGAGTGGCACCCGGTGTGATGCAGCCAATGCTCTGATACTGTCATGTGATTGGCTATTTAGATATTTGTGTTGAACAAGTGAAGCTGATGAAAAAAAGCCATTGAATGTATTCCACTGATAAAGCAAACTCTGCTACTCAGAAAGTGATTTTCTCTTCGTGATCTGTATCATGGTCAGTAGCGTAATACCATGGTGATAAGACCCGATGTGGAATCAAAGAAAAAGCCTGCACACTTACTCCCAGCTGCATTTATTCCAACGTTTCGATCACATCAGATCTTCCTCAGGTCAAACTTTTTCTGGACATGCCCCGGCCTTGCACCTGGTGATGTGCGTATGTCTACGGATTTTTATTTCATAAGACCTGATGCAAATATTTTTTCGTGCCCCATCTCTGCCGTAAACACAAATATGCTCGTGCTCACGTGCACACATGCACGCTTGTGGACACGCGTGCGGGTGCACACACACACACTCTTGGACTCTCACATGCACAGCTATTTGAGAGAACTGCTGTTGTCACCGTGATGGATTCCTTTTCTACCAGAGATGCTGTGCAGTGCTGCAGCAGGTCGGGTTCCCGCATTTAGGATATATATATATATATATATATATATATATATATATATATATATATATATTTTTTTTTTTTTTTTATACTTGTCCTGTCCAGCACTGTAGCAAGCAGAATGATGATCTGGTTGCTTTATTGCAGGGTTTCTCAACCCTGGTCCTCAGGGACCCCTGCCCTGCATGTATTCCAGGTTTCCAGCTCCACCACACCTGATTCAGATCAACTCAACTGCTCATCAAGTTCTTTGCAAGCTGCTAACAAGCCTTTTATCTGAGTCAGGTGTGTTGAAGTAGGAATATCTTGAAAACCAGCAGGGGAGGGGTCCCTGAGGACCAGGATTGAGAAGCACTGCTTTATTGTGTTGAACAGATTTGCTTTGCCAAGGGGAGCTTTATGAACACAAGGCTCCCCTTGATATCCTGTTTATTCATGTTATTTCTTTATTTAACCATTTGTTTATAACAGCATTTTACATCATATTGCTGAGCTTGACAAAAGAAAAAAGAAACAGAAGCAATGATAGAAAGTGAAACAGAGAGAAAGAGAGAGAGAGAAAAATGGATACACTTACACAGTCAACTGATGCTTCTATACAGAAACCCCTAAACAACATTCCAAGTTCTTTGCTGGAAAACAAAACCACGGGAAGCAGTATTGCAGTGTCATCATGCAGAATAAAGGGTCTCCATGGTGATGCGGTCATACAGATGCAGCCTCGTCTCTGCAAGGAGATACTCCGTCGATACTTGTGCCTGTGATCGTGGTTATCTAACAACAACGTTGCTCACCACCATTCATCATGTTGCATCAATGGTTCTATGATGGGATCTTACTAAATGGTACCAGTATTCATGGGGTGATTTGGGCACCTACTACCAAATGAACCAGACTTGCAAATATTTCTTTATAAACTGTGCTACGCTTGATGGTTTTAACCTCAGATTTGTCACTGCTGACCAACATTATTAAAAAATCTGCCAAAAAAGTTTTTGTAGAGTAAAAAGAAGTAAAACTGGAACATAAGCATCGTGTAAAACATAGTTTTTACCAAAACTAATTGGACATTCAGATGTAAAACATTTTGCATTCAATCATCTGGGTAGTAAATGCAACGTAAATCAAGATGTTTTCTGAGTATTTGTTTCTGTAAGTCACCACTCCCCAGAACTGCTCATGACAAACAGGTTGTTATTGTGCCAGGCAGTCACTGGGATTTGGTATGAAACCAGTATACAAAGATGATAAACAATAGATCCCAGTTCATCTCAGTTTCCTGGCTTATTGAAAGATTGATATCTGCTGACCCCTTACTCATTCTTCCAAGATACATAAAAGAATTCATGTGTGTGTGTGTTGTGTGGATTAGTCGTGTGTTTTTGTGTATTTGCTTGTCCAAGATAGTAAAATCAGATGGCTTCCAAAGCCCTCAAGCAATTAAGTTCATGCCTCTGCAAACAAGCTGGAATCCAGATAGTGAGACCCTCTTGTGTTTCCTGTCCTTAATTGTTCCACATCACTCTGCACCAGCTTCAAGTGTCGGCCCCGCATGCCTGCGTAACAGGCTCAGACTTTTGGCTTTAAGGTGCAGAAATGAAGTCTTCTTCAATAACTGGAACGTGGCCATTTCCCCGTTGCACCCTCTTCCAGATCCCCACTGTGACTGGCAGAGCTGCTGGCGCTCTGTGGGATCCACATTAACTGTGTGAACATTCTTGTCATGCTCTTCTGGTGTATTTATTGGCTGTTTGATTAGATGTGTGTTTACTTGGCAGTTTGTTGCCCCACCGGAGAGGGAAGGAGGAATGTGTGCCAAGCAGTGTGATCCACAGGGATCGCTGGAGCTTTGGGGGTTTGTGCTTCATCGCTTTGATGTGCTGTCAGTCAGGCAATAACTAAACAGATGGAGGCTGTTTTTCAAATCCCAATACACTACTTCTGACGGAGAATAATGGTGCTGATCTTGTAAGATGGGGTTGATGATGCTGATGGTTGTGGTTAAGGATCAGTCACGGTTTTATATATAAAAGGAAAAAACATGAAAATGAATTTAGTCTTGCAGTTAAAAATATTTTCAAGATTTATTTTCCATTTTTCAAAGTGCATTTATGCTAACTTCTTGAGTTGTTGTTAACTTTTGTCACATCTAAAACCTGCCCACTGCAGCCACTGTAGGACACTGATTGGTCTGACTGGTTTAAACCACTGCGGTTCAGCCACAAACATGTAAGTAGAAGATTGGCAGGATGAATTGTTTTGCAGTTATGATGCTTCAGATTTCACCACAAAACAGCTGCCTGACAAAGTAGAATTACACATTAAGATATTCAAAGCATCTAAACATGAAACCACCATGCACAATAACAACTAATTAGAAGAAAATCAGTACAATATGGAAGATGGAAATTTAGAGAAAATGGGTTTTTATGCACTTTTTTATTGCAAACAATGTGAAGCTAGTTGTGTTTCCTCAATTTCATTTGTTGAAAACATTGATTAATGTCTTCAACATATTCTGAAGGGTCACAGAATTGTTTGTAGCACCGGCACCGGCAGCTCTCATGGATGTTATTTGTAAACATTGATGGATAATCGGACTCCGATTGACGGGATCAAACGGAGCAGCCTGTTATGGAGCTGTATGCGCTCGACCCAGAGTCTGATATGGAGTCTGAAGTACACGCAGTACCACAGAAGTACCACAGAGACCCTTGACAAGTAAGTACATTAGCAAACAAATCATAGGCTAACAGTTAGCATTAAGCTGAGAGATGTGTTGACTCACCAGTGTTGTTGTCTGTCCATGTGCGTTTTTATAGTAGGAACTGCGTCAGGTTTCAGAAGTAATCCCAGAGAAAAAAACACTTTACTGCCTGAGATTCATGAAGTTGTTTGGAGTGAAGTTCACACACAAAGTTGAGTTTTTTTTTCTGCTCCTGAAGTTAAAATCCAACCACTTCTGGCAAGTGGTTGGATTATAACCACTTGCCAGAAACCACTTCTGGTGCCACCTCGTTGCGTATACCGGTGTCAGTCAGTTGTGTTAAGGAAGCTACAGCTTTGCCTGAATATTCATAAATATTACTCAAATATGCACAAATGACGAAAAAAAATTACTTAAATGAAGTTTTTTATGAGGAAAAAACACAGCAACATGCTGAAAAGCTCCTAAAAGTCCATCTTTCATGATAGGGCTCCTTTAACAATTTTTGCGATATTTGGTTAAGTTGGGTTCACTATTCCATACGCTATGATTAATTAAAAGCTTTAAATATATCATTATTATTATATATCAGCTGTGAAAGTAATGGGGCTGAAAAACATCCGCCAATCATTTCTGCATTCCTTAACTTTTTCATTTATCTGTTGGCTCGTCAATCACTTTCACTACCGTAGTAAGAGTGATTGATGGTCAGTTCAACAGGTAAAAGATGCGACTGATCAATGAGCGTGATTGATTGGCGAGAGCAATACTGCAACCTGGAAACTGCGCGCACTTGTCTGACGTTTACAGTAGGTAGCTAACATCATTCTGCTAGCAGTTAGCGACGTTCAGACAACAACATTCTGTTTGCTTGCGTTTGTGACATAATGGAGAATCTGCACCTGCTGTCTGCTAAACACCGGAGTGGCTCGTGCACGTTATTCTGTGGTTGAGGGAGGGAGCTATAAATCTAGCAGGTTGGTCTTGCGCATGCGCATTATTCCAAAACTCGTTAATAGTCTCTGCTCTCTGAAATGCCGAAACATCTAGTAATAATGAGGGGGGAAAGGGGTATCCGAAACAGATTTGGTCCAAAAGCAATTACTTGGAAAGTGATGAAATGATGAGCAGAGGATCTCTCGTTGGTGTACCGTTTTGCATGAAAATCCTGGAAATGTATAAAAACATTGCTCCTAATAGCAAGGTCACATGGACATTTTTGTCACCATTAAACCATTCTCCAGTCTAGAAAAGGGATTAGATCCGTATTTTATGTGCCATGTGACCCTGGCAAAAATTTGGAAGAGTTTTTAGAACGGAACGGTTGGAGGAGGTCGCCTGCACGAATGCAAAGTCAAGAACAGTTGACACAAAGGGTGGGTGGGAGTGGGGGCATAGGACTTTTGGAAGAGTGAAGAGAAGTTGTCTTGTAGCCATGGCAAAGGTTTGTGTTGGTCTGACTCGGAGACCGGATGTTTAGAGATCTGAGGCCCCATTTATAAAGCTAGTGCACGTAAAAAAATCGGCGCACATCAAATATAGTCAATTTTGGGAATTTATAAAAAACAAACTTGGGGTAAAAAGTCACTAAATTTACAGCAGCTATGACCCTGGCGTAGGGAAACTGCGACACCCATGGCCGAAGAATAAAAGCAAAGAAATGATGTGAAATGTGACATTTGTGCAAAATAAAATACTCAAGTTATTTGGAAAAATTAATAAAGAGGCATAGTTGATATTTATACTGTAGTCTAGAGAGTGCATGTGCTCACACACGTGAGATAAAACAAAACCAGGATTCACAAAAGAAACAGGTTTTATTGAAGAAGAACCCGACCACTAAAATATGGTATGTTGTGAAATAAAACTTCAGTGTTGGGAAGTCCATTCACACGGCTAAATAAGGCCGACAGCCTGCTAATGTAGAAAAGTCCGTTATTCAGACAGAACTCCAGGTCCCAGCATCCTTTGCAGCGTCATGTGACTGCCGTACAACGTGCTGCTGCTGCTATTTTTAACCAGCTCTTTGTAGCAGGGAGTCTGCATTGATTGTGACTGTTTATATTGATTTAGTTCAATATATCAATTTAAGTTTGTTTCTTTATTTTCTCCTTACTCTGTAGAAACCACACCGTAACCTCTTGACACCGCTGTGTATGGTGAATAAACCACAATCTAACTCAATCTCTGGATCTGCGTCTCCTTCTAACAGAGGACACCGCAGTAGCACATCACACCAGCTTATTGACGTGCATCATTCTTTAAAGCTAATGAATGACAATTACCGTTAAAATGACATGATCGACATGCAACAGCACTCGTTAGTTTGGCGACAATCAGGATATTCCAGGACTCCGTGGCCTCCATGGCCTTCTGCACACAGGAGTTCATTTGTAGATGCAGCTGCAACTGGTCGCGTGAGGTGCTGGGGAGTCACTGGTCTCCCTCTTCAACCACAGCTGCAGCACCAGCAACCAGCTGGAACATCCAGGAATAAGGAAGAAATATTATTCAACAGCAAACGGATGTCAGGAACATGTTCAATAGCGTCTGTACATGTTGGTTTTATAAGGTGAAAGAAAGGAATAAATGATCTGAATCATGCGGCGCCTCGGACCAACGTTTGGTTCTGGCGTGTCTGTGTCCTCCTCTGTCTCCATTTTGTCTCCACCTTATTGTCCACTGGAGACCACCCGGTCCTGTGATGACACCTTTTCTACCTCTCTGCATCACTGATGTTCATGCCGTGGTCTACATGGTCTACGTGGTCTATCGGGATCTCACTTTTGCAGTCTCAGGGGCCGTTCACAGGAGGACGATTGTGGATAAAGGGCAAAATATTTAATCAGAAGTGCCTTTCGTTCACACGGCAACGGCGTTATTCTGGGTTGCAGATGCAAAAATCTGAAGACTCATTCCAATGTGGAATTCCTGAGGACGCAACGCTGTTGCGCCCTCGTCTGCACGGTCCAAAACGCAGAAACGATGGTGGACCCACAGACCTGCTGAGGCCTGCTCACGTGGCTGCGCGTGACGTCACACAATACAGGAAAAACAACGATGTCGGACTACGTAAGCCCAGCGGATCTCCACGTTGCGAGCTTGTAACTGAGAGTTGTTTGAAGAGGTCATTCTACCTCCTCATCTGTCCACACAAAGTTGCTCCTCGCCATAGTTGTTTTGATTTTGAAGCGAACAGAGACGAACAATTGTACGCATGTGCGCAGACACGGTGGAGTTCTGTCACAGCACCACCTAAAGGCCCGCCGTGCATATCCAATCAAATTCCATACACACTAGGTCCTCGTATGCACGCAGATTTCTTCATGACGATGCTTGTGTGAAAGCGGATAAAAAGATGAAGACGAGACGCCACTTTTGCGTCTTCTTTTCTGATTGTCGCCGTGGGAACGTAGCCTCAGAAATTCTGCTTTTTCACTGTTTTACCTCATGAGCTGTTCTGGAAATGATGTTGCTGAATATTTATCAGGGTGTTTCCTGACATTTTATGGTCACCTTATGGGCGAAGCAAGCCGTTTCTTCAGGTGCGGCAACCTTGCAGTTGATTCTGATTTATAAACGGAAACAGGCACAGGACGTGCGTCCAAACTTTTATAAATTGGAAAGTTCTTGTGCGGCGCACTCCCTGTTTTTCCTACATCTGCTGCCGGTAGTGTGCTTTCCTACGCAAGGTTTTATAAATGAGGCCCCTGGTCTGACGCCTGCATTCAGGAAATGCTGGATCGTACTTACAAAAACATGGTGGTGTTTGAAAAAAATATTCGATATTTGGCTGAGAGGGGCTACAGCCGGAGCGTGGACATTTGCCGCTGCATCAACAAATTGGCATAAGCTCACATTCTACTCTCTTTTGCTCACATTCGTATATTTGCATCAAAATGTGATGACGAGGGTTTCATGCTCAAAGCGTTTCAGAAAATAACCATGAGATCGTACAGAGTTGTCAGACTCCTGCAGCGAGAATCCAGATTATTAAAGTCTAGTTTGTTTGACAAAAACCCATGAGACCATCCCCTTAAAGACAGGATGGCAATTTCATATATTCACATCTACAATGGATTAAGGACCAGCGTGGAGAATTTCAAGATGAGAAAGTACAAAATATTAGCGTGGAGATATTAGTGTGTGGCAGGACAAACGAGGGCCTGGGTGGGATTTGATCCTCAGACTCCCAGGTGAGAGTCACGCTTACCATTCAGCCAAAGGGATATCTCCTTGTATATCAGTAGCCAGGGCACATTATTTATCAGAGGAATAGTGACAGGACCCCACAATGTCACAAGTGGAAGACAAAAATACAAATAGGCTATATAAGTATGATTTATATCAATACAAAAATGAGCCAGGTATCCGTGCAGTCTCAGAAGTGGCCAGTTTGTGAGGACATGGATCAGGAGTTCCTGAACAAATGAAACTGTCTGCAGCCTCTAAGATGGTCTCTGACATCTAAACGTAGGAGCTGCTGCTCTGTGATACGATGCCAACGACTCTGGCAGCCACAGCTGGAGGAGCCACTATGATCCTGTCCAGCCACGACAATCCAGGTTAAGCGGTGACATTGGCAAAAAGAGGAAAAAGACGACACAATTAATGCAGCTTTAGTTCTCGTTAAGCTACAGTGGCTGCAGATGTTCTGTTTGGTTTGTCCAGAATACTTAACACCGTGTTAAATAGTGATTTTGGCTGTGTTGTTGTTGAATTCAAGCATGAAAACTAACCTCACTGCTGATAGAAAATGATTCTGGATCAGAGTTATGTGTGTCTGCAGTCCTGCAGCATTGTGCCCTCAGAAGCTGCAGCTGCCAGTTTGCACCTGCTTTTCAGACGTACTAAAAAAACTGGCATGCAAGTTGTTTCAGGGTTGATTAATTTCTTTGTAATTAGTATATTTACATTTTCTCCTCCCAACACGCGCAGTTGCGTGTAAACACCCCATATTGCATATTCATTGCAGCAGACGTACTAAGTGGATGCAAATGTGCCATTTGACACCTCTGAAAGATGCAACCCTTTTTGCTGTTCGTAAATCAGTTTGTATCTGCGGTGAATATGCACACTTTTTGTACACGGAAACCTAAATCTATCTATCTATCTGTGGGTTGATAACTCAACTTGTTACATAACAAATGTTGATGAATTTATGATAAATTCTATTTGTATTTGCAGTGCGGTCCCTAGTTTCTCTTGTTTTCTGTAGTATGTCCTTTATGGATTACATCCAGTACACCAACCCATCTAAACTGCTCATATGTTTCTTCAGCAGATGGAAGATGATGATTTGTGGCTTGGAACAGGACTAATACGTGCCAGACACTAAACAGGTAGGGTTTCTATTCTATTCAGCTTTAGATTTGTTTTATAAAGTGGCTGATATCCTAAGCACATGCAACGCCTCCCCTGAAAACAGATGTTATCCGGTTCAGAACATATGTTGCTCTACATGTATTTCTGCATTGATGGCGCTTTTCCAGATGAGAAAGTTGCCACTGGAAGTGGCACAAACACACCTTAAACCAGTGATGTTTCCACAGATGTTTTCCTGCTGCAACACACTTTGTTCAAATTAAACGGATCTCTGACTACCTCAGCACAAGGCTGCTAATGACCCATTAATTTAAGTCTGGTGTGTTGCAGTAGAAGGAACATCAAAAATCTAAAGAAAAGTGTGCCTTGAAGACCAGAGTTGGGGATTCTTGTCTCTAACTATCAGAAATCAAAGCTGTTGAACTGAGTCTTGATAACAAGCCTGATGGTCCATCTCATCTTTAGTCCAGAGGAATTCTAACATCCCTGATTTTCAGAAAGAGCAGGACCACAGAACAGCTTTCTACTTTTCCTCAGTCCACTTTTAATGATTCTCATGTCCAGAGATAGCAGTATTTTTGGATTATGTTTGCATGTGCATTGGATTACAGACTGTCCTGCAGGTTTAAGAAGTTTCCTTGCTACAACACATTTAATTCAAATGAAATAGTTCTCCAACTGCTTGTTGTCAAATCATGCACAAGCCTCTTCATGACAAATAACCTCAAGTTGGGTGCGTTGCAGCAAGGAAACATCTAAAACCTGCAGGACACTGACCCTACAGGTTGGAGTTGGATGGAGCTTTAAAGGAATAGTACACCCACAGAATGATGTTCCTTCATTTTCTACTCACCCTCATGCTGAGCAGGACTCTGGAGCACTTTTTTAATTTCTCAAATGCAGCTGGAGATCTGAGGGTGGGGATGTTTTGCCTCAACTTTCATATAATGAAGGTGACCAGGGCTCAAACCAAAAGGTCCATAAAAGTCCACAAAAACTTGTCAGTATTCCTCCATACTGCTCGTCCAATGTAATCCAAGGATCCTGAGTGGGTGGCGTCCATAATTTACTCAAAACGACATCATTTCATATATTTTTATAGCTTAAACAGTACTACATCTAGCTGCCACAAAGTGCGCCCCTGCGAGTTCATGACACTAAGCAAGCCGCTAAGAGTGAGCGAGCAGCGGACAAATACAAGAGGGGTTGGATATTGATTTTAAAAAAAGTAAGAAAGAAAAAGAGAACGCGTCGGGGGCGGCTTCCGTAGTGTCATGGACTTGCAGGGGCACGCTTTGCGGCAGCTAGATGTAGTTTGGTTTAGGCTATAAAAATATACTAAATTATGTTGTTTCGAGGAAATTATGGACCCTACCCACTCAGGACCTTCGGATTATTTTGGACGAGCAGTATGGAGGAATATTGACACGTTTTTGTGGACTTTTATGGACCTTTTTGGTTCAGTCACTAGTGAACTCCATTATATGAAAGTTGGGGGAAAACGAAAACCTGTCTGGCCTCCGGCTGCATTTAAGAAATTAAAAAAGTGCTCCAGAGTCTCGGTCAGCATGGGGGTGAGTAGAAAATGAAGGAACATCATTCTGTGGGTGTACTATTCCTTTAACCTGTGACAGTGATTTCTGGAGCTGTTTGAAGGATCGTGGGTTCCCTGCACACATGCAGGTCTCCAGATCCACAAATGCTTTTGATATATTTTAGTTAAAAATTTAAATCTTCACAATACTTTTCTGAAATTGCTGAACAATTTGCATACTCAGCTTTTTTGCAGACTGCCTCCACTGCAAATCTTCACAATGGAGAGACTCTACCTCTCTAAGGTGTTCTTTTTATTCCCAGTCATGTCATTTCCCAGTCATCCTATAACTGAAACATGTTTGTCCTGCTATTTCTTTTGTAGCAGTCATTTTTCAAGCCTCACCTTTTCTTTGTCCCAACTTCACAGCATTCATGAGCTGTTTGCTAACTAAAGTTGTATTCATTTTTTTTTTGTCTAAATGCTCCTTGAGATTGTAATTAAAATACTGGACTCAGTAAGAGCTACACAGAAAAATCCTCCATACTCATCAATCTCAGATTGATGCTGTATGGTCTCAGCAGTACTGGCCTGTGTTTAAAGACAATTTTTCCACTGCACGAACTCACCCTCCAAGGATACCATAGTACATATCAGTCTTTTGGAGCTGTTTTGTTTAGTTTTGACTCTTAGTAGCAACTCTGCAGGCCTACTGTGTGTTACCTGCTGGCTGGCGTGCCTTTTGTCTGAGCAGAAAGGAGCTCACGGTTGTGACATTTATTACGACACGTCACAGAGAAGCTCACGGGGCCTTTTTTCTGCCGTGCTACAGCAGCGTAGGGGCTTATTTTCAAACAGATCTGTGTGTCAGGAGACCTGCAACATCAAACTAGTGTCACTCAAACATCTCTGGTTTCTGTACATGTATTTTATGTTACAGTTTGTCCAGTTAATTTTCCTGGAAAAATGCCATGCAGATGAGTCGTATATATGAAAACCTTTATAGCCACTCCCAAGCACACACATTAGGCATCCTATCCCACCAACTGATCAGTCCTTAGCTTGCAGCATCTTGATCTTATCAGTTTAGCCATTATCAATACTACATCAGTGTTGTTTAATGACCTCAGAAGAGCTAATGTCTTTTACCAACAGCAGGTTCCTCCTTTTTACAACCTCCTGTGGGTCAAAGGTGAACCCAGATCAAACAGGTCAGGTTCCTGTGTGCAACGTTACAATATCTCTGTCTTTAATTCCTCTGCTTGGGCTGATTAATTTGAGGTTTTAAGCCACCAGTCATTGAGTGGTGTCATAAATGGTCAGGCCTTATATAATTTCCACCCCCAAACAAAGCTTTTGAAGTTATTTTTTCCCCCTCAAGGAAAATGTGTGATTGATAAGTTGCAGGAACGCTCACTTGAAAACATTTTCTGCACCTCGTTTATGATAAGAAAAACAGAACAAGACTCAGTTCCAGTCAAAATCTTGGGTGAAATACAACTCAAGCCTGACTGTCTGACCTGTGTATTATTTGGAAAGAGAAGACAAGACTTAGATGTGCCTCATCATGAACGGGCAGAGTAATGAAATGCAGGTGCCAGTATGAAACCGTTCGTTTCTGTTTTTTTTTTTTTATATGGAGCCTCAAAACTGACTTGTCAGTTACAGATAATTAGGCAGAGGTGGAAAACAGTACTGAAAAATTGTAATTAAGTAAAAAATATCTTACTTTGCTTACTTTGCTCAAGTAAAAGTACCCCAAAAATGTACTTCAGTAAAAGCAAAAAGCACTTTACTCTGAGACGTTATGTGGTTCACTGTAAAATCATTGGTTTCAAAGCCTTTCCTCTGGCTTTTTGTGGTCCTGTAAAATCATTGGTTTCAAACAGAGATCGTAAAAAAATATTGACGAACCTTCCGCAGTTGGTTTCTGAAGAGCTAAAAGTGAACCAATTCCACACTGTGATGAGCTCCCTCTCCCTCTCCCTTCCCTCTTTTTTTCCTGAATATAACTGTAACCCACGTCTGAGTATGTACACGTCGCTACTAGGTTCGTAGGAGCTGTGAGCAGAGCAAATGACCAATGCACACAGGTAGTAAGTATTGAAACCCAACTTTTATAGTTGTATTTAACTGAACAGTGCACAATTTGGTGACAGTACCAACGGGCCCTTTAAAATAAAAAAAAATAAAATTGAAATAAACGATTGTCCTTTCAGAAGTTCCGTTCAGAGTTGTGGATCCAAGTTTAAGTCAATGAGTCAAGGTGAAATAGTCAAAAGTCAAAAAGGTGTATCCAATGTCCAGTGTTGCTCCTGGTGGTGTCATTGAAATTGACACAGTCCTACCACAACCTCAGCTGAAGAATGTGGTGATGTTCACGTTCTGCTGGGTGGCTCGCCATCTATGGTTGTTGATCCGTTTCATCAGACGCAAGGACTGGAATCTCATCAGTTTTTCCAAGGTATAAGAAGACCTGACCAAACGGGGTTTCCTACAAGGGAACACCGGGACACTTAAGGCGCTCTCTCGGTAGCTCTTCAACTTCTTTTATCGATTTTCAGCCCCACAAGGGAAACAGCAC
This sequence comes from Atherinomorus stipes, assembly GCA_023101725.1. Classification (NCBI taxonomy): domain Eukaryota; kingdom Metazoa; phylum Chordata; class Actinopteri; order Atheriniformes; family Atherinidae; genus Atherinomorus; species Atherinomorus stipes. The sequence continues at coordinate 452,193 of JALJCO010007284.1, read as the reverse complement.
AGGGTTTCTTTGGCGCATTTCGATGTTAAGCTACGCAAGTACTTTAGCGCACCACTTCCGGTTTTTACAAATTAAAGTCCGTTTTCAAAATAAAACACAGTATTTACAATAACAATGAATTGAAACAAATGAAATGAAATAATAATCAGATAAGAACACAAATCATCATTTAACCCATTTTCAGGTGGGTTACATAACATATACAAAATAACTATAATACTTGACTATTACAACACAGTAATACATATAACAATACAATAATACAATAAAACTCGACTATTGTAATGTACATCCATCAACCATCTTCAGTTGTTCCAAAACGCAGCTGCCCGCTTTCAAACCAAGACTCCCTGACGTCGGCACATCACTGTTCTGTTTTCTCTTTGTTGGCTTCCCGGGTTTTTTTTAGCATTGATTATGAAATTATACTATTTGTTTTTAAAGCGCTTAAAGGCATATGTTACCCCTGGGTGGAATTTAGCCTCCCCCCGCAGTCCCCTGAGTTGAACAAGTGGGCAGAAGCGTTTTCTAACTGACCCAGTCATTCTCTGAGTCTGGCAGCACTGACTTTAGCTTAGCTTAGCGTAGTTGCTGTAATCTGGTGTATCAAACTAGCACCACTTGAGGAAAGTGAACTAATTAACTCAATTTTTTCCAATTACGTTTTGTGAACCGTACATTCTGATCGAGTACAAACGAGAAGCCGATTTACATCAAAAGGACTGTCTAGGCGGCATTCAATAGGGGAAGTATATGCCGCAGAAGTACAGGCCAATCATAGGCGAAGCACCGCGGATAGTACTCGAAACGGATCTTCCACTACCTCAGCACAAGGCTGCAAGACCTCAGCGACTGGGCCACTGAAGCCGCCAAGTCTAAAAAACATGGCGGCTTCAGCGGATGAAACTAGCGTCAGAGTGGCTATCGCTCAAGTTTTATCGGAATTACTGCCAACATGTTCCCCGATAGCTTTTTTTTTTTTTTTTTTAGTTCTTTTCTTTGGATGTTCTGGGATATTCATCTCCCCCCCTGCCCCCACCCCCCCCCCTTTATTCTTCCCTTTTGGGGATGAATCCCCTCTCTTCTCCTTTAGATTCTTTCATCAGCTCCGCGCCCGAGTTATCCCCGCCCACTTTCTTGATCAGCTTTTTATTTCTTCATCTCTTTTCTTATCTCTCCCCGCAGATGCTCAAGCCAATTCCACTTTCTCATAGCTTATGAAGATCTCCATCTTTTTCGCATTATATTTTAGCTTCCTTTGAAGAAGAGTCTCTCAGACCTTTCTTTGATTAGTCCATTCATTTCCATCAGCTTTTCCAGCTCTCCAATTTTATTCTCTCCCCTCCCCTCCTCTTCCAGATTGCAGGCTATCTCTTATTCTTCTCCTCCTATCCAATCATCTCTTTAGTTCCTTTCATTTAATAGCTATTTTCCCCCATTTCCCCTATTGCAATTCCTTATTCCTTCTTTCCATCACTATCCCCCCCTCAGAGTCATCAGAATATTTCTCAGATACAGGACTCAGAGTTATCTGAAGTCTAGGTTCAGTTGAGGAATGTGAGAGTACAGTCCCTCTGTCTCCACTCTCCCCATCTCGACCCATCCTTTTCAGTCTCCCTTGTCTTTTTAGGTAGTCTATCCAGGTGCTTGGAGGGATCCCCTGAAGTTATGAGCTTCTCATGCAGCAGGCTAATAGTATTAAATCCTTAAATCAAAGAACATACCCTCAAAGTCTCCTACTGTCCAGATAGAGTGGCTCTCTAAGCTGAAGATATGCTCTCCCCCACCCATTCATATCCTTATGGTCCTAGGTTTCACTTCTTTTAGGTGAGCCAGTAAGAGTCTCCAGGACTTTCATATTAGATTCAGGGCCTGTCTTAGTCATTTGTTCAGCTGTTTGTTTTTTAGGGCTGCAAGACAGGATTCTTCCCAGCCAGGAACTCTTTCTTCTCAGCTAGGGTCAGTCTAGCCGACATAGTTTTCTAGCAGTCTTAGACTCTGATTATTCATCTCCCAACCTCAACCTCCCCAGCCTTCTTAGTTTTTCTTACCTGTCCAGGAGCAGGAAGTCAGGCTGGAGGTGGAGGCAAAAGAGGTCTCAGGATTCCTATTGAGGGAGATGAGGCTGTGTCTAGTCCGGGTGACCGAGGTGTAGGGTGACAGAGTGGAGGTGGGCAGGAAAGCTGTGAGCTCATGGGGTGTGTGGAATTTGGGTTTCGGTGGGGGGAACTCCTATTAAGAACATTTCAGCTCTTTAGCTCTTCCAGACCTCCATCAGTCTTCCCCCTTTAGCTTAAGCCACATTTTCTTCATTCCCCCCACATCCCTCCTTTTCTTTAGCTGCCTCCACTTCTTCCTTCTCCTCCTTCCTTCTTAGTCTTTTTTCAGTTTTTTTTTTCTTCAGTAACTCCCTTCTCCTCCCTAAGCTTTCTTTATTTCAGCAGCTTTTTCAGGTCACTGGATCCAGGGTTTTTATTGGAAGCCCTCACTTTCTTTTGCATCTTCCCCGAATTTATTAATCTTCCACACTCAGTCATTTTATTCATCTCCATAGTTCCAGAGACATTCCATCTTTCCTCAAGAATTCCTTCAGAGCATCTTCACCTCAGTAGCCAGTTTTAATCATCCTCCTATACTGTTCTCTATGCGGCTTTGGTGAGGTGAGAAGAACCAGATTATATCAGATCTTCCTGGGGAGGCAGGGCAGAGGAGCTTATCATTCTTTTATTTCTATTAATCCACATCTTATTTTCTCTTGAGCACTGACCTCTGAAAGTTCTATTAGGGCGAGTAGTGAGCTTTTAAGTCTCCAGAGATCCCATAATAGTTTGATCTTTTTTAGTTTAGCCCCGAGCTATCATCCAGCTTCTCTGTCGCCTGTATTATATCCCTCCAGAATCCACACTCTGGTAATATATCGAAACTCACAGCTCATTCAATTCTCTTTCAATCTTCTCCTTCAGTCTTCCTATCCCAGCCTCTCCAGCCTCATCCCCCTCCCTCCCTTCCCCTACTTATTTCCTCCCCCTTCCTTCAGCCATTCACCGATTTTCATCCCATCCCTCCATATAATCATTCTCTTCTCTTTCTCCTTTTACCTTCACTCCCTCTTTTACTACATCTCCTTCCCTCCCATGGACTTTATCTCCCCTTCCCTCCCCCCCCCTCCCCTTTCCCTTCCCCGTTTTTTTTTCCTTCTTTTTGGATTTTCATTCCCTTTCCCTTCCTCTCCAACCATTCAATCCTCCCCCCATCCCCAAACCTCCTTCGCCTTAGACCTACCTCCCCCCCTCCTTCTTGTTGCTGAGCTAACGAGCCATTGCCAGCAGCAGCAAGAGAAGCCTGGTTTGTGGTTGTGTTTTCGTCGTCGCTCTGTTAGTACATCATATGCTTTGTTTATCTGATTGGTTGATTTGGCCCGTCTATCACCAACATAGGCGGTGATAGACAGATGCCTTATTCAATCAGCTAACCATCATCTTAGCCCCTTCCCAAAACTACTCCAACGGATGATTCCCAGATGGATATGCAGGAGAAAATCCATCTGGCGGAGTCAGGTTACCATAATCCCCCCTCCACCAAACTTTACACTTGGCACAGTGCAGTCAGAAAAGTACCGTTGTCCTGGCAACCGTCAAACCCAGACTCGTCCATCAGATTGCCAGATGGACGCCTCCACTGCTCTGAGTCCTGAGTGCTCTGTTTTACACCACTGCATCCACGCTTTGCATTGCACACGGTGATGTATGGATGGCTGCAGCTGATCACCATGGAAACCTATTCCATGAAGCTCTCTGTCACTGTTCTTGAGCTGATCTGAAGGCCACATGAAGTTTGGAGGTCTGTAGTGATTGACTCTGTAGAAAGTTGGCGACCTCTTCACACTATGAGCTTCAGCATCCGCTGACCCGCTCCGTCAGTTTACGTGGCCGACCACTTCATGGCTGAGTTGCTGTTGGTGATAAAGAAGAAAGGATGGATCGGCACGGCTGGATATAGCACCCACAGATAATTCATTTCATCAAGTGTAACGTTTCGGGCACAGCCCTTCTTCAGACCGAAACGTTACACTTGGTGGAATAAATTATCTGTGGGAGCTATGTCCAGCTGTGCGGATCCATCCTCTCTTTTATCTGTATTTTCTTGTGATCAGCACCTGGTTTGAGATTTTTCTTGGGATGTGAGTGATTTTTCAGTTTTTTCTTGAGTTGCTGTCATTCCCAAACACTTCCATTTTTTTTTTAAATACAGCTGAGAGTTGACTGTGGAATATTTAGGAGCAGCTGGATTTGTTGCACAGGTGGCATCCTATCACAGTTCTACGCTGGAGTTCACTGAGCTCCTGAGAGCGACACATTCTTTCACAAATGTTTGTCGAAACAGTTTGCATGCCGAGCTGCTTCATATATACACCTGTGGCCATGGAAGTGATTGGAACACCCGATTCCCATAATTTGGATGGGTGAGCAAGTACTTTTGTCGATAAGTGTAAACTGCCCATCCACGGTTTCAGTTTTCTTTATGGATAGCAGCAATCCAGTTAGCTCTCTTCTCTTTAATGCTTTTAAGTTTGTAAATTGGTACAGGCAGTTTTTCAACATCTTCCCCTTCGCGCAGAAACACATCTACAAACACTCCAGCCCGACTCATCTTTCTGCTATGAAGTCACATGCGTTCACCCTATACGTGATAAATATAACCGTACTGTTGAGGTGTTTTGGTGAGGGCTAGCTGCTGTTGGGTGAGATAGCTGAAGGGTGTGTGCTCAGTATGTTTAGCTAGCTTTGCTAGCAGCCTTTTATCAACAGGCTGGAGGCTAAACAAAAGCTTCATATTTCTTCGACACACCATTTTGATTATTTAACCGCGTTATGCGCTGATCCTTCATTTGCCTCCTTGTGTTTGGTTTCAGTGCAGTGTAAACCACAAGAGGAAACGCTGGAGTTCAGGAATTAGCTGTGTGTGACAGCGGTACACCCTCGGTCCATTTTATGCCTCCAACCTTTTGAAAACTAATTACTGACTAACGTGTGTCAACAACCAACTCTTTGTACCCTTGAATCCTTGAATTATTGGGCTGCTCCTGTAGCTCATTTGGATTATTTTCTCACTTTGCACAGACAGCATGTAGAAGCTGTCCAGGTGCAGAGAAAGCCACTTTCACTTGGTCCTGTTTCAAACTCAACTTAGTTTTTGAGTGTAATCAGGCCAAAGCTTGCTTGTCTATTTGCACTTGGAGCTCCTCTAGCTTGTGTTTTTAATTACTTAAATCCACAAAAGCTGAGAGAAGTACAAGGTCTCAGGTCCCATCTTTGTACCTCTACCGGATCACTTTAACACCCCACCTCTAGCCTCTGACCTCTGTCTTGACCTGCACCCTAAACTGCACAGATGTGATTAAAGGGACTTTCTGCATCGCAACCCTCTGTTTCTGTTTTGCTGCTGTTCATTTTTCAGCTTTCTCCATTAAAGTGACAGGCTTTCAAGTCAAGATAACGCAATCACGAGGAGGGACACATCATAAAACGGACTGTTTGGCACAAAATATGTGAATTCCTTTGGGAGTTTTATTCGTTGTGTGCATCTCGCGGATGATCTTGGAGCATCAGTGGGTGAAATGTTGCCCACCCACAGAGGCCTTTCTTGTGGGGCGAAAGCCAGCAGCCTTGTCTCCTCTCTGGATCTCTGCAATGTCCCCCATGTAAACAGCCTCCCTGCAGCGGGAGGAGGCGGACGCAGCAAACTGTATTACTCCAGCTGACAAAGCCATTCACTTCTGAAGAATGCACATGCAGATTGTAAACGCTCCCTTTGCTTTATCACACTGGACAAACAGTGTTGAGTTATTGGGAGGATTATGAATAATTTTTTTTCTCTACAGTGGAAAAAGAGAGATGTGGCCAAGACGGAGTCATCAGAGGTCCCTAAAATAGCCGTGCAGTCTGAGAATGAAGCCGAGAAAGGTGAACAACGCTGGCTGATGCCTCTGTTAAGCCGATTCTGCTTCAGTGCCCCAAAAATCTGCCTGATTCCAGAGGAATCCGTACTTTTCTGAGTCTGAGTTCCTAGAGATGCTTCAGCTTTGTCAGTGGTGAAACATTATTGTTTTCTTTTAATAAATGGTCTTTTCTGAGATGTTTAACGTAAATGATTCTGTTGAGGCCTGCTGCGTGCGCGTGTTTACTTTGGCGATAGCGGCTAGCATGCCCGTCATTGTTCAGAAGTCTTATTGGCTCTTCCCTCCCACACTTTCTGCTGTGATTCATTTATCCCTCTTCTTACTTGAAGCTTCTAATACAGGTCAAGAAAGCATCTACATGCGCGCCAGCGAGCACTGGCACACGTGCTACAAGCAGCCCTGCTTTCTTGTGTATTTATTCAGAAAGAATGAATGAGCGTTTGCATCTGTGATGCAAATAAAGACACTCTGGGACGACTGTTTAACTCATTTATTCAGCTCAAATCTCCACAGACAGCTCTCCACGGTTCCCATGACTGGGTTGCAGCAGTGCAGTGGGCGGCTCCTGCCAGGCCCTTTATTTTATTTTGGACCAGAGGCTCATGGGAAAGCTATTTCGAGACCTTTTCCTGATGGCCTCAGAAAACAGTGGCAGTTTGTTAACAGGTGCAATGTGACTGGAAGCTTTTTTAAAATAGCTTTGTTTTTATTCAACAGCTCAGTATATGCTTTGGTTTGTTTGGCTTCTTTTCCCTGTACGTAGGTTTTCTCTGTGGGATAGTTAATCACATGCAGCTTTATTGCATGTCGAGGGACTTCAGCTCAAACACACGTATTTGTTTCAACCCTTCCTAATTCGTCAGCTCTACAGTAAGTTTTGCGGAACATATTTTGCTGGACGATAGATTGACGTCTGCAAACACGGCCCAACACGTGGTTGCATTTTTTTGTAGTTATCTGGCTTCATATATGGAATAAGCAGCCATCTGATAGCTTGGACAAGTTGTGATTTGTTTTCTCCCACATTTGCATACAGCATGATCATTCCTCCATGTGCTTTAAACTACCAGATTTAGAGCTGCCAGAGGTGATGAGATCATATGAGGAAGCATAAACGGTGCATAATTACAAGATTACTGAATAAGCATGTTTCTCTGCCACAACAAAAAGATGCTTTGTCTTGTAGAGGCTGGAGGAGCTCGCCAGCACCTAATGAGAGCCAACGGATAATAGCTGGGCACCCCTCATAGCAGACCTGAATGCTTCCTCGGCCACTGACTTGCATCAGCACTACAATTCTGCTCAAATACATCGACTTTAAAGCTTTGATTCTTGATCACTTTTCACAAAATTTGATGTCATGCAGGTTTGTGTGGGCTTCCTCTCAATATTTTCATATCCAGTCCCTTTAAATATATATAATTCAGGCCGGCAACCTGTCCAGGTGTTTCCTGCCCCTCACCTGATAACTGCTGGGATAGGCTCCAGCGTAGGGATGGGCGATACCGAAATTTTTCATGTTGATACGATACCAGTAGTTTATGGCACTTTTTCAACGACACCGATACTTTTTGACCTTTAAAGGAAAAATCACATGATTTTACATTTTGCATTAATATATTGAATGCAAGGGAAATGTTATAAGTCAAATTTGAGAACAGAATTTCTGGAAAGAAACGCTTTTAAAACAATAATAAATTATTGTGATGATAAAATTAAACAAAAATAGATTAAAAACGGCTTTCAATTATCAAATAACTTAATAAATTTGATTATTTTAGTTCGTATATATTAAGTGGAAAATGTTAAAATAGAAAATGTAATAGTTATATTACCAATTTACCAAAACATAATGTACAATAACCTGCATTAAACCACTGAAAAGACAACAAAATATCATCTTCATCACTAGCAGAAGCAACATCATCATGACATCTGATAGGCTTCCACCATCGTGTGGTACGGAAGCTAGAATCTGGCTGCTTTCATCATTTTATTACCTAAAACTCTCAGAAGTAGACACAAAATGCATGTTTTGTATCTGTACAGTGGTGTTGCACTACTCAAAAAGGTATTGATTCCGATATTTCGTCTCCAAGTTATCGATATGTCCATCCCTACTCCAGCAACCCTGTGACCCTGAACTGGACAAGTGGTACAAAAAAACGAATGAATGCAGCTTATTAAACATTAATGAATGCTGGCGTCCAGTTCAGGGTTTTTGAAAGCACCTTTTGTTTAGTAAAATTTTTAGGACGAAACAGTCATTTAGATTTTGTCATGATTTAGTCTAAACTAAATACAGAAATATCGTAGATCAAACCTGCTCCACAGTAAAAGGGTCATGGATGTTTTTTTATATAATTTATATAATTTATTTTCTCTCCTCTCTCTCTTTCTCTTCCTTACTCCTTTCTCTCTGTTTCACTTTCTATCATTACCTCTGTTAACTTTCATTTCTCCCTTGTCAGGCCCAGCAGTATGAAATGGAATGGTGTAATAGACAAATGTTTAAATAAAGAAATAAAATGAATAAACATGATATCAAGTGGAGCCTTATGTTCATAAAGTTCCGCTTGGTAAAACAAAACTGTTCAACAGAATAAAGCAATCAGATTTCCATTCTGCTTGCTTCGATGCTGGACAGGACAAGTAAAAAAAAATAAATATATAAAATAATTTATACCCTGGTGAAATACTGCGTATTTACTTGTACGGACTGAAGTCAGAAGCACACTGCTGTCCTCCTACAATTACGAACTGCACTTGAATACCATTAGAAATTGAGATTTGTACATACAAGCAGCGCTTGACAATAAGCTGCAGGTGTCCACATTGTAACATGAGATGATATTTACACAGAGATTTAAAGGGGAACTCAGTAACATTTTTACCTCAATAAATGCTTTTCGGAATCCCCGTGGGGCTAAACAAAGTGTTTACGGAGCGATTCAATGTTTCCCCCCCCCTCCCGCCGGGGCCTCTGGCCTGCGAGCAGCGAAAAACAACTTTGCCTGCGCCGACCCGAGCAGAACTTGCGACAACAGAAACCGCTGTACGGTGCTCATGTCCCCTATCTACCGAGCTGCTTCCAGCGCTGATTTGAACCAGATTACCAGCACTAATTCGAAGAAAACATTTCTTTAGCTTCACACCACCTAAACACGGCTCCTGGCTCTCATAACCAACTCTTTGCTGGACCAGAGAGATTCACGTAGCTGCGCTGCCTGGGTGCCGGGTGAAGCATCACTGCTTCAGGCTCAATAATCACTTGTCACGTCCGCAAAAAGTAAAGAAAAGTTCGTATTCTTACCTGCTACTCGCCAACACCAGTGAAAAATATAATCCACGGCATATTTACCCGCAAATCGCGGGTAAAACGTCCCGTTTCAGAAAATACAGGACTTCGCTTTGAGCAGAGGGAGACGAGGTGCTGCTACCAACACAGCAAAGTAGCATCAACAAGCTAGTAAACGCTTAGAAATATATCCAGCGATCAAAATAGAGGAAAGACAGGTAGAGAAGCCGTCTGTGTGCTGTGGGGGTGTAAGGGGGGGTTGAACACGACAGTGAAAGGACGCCACTAGGGGGAGCCCCGAGCTGAAGTTACTGAGTTCTGCTTTAAAAAACAAAACAGATTTAATTAATTACCGATAACGCACGTACCTGCTCCGTACCTTTTGTTTTCTGCCTGTGACGGGGTTGGTTTGAAAAAAAAAAAATCTTTATACCGTTCTCTCTGACGTCTAACCAGTGAAGATGCTAGCTTACGTGTAGCAGCTCTGTCCAGTGCTGCTGGGAGGGATTCATGGCGACGTGTTACGAAGGGTGTTTTCACACAGGACTTATGTAGGTCGACCAAACTGAGTTTTGGGTCCGAACACGGCGTAATTGGGTCTGTGTGAACACGGCCACTCACGCTCATGTGGACGTAACTCACCTGCTCAGTCCGAGAGCTAACTACAGTCGTCCTCAAAATAATTCATACCCTCCAATTAAAGAAACGGCTAAACTGACAATAGCAATTCAAATTACAAGAAAATAATAAAAAATACAAATTTAAAAATTACAATTTAGTGAAATAAAATATTGTTGAATTGTAGTTGGAAATAATAATTAAAAAAAACAAAGAAACAAAACTATCCCAGAAACAGTAGAGCATCTTTCCCATGAAAAGTGGACCAACATACCTGTCAACAGGTGCAGACGTCTGATTGGACGTTACAGAAAACACCTGATTGCAGTGATTGTCTCAAAGTGTTGCTCAACAACATTTTTAATTCCAGAGCCCCATCATGCTTGTTTCCTTGTCTTATTTTTTGTGTTTGTTTTGAATATTTCTGTTGAACCATGATTCAAAATCAATGTCATGACTTTCATAGAATTCACAATTTTCTCAATTTTAACTCTTATTTCACTGACAGATTTTTTTTTCTCCTTCTCTCACTGGAGGGTTTGAATAATTTTGAGGACGACTGTAATAATGACTTTAGAAACATTAGTATTCAAAATATAACCTCATTCAATGTGATCATTCAGATTGAAAATTTGTCCAAGTGGGTGTGCTGCTATTTCATTATTTTCTCATATGTAGACATACTGTAATGTAGTATGTATTTATTTTTGGTCATTTTTGATAGTAAATATGCTTAACTGTATTTTGGCATTTGGGACTGAGATGTCTGACAGTCACCCCCCCCCCCCCCCCCCCCCCCCCCCGTCGTCTCCCCGTTTCCCTCTGAACATAAACAATGTTTATTTTTTGTAAAACAAACTGCTAATTTAATGTTGAGAGGAAAGAACAATTGTCATTTTTTAAACTAATAAAGTAACTAGTCATTTAACTTACCTTGAAACTTAAGTAATCAGTAAAGTAACTAAATTACTTTTTAAAGACGTAATCAGTAATTCGATTTTTTCTTCAAGTAATCTGTGGCAACTCTGGTCGTAAACGCTTGGTAAATTTTCCCCATCATTCTAATACCACAGTTAATGCTTGTAAATGATCATAAACATCATCATTAAGAAGGGAAGCTGGTTCTTGCCCCCGATGTCATGCCGGGTGGTATTTAAATGCGATAAGTGTTTCCATTACACTTTTGCAAGTTACTGTTTTATTGAAACATCTGAAAAACCTCCTTATGAGAGCATAAAATCTTTTTTTGCTTTCTTTGAGATTTTTCAAAGTTTAGGCGTTTCCAGTACCAGTTTTTAATTCCGATATTTAAGTTTTGCAAAACTCTATGGGCCAGATGTACAAAGATGAAAAATTTGCGTGTAGTAATTTGCACACGCAATCTAGAATTTTGCGCGAGGGGCTGAACCACGGTTTGCAGAGGATTTACAAAGAATGACTGCAAAAATGACAGCGGGTGCAAACGTGTTGGAAACGCCCCTATGTAAATGAGGGTTTTGTGTGTGGCGAATTGGGAGAGACGACAGCGCAAAAGCAAATACGACCCACGGATGGAAATATTAGTGGAGGAGGGAGATTAAAATATAATTTAAAATACGCATGATAAATATAAAAATGTAAATAGTACATGTATCCATGCAGAAGTGTCCAGTCTATGAGGACATGGATCAGAAGCTGCTGAACAAATAAGAGTGTCTGCAGCTCCAACATGGTCTCTATTACGCACGAGGTGCGCAGTTTGGCACAATGCCACCGGCTTCAGAGGCATCCGCTGCCAGATTACTGAGATCCTGTCCAGCCGCTAAAACCCAAGTTAAAATGTAACGTTGGCAAAAAGGGAAAATAAAAAGATACAATAAATGCAGCTTTAGCTCTCATTAAGCTCCACAGCAGCTGCAAACTTTCTGTTTCATTTGTCAGGAATGTTTTACACCCGTATTAAATAGCCGCGTTTGCTGCGTTGGATTTTTATTGAATTCAGCAAAGAGAACTAAATGCGTTGCCCTCACTGCTCAGGAAAAAAACATTTTTAACCAAATGTTTGCGTGTCCAGGACTGTCCCTCTCAGAAGCTGAAGCCATTGGAGCTGCTGGTTTGCACCTGCTTTTCAGACGTAGTAAAATACACGCAAAAAACCTTCAAGGCAATGTGTCTCACTGTTGATAAATCGCTTTGCAAGTGATAAATTAATACACTGCCTGGCCAAAAAAAAAAAGTCGCCACCTGGATTTAACTAAGCAAATAGGTACGAGCCTCCTATTGGATAATTTCTGCATGGGCGATTATCTTTCAGCTGGCAACAAGTTATTTAACCCCAACTGGTGCAATGAGTTGCTTCTCATTTCCTAAACAACCATGTGGAAAGACACATCAGTGGTCTTGGAAAAGATGTTAGTCTGTCTGAGAAGGGTCAAATCATTGGCATCAAGAGGTGAAAACATCTAAGGAGATGCAGAAACTACTAAAACTGGGTTCAGAACAGTCCAACGCATTCTGAAGAACTGGAAGGATAGTGGACCATCGTCTTCCAGGAAGAAATGTGTCCGGAAAGGCAGATGAAGTGATGCAGCATCATGCTAGTGCTACTGTATGAGCCTGTGGGGGCAGTGTGATGATCTGGGGTTGCTGCAGTTGCTCAGGTCCAGGTTCAGCAACAGTATGAGCTCAGATAATGAGGTCAGCTGATACCTGAATATACTGAATGAGCAGGTTATTCCATCAATGGATGTTTCTTTCCTGATGGCGCGGCCATATTCCAAGATGACCGTGCCAGAATTTATCGGGCTCAGATTGTGAAAGATGGTTCAGGGATCATCAGACATCATTTTCACACATGGATTGGCCACCACAGAGTCCAGACCTGAACCCCATTGAGAATCTTTGTGATGTGCTGTGGTCAGACTCTACAATCATCATCAAGATCTTGGTGAAAAATTGATGCAACAGGATGCAAATAAATCTGGTGACATTGCAGAAGCTTCTGGAAACACAGCGAATGCTGCCGCAATCAAAGCTAAAGGCGGTCCAACGAAATGTTAAATGTTTGACCTTTTTTTTGTTGGCGACTTTTTTTTTGGCCGGGCAGTGTATTTTTACATTTTCTCCTCCCATCACATGCACAAGTGTGTGTAAACACCCCATATTGCAAATTCATTGGAGCAGATGTGCAAAACAGATAAGAGGCGCTGTTTAGGCAAGTCTGAGAGACTGAACCCTTTTAGCACGCTGTTAGTAGATGAGTTTGTACGTTTTTTTGCATGTGCAGTGAGATAGCTCACGTGTTTAATCAAGCAAACCTTTGATCGATCCGGCCCAATGTGTAATGGAAACACAACTAGTGAGACAGTCTGCCAAAGGTCAGCTGTGCAGCTGTAAAATACAGTCGATTGTTGATTTCCGTCTCGGATAAATGGTCCAGTAACCCCTCCATGTAGTAATGGCTGTAGCATCTTTAAGTTCGGACTTGCAGACTAGGTCTGCTGTTGAATTACAATTAGCATGATTAGCACGTGGATTTCAGAATATCCGGCATGCAAATATAGCAATAAATTGGTCTTTTTATCGGTAAGAGTCACTCCACAAGTTCAAAGCAAAACATCTTGTTTTGCTTGACAAAAAAATATGAAATGAGTCCCTGTCTGCTTTTCTTGCTCCCAGGTGTTGACATGTTGCATTTATTCCTAATTTTGCAGTCTTCCTGGGGGCAGATCAAATGTGTTTGCCTGCCTCTTTACTACACAGATTAAATCTTGAGATTTATTTCCAGCTCATTCGGCCTTTCCACACAACTAAATTTGGTCCCATTGGCTCTGATCTTCACAGAATGTTTTCGTCTCCTTTTTATCAGTTGGTGGAAGAGTCTGTCCATGTCGTTGTAGTTTTCTCCTCATCCATTAGTTTTTATTTGGTTTGTCTTGTTTTTGTCTGGAAATAAATAGATGATGAAATGATGAAAACTGAGTTTGAAGCATTCCACTCCAGCATTGCTAGATTCGTGTCATCTGTACACTCTAAAATGCATATAATAACGTACATCTGCAAGCAATGTCACGGTTTGTATGTCTTTGGTTCCTTTTAGTGCATTTCATTATTCTGATGTCTGTGTTGGGCTTTAAGTCCGGCTTAGGTTTCATGTTCTGTTTAATGAATTGCATTTTGGTCTGTTCCTGTCAGGTTAGACTTGATCGCCTGCTTTTTAAAGATTTCATGGTCAGTTTTTTCTTTTCGTCTTTGCCAGATCCTCAGCATTGTAAAAGCCAGTCTCTGGATTTTGTCCAGTTTATTCTGTGTTTTTAGATTTCATGTTTCTTAATATTTTTTTTGTTCCTGCAGCTGCTGCAGCTTTGGTTTGTTAAAGTCTTAATTTACTTTTTCCAAGGATGAAAACAGTTGCCTGTCTCATGCCCGTGAGCCTGTGATTTCATCCTCTTCATCACACCCGTCAATGATAAAACTACATTTCTCAAATGTTTTCCTCTTGAGTAAAATAAAGTTTTTTGTTTTGTTTGTTCTGTTCTCTGTCAACCCCCACACCATACCGCAAACAACCACACAGCGTTACCCCTGTCAACAACCCCCTTATCCACAAGTTTAAATGTGAAAAGAAAATTCTAATATTTTCAACATCTTTACCAACCAGAAAAAAACAAACCTGAAGTAGATGTTAGTACTAGGGTTGCCACCTTTCAGAAAAAAAATAGGACACCCACGTCTCATCGGGGCCATGACCACCACGACCCGACACCCGCTGCGTTGGCCATCCACAACAGTACTTTATTTTGTGCCAGTGCTTTTAGGAAACGGGTGATCAATAAAGCAATTGGTCACACTTAAAGCTGGAAATCCTGCAACACATTTTTTATGCAACATTGTTGCATTGAAAGTGCTGTTATTTAGGCTACATACATTGTAATTACATCCATCTCTATTTAAAATACAGCGAGGAAAATATATAACAAAGTGCCAAATTCGCAACACTTAGTTATTGCATTATCAATAAAACCTAGTTAATGAGGGACTGTCATGCACATATCACATGGCAGCACCAGCACCCAAAGGAGATCTGTTTGTGTGGAGTGTGCAACAGGTAACTTTTAAAATATAGAACTTGGGTAGCTTAGAGTGGGATGATACTGTATATTAATTCAAATGAACTGGTTATTTTCTGCCTCTTATGGCTTGAAAGAAGGTCAGGTCATCCAAACAGTTAAAACAACAAGAACAAAAGAATTTGTATAGTGATAACTGACGACTGTATTCCTCAAAATAAACATTTTGATACAGAATACAAAGAAAGCTATACATTTTTTATACAAATATTTAGGAAATGTGTATATATATTCTAATAATCTTGTAACAATATTTATTTATCTATCAACTGTTAATTCATTAGTATGATTTGTTGTTTAAATAAACAATATATTTACCCCCTTTCCTCCAACCACTTGCCCACATCTCCTCCCCCTTCCAGCCCAAATTCCTCCCTCCCACATTTCCTCTTTCACGCTCTCATTCATTTGTTCTCACACACCCACCTCCCTCTTACCCTTGCCTCCGTGCCTCCTGGGTGATAGCCCGGACCTGAGAAGGAGCCCCGAGCTCCAAGCCCCCGGCACATTCCTCCCCACCCCCCTCCATCCCCCACCCCCCGGACGCAGCAGGCCAGGCATCCCCCGAGCCAGCAGACCCCCGCAATGCAGCCGGCCATGACCACTGAGAAGCAGTACCAAGTCATGTCAGGAGTGGGGTCGCGTAGGCGGTAAGACCCCCCCCCCCTTCCATACTCTAAATGAAGTGGTTGTGAGCTGTTGTTATTTTATGTGTTTAGGTGTCTAAGTGTGCTTGAAACTGGGGAGCAGGCTGTCTCTAGATGCGGCAAACAAAGGTACTTTGGTGCCCCCCCTCACCGCGCCCGCTTGACACGCGCCCTCCCCAAGACCCTACGTGTGTGTGTGGTAGAGTGGAGGGGGAGAGAGGTCTTGGGAAGGGAGACCAGAGGGGTGTGGATTCCCCTCTGGAAGTCCAGAAGAGGGGAATCAACACTATTTAAAGGTGCCATGACATCAAATTTCACTTTTCGGGGGTTTTGGGGGTATAATATGATCTGTTGTGCGGTGATGAGGCCATGTGAATGTCCAGAGTGAGTATCAAAGTGTCAAATTTTAATAAACTAACGCTGTACGAACGAGCTTTTAAACATTAACTGGCAATACAACTTGAAGGCTGAGTCATTACTGTTTGTCTGTAAAACTGAAAAAGGAACTTAAAAACTGCTACAGTGTGAAGCCATTGACTTCAATGTTAAATGAGCTGAGAACGTTCTCTGGCAGACGTCACGTCTGGTTTCAGCGAACACCCCAATAGTCTGGTCAGATGATGAAATGCAGCCATGTTTCCTAACAACTCGTCTATGCAGCTGCGCCTGTTTTTGTTACATAGATCATCATGAAGAACGTTTTGGTTGATAAAACATGTCAAAAACGTGTCATCCGCACTTTAAAACTGACATTTGTTATGTCTTTTTATTTTCTTTTATTTTTTTGTCAATGCCTTTTTTTTCATTTAGATCAGCTCCTGCGTGCTGCTCCTCTCCAGACCGCTGCTGTTCTGAGGTTATTGACCCCCACCCCAAACAAAACTCAGTGAAAATAACCAACACGAATGTAGCACAAAGTAATGATACTATGTTTTACTGAGTTTTGCTTGAGCGGGGGGGGTATGCAGTCCAGCACCTGGCATTGTGCCAAAGAGCGTGCTCTGTGTTCATTATCAGACCATCATCAACAGCGTCTCCTTATCCGTCCTTATAAACTGGCCTCTTCTTACAACCCACAGGGAAACCTGCTGTATTGTTTTTATTTTATAGTTATATTTATCTGAAATTCTATTTTTTATTGGCCTCATATTATATCTCTGGCACTAATATCTTAATATCAGGTCAAATTTCATTTTGCGTGTACCACTCTCTTCTGAACTTTCCATGGCACAGCAGTAGCGCACGCTAAATCCTCATTTAAATACTGCTGTTTGCGCCTGTTACAGATTGCATTTGTAATCTTCAAACGTTGAAGAGACAGCGCACGCAATTTACCAGCGCCGCCCAAAAAGATTTGTGGTCCTTATTTGAAGTCTTCGGACATTAGTGCCAGACTGTTTAACATGCCTGCAATCAACAGCTGTCTAATTGTGAAACAGAAAAATTTAAGTATTTTTTTTCCCAACCATTAAGATAATGTCATTAAAAGGAAAGTAAAAGGAACATAATAGTAAAGACACCTTTGTCCCAACAGTTTTGAATCAAATTCTGCTTTTTTTTCCCCTCTTTATTTCACATTCAAAATATTTGGTTTAAAAAAAAAAATCACAAATCACAGATTTACATTTTACAAAACACTTCTACTTTTCAGAGAGGAAGTTGCTGTTTACAAAGGCTTCCTTTAGATGACATTAGAAGCACAGTTTGTTAGCAAATTTACTGAAAAAAATCGCACAACTTGACCAGTGTGGAGGTCTTTGCAGAACTAAGTTATTACAACCCGAGTGCTTTCTTATCAGGCAGTTAGTCACTGAGCAGTGACAGGAAAAAAAATAAGTGAAAACATGATTCATTTGAGGAGGAAATGAATAAGAATGGAAATGCACCACTTAGACACGGTAGTCTTTTTTTTTTCTAGACATTTTAACCTCTCAGACTGAAAACAAACAATTAAAGCAAACCATTGACTTTGTCATTCTGTTTTTCTGCTTTCTACTGTGACATGTGAAAAAGTCCAAGAATGACCAAATAGATGAATGAGAAACTATGCAGCCCTGAAAAATTCCCGTTATCTCAGCATCATCTGTGAAAATGGAATTCCGCATTTGGTAAACAACCCAGCCAGCACGTCCATGTGGGGCCCATAAGGGTTGAATCCTGGCTGCCTATGAGGGACCCAAGTGGGTCCAAGGTTTCCATGGTGGCCCCACCTATGTTTGCCCATATAGCCTATACTGTAGGTGTTTGGATGGGGATGGGCTTGAAATGGGCAAATTTGCAGATCTCATCATTTAAGTTACATGAGCCCCATTCATGAGCCCAGGTATCTATATTATAGTATATATCTATACTATAAACTAACTGTCTGTCAGTCAGTTAGTCTCAGTCAGTCAGTCAGTCAGTGAAAACCCACATCCCACTTGGGAAAGCGCAGGTGGGGCCACCATGGAAACCGTGGACAAACCCACTTTGGTCTCTCACATGCAGCCAGAATTTAACCCTTATAGGCTGGCTGGGATGATTCTATATGATTCAGGGGTCTGCACACAAACTCGAGGCAACAGAGACAAGATCTGCAGAATAGCATATCTGCACACACAACATGTCCAACCTTGAAGCAGATGGGCTCCAGCCGCAGAAGACCACACCGGATGCCACTCCTGTCAGCTAAGAACAGCAAACTGAGGCTATAATTCACACAGACTCACCAACATTGGAAACCAACACTGGAAACATCATGAAAGCATGGATCCATCCTGCCTTAGATCAAAGCTTCAGGCTGCTGCAGGTGTAATGGTGTGGGGGAGGTTTTCTGCTTGGGGAGGCACTGCAACCTTTCGTTGAAGTACGCCCGGACACTTTAGTAGACGGATCGAGGTCCGTCCACTAAAGCGGCGCAGATTGTACTGACACAATTTGTAACTGTGTTATGTCCCAGCTCTGCTAGGGGTTAGGGACGCAAACAAAAAGACTGGTTTCAAGATGTTGAAAGGTGGAGTGAAGATGTTTTATTGTTCAGGGGTGAATTAAAGCATTAACAAAAACCAGGAAAACTGAAACTAAAAAAGGAGATGGGGTTAGCGATGCTGCTCAAAGGAGCAAATAAAAAGACAGACAAAGCCTAACGCTGAAAGGGAAACCAAATGGGGGAAAAACACAGACCTAGGCTAGTAACCAAAAAGGGAACGAGCAGCACCATAAACTAAGCCCTGTAACCAAAACCAAACTACAACAAAAGACCTAGCTATCCCAACTCCAAACTACCAGTGTAAAAACAAAATGGAATCTAACAACTAAATCATTAACCAAACGGAAACACCTGGAAATCAAAACTAAAGACAAAGTTAGTCAAACTAAAGTCACCAAAAACAAACAAAGGACAACTGTTGCCAGGCCAAGCAGTTGCCAAGGACTGATGGTGTGCTGGGTTCTTTTGTGTTTGTAGGGAAGTAGTTCCAGGTGTGTCTGATCAGCAATCAGAAGGTGAGGGAGGAGATGATGGTGGTGGGGAGCCAGGCCAAGGAGAACGGAGGGGTCAAGTAGGAGGATTGGCATGTAAAATGAAAGACAAAGGGTTAGTAACCAGGCGGCCATAACAAACTGTGTTTGGGTTTTCCATCTCTTTTATTCAAAGCTATTATAAAAGCTAACATACCACCTTTTCCTCCCTTTCCCTTGTTTACCTTTTCTTGAAATGCGCCCGGACACTTTAGTGAGCGGTGTCCGGGCGGCAGCCACAGATGCTACTGCCACACTTTACAGCTGTATTTGGGTCAATTAGTATGAAAATAATTGCTTTTGGACATTTCAAAATAGTTATGAATTCAGGACGTGTACCATTGTGATCGATTTAATAATGAATTGGTTCACTCCTATTGTAATAGTTCATGTTATTATGATCTCGGTAAACAGGTAAACAGCTGTGGAACTTTTCAAAATTGGCGGGGAATCACGCAAGGGGCGGGGCTTGCCAGATCTATCAATCACCAAACATCTACGTATTTCAATTCCTGTGGAACCCCGAAAAGACCCTGCCTTGGGGTAGGAGCTAAAAAGGTTATAGGACCTGAGGGCCGAGGTCCCTAGTTCCTATATGTCTGAATGCATTAAAAAAACGGCCTGGTTCCCCAAAAGGTTCTAGGAACTCCAAAAGGTTCCTACAGTCTGAAAGCGCCTATGGTTTAACCACCACAGCCTACCTGAGTATTGTTGCTGACCATGTCCATCCCTTTATGACCACAGTGGAGCATCTTCTGATGCTACTTCCAGCAGGATAATGCACCATGCTCACATCATCCACCTGCTTTCTGGAACATGACCATGAGTTCACTGTACTCCAATGGTCTCCACAGTCACCAGATCTCAGTCCAGCAGAGCAGCTTTGGGATGTGGTGGAACGGGAGATTCTCATCATGGATCTGCAGCAACTGTGTGATGCTATCATGTCAATATGGAGCAAACTCTCTTAGGGATGTTTCTAACACCTTGTTGGATCTACAACACCAAGAATAAAGGCAGTTCTGGGGGGAAATGGTCCAAGCTGGTAGTAGAATGTGTACTTAAAGTGGCCAGGCATCCCACAAAACAACCTCCTAAACAGGGAAGGCTTAGCTTGTGACATTACATCTGGATGGCATTTGTTTACATTTAAATCACAACTGCATGGTCATTTGGTCATTTGAGTAATCATGAGTAATAATGTGCGGTAACTGAAATGCATAAATCACTCTGATTTCATGATGACCTCATGACCTACAAAACTAATTAAGCTGCTGAATCATTGAAGCAACAATTGCAGCTGATTTGGTTAAATACAGTAGACCCAGTAAACATAATTCTTTCCCATGTGATAAGAGGACTGCAAAACCTTTCCAAGGAAATGTCGCTGACATGTAGGCATGCTCTCAGCTACTCTAATGACAGCTTCAAGTGTTTTGGTGGGAAAAACATCCAACAACAGCAGCAATAACCTTTAACATTCATTATCTGTTTAGAAGCTTCAAGTTGGCCCTGAGACCATCGCTTTTTAAACTCTAGAACAAGATCTCAGTTTAGTTATGTTTTACACAAAACAACACTGACTTGCACATAAATCTTAGAATATATCCACATCCTTCCGAGTCATTGAAACCCTTTTCCATCTTGAGTGATGCATTCTCTGTAACCATCCATACATTTTCTACACCGTTTAACCCGGTTCAGGGGTTACCATGTTCTATCCTAGTTACCATGTTAACATAACGTGCATGTCTTTGGATGGTGGGAGGAAGCCGGAGTACCTGGAGAGAACCCACGCATACGTGGGAGAACATGCAAACTCCACACAGGACGGCTGCTGTTGGAATTGTTTGAACCCCTCCCCAGCCAGGACTCGAACTAGCAACCCTCTTACTGTGAGGCTGCGGTGCTAACCACCACTCCACCATACTGCCTTTCTGACACAATACAACAAGGCCATGTATCCACAGCCTTGATCACTCAACCAGACCGTTCTTGACTGTGTTACTTTGGTCTTTTTAAGTCATGTTACTTTAATCTATGAATGCATGCTGCTTCATGCAAAGACAGACTGACACGATTCAGACCAGAAGAACCATTAATCTCTTTGTGCTTGGATTGATATCACAGTCACACAATATACCCAAATGCACTATATTGCCAAAGGTTTTTGCTCACCTGTCTTGACTCACATATGAGCTTAAGTGACATCTCATTCTTAATCCATAGGATTCAACATGACGTTGGTCCACCCTTTGCAGCTAGAACAGCTTCAACTGTTCTGGGAAGGCTGTCCACAAGGTTTAAGAGTGTGTTTATGGGAATTTTTAACTATTCTTCCAGAAACGCATTTGTGAGGTCAAACTGATGTTGGACGAGAAGGCCTGGCTCTCAGTCTCCGCTCTAATTCATCTCAAAGGTGTTCTATGGGGTTGAGGTCAGGACTCTGAGGCCAGTCCAGTTCCTCCACACCAGACTCTGCATCCAGGTCTTTATGGACCTGCTTTGTGCACTGGTGCACAGTCATGCTGGAAGAGGAAGGGACCAGCTCCAAACTGTTCCCACAAAGTTGGGAGCACGGAACTGTCCAAAATGTCTTGGTATGCTGAAGCATTCAGAGTTCCTTTCACTGGAACTAAAGGGCCAAGCCCAGCTCCTGAAAAACAACCCCACACCATAATTCCCCCTCCACCAAACTTTACACTTGGCACAATTTAGTCAGACAATTACCGTTGTCCTGGCAACCACCAAACCCAGACTCATCCATCAGATTCCCAGATGGGGAAGCGTGATACGTCACTCCAGAGAACTTCTGCACTGCTCAAGAGTCCAGTGGCGGCTGTTTTACACCACTGCATCCACGCTTTGCATTGCACTTGGTGATGTATGGATGCAGCTGCTCCACCATGGAAACCCATTCCATGAAGCTCAATGTCACTGTTCTTGAGCTGATCTGAAGACCACATAAAGTTTGGAGGTCTGCAGTGACTCTGTAGAAAGTTGGCCATCTCTTCGCACTATGTGCTTCAGCATCTGCTGACCCGCTCTGTCAGTTTACGTAGCTGACCACTTCATGGCTGAGATGCTGTTGATTTCATTTTCTGATAATAGAGCTGAAAGTTGACTGTGGAATTTAGGAGCGAGGAAATTTCACCACTGGATTTGTTGCACAGGTGGCATCCTATCACAGTTCCACGCTGGAATTCACTGAGCTCATGAGAGCGACACATTCTTTCACAAATGTTTGTAAAAACAGTCTGCATGCCGAGCTGCTTCATTTTATACACCTGTGCCCACTGAGGTGACTGACATACCTGAGTTCCATAATTTAAATGGGTGAGCAAATACTTTTGGCAATGTAGTGTACCAGTTATCCCATTTCAACTAAGCAATCTTATTCTGGTACTTTTGCTCAGGGGGTTTCTGGGATGGTACTCAGGAGAGCAAAGTTCATGTCTTTCACATCATCTTGACAGTGTTGAGTTGAAGATGTTGAAAAGAAAAATATAATAAAATATATATTTTAAAAAAAAGAAAAATATAAACGGGAACGGGAGATTCTCATCATAATGCGGTGAAACGGGGGATTCTCATCGTGATGAGGTGGAACGGGAGATTCTTATCATGATGGGGTGGAACGGGAGATTCTCATCATGATGAGGTGGAACGGGAGATTCTTGTCTTGATGAGGTGGAACGGGAGATTCTCATCATAATGGGGTGAAACGGGAGATTCTCATCATGATAAGGTGGAACGGGAGATTCTCATCATAATAAGGTGGAACGGGAGATTCTCATCATAATGGGGTGAAACGGGAGATTCTCATCATGATAAGGTGGAACGGGAGATTCTCATCATAATAAGGTGGAACGGGAGATTCTCATCATAATGGGGTGAAACGGGAGATTCTCATCACGATGAGGTGGAACGGGAGATTCTCATCACGATGAGGTGGAACGGGAGATTCTCATCATGATGAGGTGGAACGGGAGATTCTCATCGTGATAAGGTGGAACGGGAGATTCTCATCATGATGAGGTGGAATGGGTGATTCTCATCATAATAAGGTGGAATGGGAGATTCTCATCGTGATGAGGTGAAACGGGAGATTCTCATTGTGATGAGATGGAACGGGAGATTCTCATTATGATGGGGTGGAACAGGAGATTCTCATCATGATGAGGTGGAACGGGAGATTCTCATCATGATAAGGTGAAACGGGAGATTCTCATCGTGATGAGGTGAAACGGGAGATTCTCATTGTGATGGAGTGGAACGGGAGATTCTCATCATGATTAGGTGGAACGGGAGATTCTCATCATGATGAGGTGGAATGGGAGATTCTCATCATAATAAGGTGGAATGGGAGATTCTCATCGTGATGAGGTGAAACGGGAGATTCTCATTTTGATGAGATGGAACGGGAGATTCTCATTATGATGGGGTGGAACAGGAGATTCTCATCATGATGAGGTGGAACGGGAGATTCTCATCATGATAAGGTGAAACGGGAGATTCTCATCGTGATGAGGTGAAACGGGAGATTCTCATTGTGATGAGATGGAACGGGTGATTCTCATCATCATGCGGTGGAACGGGAGATTCTTGTCTTGATGAGGTGGAACGGGAGATTCTCATCATGGATCTGCAGCAACTGTGTGATGCTATCATGTCAATATGGAGCAAATATCTGAGGAATGTTTATATCACCTTGTTGGATCTATGACACCAGGAATGAAGGTGGTTCTGATGGATAAAGGTTCCAACTAGTTGACCTGATGAAGTAAATCGTAAGTGAAGATGCAGAAATCTGCATCAAATAGTTTTGCTTTTCTTTATGCCACTTTTCAAACAAACATTTCCAATTGAAGTAATTTTTTTAACTAGACACTAAAATGATTTTAATGCTTTATAAATGGAAAATTTCACACAGTATTTTCGTGTTTCTGCAAGAGAAGATGTAAACCCTTACATCTTGCCACTAGGAGAAGGAATGAGTGAAGGATTGAAGGGATGGGGAGAGAAGGAGAGCGAGTCCTGTCGTTGGGAGCGGGACGACCCATGTGACTCAGCCTGCCCCTCTTTGTGTTTCCCACACAGTCTGACATGACCAGAGCTAAATCCACACCATCGCATTCACAAGGGCCTCTGTCTGCAAACTTCCCCTCACTTATGATTCATAGCTCACGAAGGGCACCATGTTTGCTTTTGGTACTGCCAGCTGGTCATGGTATCACCACGCAGCATCCTTTTCTGTGCAAGGCCGCTTAAAATACATCACTCTCCCGTCCTTTCCTCCAGCTCGCAGAGACACTTGTTTTAACATTCTCAGGATGATGCAGACATTTTAATTTTTCATTGCATCCTCCCATATTTTGGGGTCATGAACGTGCTTTCCATCATTTTGTTCATCATGCATGTTAATGTTTATTGCACTTGTGATGCTCTATATATGTTTGTCTGCAGCCTGTTCATGATGGACTGTGGGAATTATCAGATAACATGGTCTCATTATGAAAAATTACCTTTTCTAAATGTTGTTGCCATGGGAACAGGTGCTTATGGCATGCATGTAGAGTGTGTGTTTGCAACTCAATCCATGCCACAAAGAAAGAAGTGCAATATGGCTTTAAATCAATCCTGTTTATTCCAGTTTTACTTGCAGACATCGTGAGGGTGTTTGTGGGCGGGTCTGTGCTGTTGGATGGACAAAGAGAGAAGCCCTGCAAACCTGTAAATTTGATCCAACACTGCAAAAGTTGGAGTACCTTGAATTTCTTTCTTGGGAGGAAAACAGGAAATGAGTGCAGCAATTTACTGAAATATGTCAACATAAATATAAATACAGCCAGTGCCGGCTGTGGTGGCGTTGAGTGGGTGGGCTAACATACTTTATACAGACCAACTGAAAAAAAATTCAACATAAAAAGTTTCCCATCGTAATAAACTAGCTATAAACTCAATATCACAATCGCTTTAGAACTTTTTCACAAAATTCATTATTCAGAGGGGTGCACTGATGGAAAATACTGTTCTCCTTTATACACGCACACACCCTTGCAATCCTACAAAGTAAATGCATTTATTTGTTTTCATTATTTTTAAAGGAGTGAACTCAGACTTGTGCTACAAAATCAGTTTCAGCTATTGCAAACTTACGTTTCAGGGCAACATTAACATAGTAGCTCCAGGAAATATAATGGATGATAAGAAAGACAAACAAAACATGCATAGTTTAGACATGAATAGAGATGATCTACTGAACCTGAAGAGGAGCTCAGCACGACGGTTTTTGGGATGCAAACAGGTTGATCAGCATCTCATTGCAGCGGATTTCTGAGTGAAGTCCAGCTGGACAGAAAGCAGCGTTCAGTCTTTCCTGTCCTTTATTACTTCTCTTCCGTGTGTTGAAACGGCATCTTTTAGCTAGGCTAGCCATTAGCCTTCTTCTCTCTGAGCGCAAGTTTTTTTTTTTCTGTTCTTTTTTTTTTATATACTTGTAAGATCCCCGAGGGGAAATTAGGGCTCTGCATTTTACCCATCTCTGTACTGTGAGTATCAGAGAGCAGTGGGCTGCTACTTAAAGTGCCCGGGGAGCAGTTGGTGGGGGGTTAAGGACCTTGCTCAGGGGTCCACAGTGGTACACCCAGGGGTCATGCCGGGGGATCGAACCCAGGTCCTCCGCGCCCGAGCCCACGCCCAACAAACGCCCAAGCGTTTGTTACACAAAAGCTACGGTTTTGGAGCTTTTCCTTCCTCTGGATGATGTTCCACTTTCTACACTTCCTGTTTTCTTTCTAAAAACATTGAAGAGAAAACTGATATGAAAGATAATAATCCTTCTCGTTCACGTTGACGTCCAACATCGACACGTTTGTTTGCACACACACACACACACACACGCACACACACTGATGCTACTCATTCTCAGGCCAAATCGTTGGTCATTGGCTCAAATCCGCCAGCGATGGACGACAGAGATTTATCACACATGAACTACAGGTTCTACCCAAAAAATTTGAATATTGTGAAAAAGTTCATGTATTTCTATAATTCAACTTAAAGCAGAACTCAGTAACTTCAGCTCGGGGCTCCCCCTAGTGGCGTCCTTTCACTGTCTAAAAGTTCAACCCCCCCCCCACACCCCCACAGCACACAGACGGCTTCTCTACCTGTCTTTCCTCTATTTTGATCCCTGAATATATTTCTAAGCTTTTTCTAGCTTGTTGATGCTACTTTGCTGTGTTGGTAGCAGCACCTCGTCTCCCTCTGCTCAAAGCAAAGACCTGTCTCTTCTGAAACGGGACGTTTTACCCGCGATTTGCGGGTAAATATGCCGTGGATTATATTTTTCTCTGGTGTTGGCGAGTAGCAGGTAAGAATACAAACTTTTATTTACTTTTTGCGGACATGACAAGTGATTATTGAGCCTGAAGCAGTGATGCTTCACCCGGCGCCCAGGCAGCGCAAGCTACGTGAATCACTCTGGTCCAGCAAAGAGTTGGTTATGAGAGCCAGGAGCCGTGTTTAGGTGGTGTGAAGCTAAAGAAATGTTTTCTTCGAATTAGCGCTGGTAGTCTGGTTCAAATCAGAGCTGGAAGCAGCTCGATAGATAGGGGACCTGAGTACCGTACAGCGGTTTCTGTTGTCACAAGTTTTGCTCGGGTCGGCGCAGGCAAAGTTGTATAGAGCTGCTCGCAGGCCTGAGGCACCGTTGGGAGGGGGGGAAACATTGAATCGCTCCGTAAACACTTCGTTTAGCCCCACGGGGATTCCGAAAAGCATTTATTGAGGTAAAAAAGTTACTGAGTTTCCCCTTTAAAGCAACCTTTACCGATCTTGCATTTCAGAAAGCACAGCAAGATAATTTGAATATAAACAGTCCCGCCTCACTCCTAAGACACACCCCCTCATTCCCTCCACCTCCCAATGCAGAAGCAAAGGTCTGACAGGCAGGTCCGTTGGACAATCCTAGAGGTGCACCCCACTTCAAGGATTGGTTGGAGTTTTCATTGAATATTTAGAGATTGGAATAATTTTTTTTTTTTTTGATTAATGGTGGGTCTGTCTTGTATTTTAGAGTTCCCTTACCTCATTCATAGCATTTTACGCTGTTAGAAAAATAGTGTAAGAATGCAACATCGGTAAGGGTTGCTTTAAGCTGCAAGTCCTAATCAGCAACATCCAAACAAACAAAAGCTTGAAATATATTGATTCACATATTATTTGTCTATACAATATGTAAATTGCACCTTTTAAGTTGAATTACAGAAATACATGAACTTTTTCAGGATATTCTAATTTTTGGGGTAGTACCTGTATAGATGAAGGGGGTGTGGCCACAATACCTGTCAATCATGTGGCAATGAAAAGTCAAGTGAAACTGTGTTGCTCCTCTTGGGCTGAAGATAATTATACCTCCCATCCACTGCTTCTCCTCTGTTCCATCCACTGCGTTCCAGTCCGTCTTTCTGGTGGGAGGCGAAAATCCTCGTATACTAATTCCGCATGAGTTTGCCAGTAATATGGGCTTTAACTCGTGTCGCAACTAGGGTCGCAATCTCACATAGCTACTACCACTCCCAGGCTCTCACATACAGTCCGATCACTCCGTGATATGATACAAAAATACAGATATCATGACCATATGTGTAATCACAGGCCTACGTTGTACATGCCTCCCTGTAATTCACTCACTCTGTCGGCTACTGAGCAGACCGTGGCCAGCAGACAAAACCATGTCGCTGATAATCAGGGTGTTTGCAGCAGCAGAGCGTTAAAATTCATTGTGGTGATGTTGTTGTGCAATTCATTACTTATGGGAAATGTTGCAAGAGCTACCGGCTATCAACTTCGCTCCAAGCAGCACAGCACAGGGAGACGTGGGTGAAAGCGGAAGGCTGGAACCAGTTCACAACAACCAATAAAAACACGTCTCATCCACCAGTGTATGTACTAGTTCATGTAGTTGACTTTGCTGCGTATGTCCAATCTCCAAAGGAAAAAACAATACTTTTTACAGCGGGAGATTGCTATGAAACGCCAGACCTCCCTTCCTCAGTAAAAGAGTCGGGTGTGGTAATGATATGCAGCTTTACCCAGAGACCACGCTGACTTCATTTTGATTGGCTACACCTTATTTGGCTATTACCTTATTTAAAGAAAGTAGGTCAAGCTGCCCTAGCGGTGGGAGTTTGCTAAAGGCTATCAGTTACAAACATGGGCACTTCAGAAAGTGAACTATGTTTATCAGACAAGGCAGCAACTAGAAAATAAACTGTGGGCTGTTTGCTTCATAGTGTGCTCTTATTGGAGCAAATGAATTACATAGAATGCTAAAACTACGTAGAATGATAAGCTGACAGACCATAAACAGGAACTTTGATTCTCACTCCGGACATTCACATGGCCTCATCAGTGCACAACAGATCATATTATACCCCCCAAACCCCAGAAAAGTGAAATTTGATGTCATGGCACCTTTAAACCCAACTGTTAGTGTGTATGTAGCAGGAACTTATTCTGGGTGTGTTCTAGCTAAAAACTGATGTCAGACCACAGACGTTTCTGTCACGGTGCAGCAGCTGCTCATAGTAGGTATGATATGGATCAGCACGAGTCTACGTAAAAACCCGGAATTCACGTGACCATGAAGCAGGAAGAGGGGGAAAACATGCCTCGCATTTGAACGGCGTGTGATGGACTGTCAACCTCAAAACCGTTTTTGCACCCTTTATTTTTTTCTTTGCCAGTTTGTCTTTGAAATAATGTTGAAATGGTGTCCAGTTATGTTGAAAGTCTTTATGCCGAGACTAGAGGAACATACGAAGCTAACTAGTGTCTGCTGGACTAAGTGATGTCATCGTCTGCCCGCTGGTGCTTGTTAGATGAACCTACAAAAAGGCCTGATGATTATTTTCCCAATCTTGTGATGTATTTGGTTTCATCAGGTAAGCCCTGTGTTAAAGCCATTAATTCTTTATTGAATATCAATTTCCCCGCAGATTTTTAAGAAATGGTGGCATTTCTTTGCTGTTCTTCTCAGGAGTTTACACTTAAAAAAAAAAAAAAAAAAAAAAAAAAAAGCTGAAAAAGCTGCTGAACATCAAAAAGAAAGCTTTCAGGGATGGAGACAGGGAGTTACTGAAGACCACACAAAAACAACTGAAAACACAGACTAAGAAGTGCAAGGAGGACTACAGGAAGAAGTTGGAGAGCCAGCTCCAGCAGAACAACGTGAGGGATGTGTGGTCGGGAATGAAGAAGATCACTGGCTTCAAGTTAAAGGGGGACCAGACTGACGGAGGTCTGGACAGAGCTAACGAACTGAACATGTTCTTCAATAGGTTCAGTTCCCCCCTGCCGACAACCCAACATTCCACACACCCTCCATGAGCTCACAGCTTTCCTGTCCCACCTCCACTCTGTCACCCTGCACCTCAGTCATGGACCTGAACACAGCCTCATCTCCCTCCACATCAGGACAACCTGAGACCTCTTTTGCCTCCACCTCCAGCCTGACTGTCTCATGTGACCAGGTCAAGAAACAACTAGAGAAACTGAACCGGAACAAGGCTGCAGGTCCAGATGGTGTCAGTCCCAGAGTTCTCAAGACCTGCTCAGAACAACTATGTCCGGTTCTCCAGCACCTTTTTAACACCAGCCTGAGACAGAACAGAGTTCCTGTGCTGTGGAAAACATCCTGTCTTGTTCCAGTCCCTAAAAAACCACAACCAGCTGAACCAAATGACTACAGACCAGTTGCTTTGACATCTCACATCATGAAAGTCCTGGAGAGACTCTTACTGGCTCACCTCAACAAGCAAGTGAACACCTTTCAGGACCCATTACAGTTCGCATATCGTAATGGGCTTGGGGTTGAAGACGCCATCATCTTCTTGCTTCAGAGAGCCCACTCTCATCTGGACCAGTCAGGCAGCACTTTGAGGGTCATGTTCTTTGATTTTTCAAGTGCATTTAATACTATTCAGCCTGCTTTGCTATGTGAGAAGCTCCATAACTTCCAGGTGGATCCCTCCACAACCACCTGGATTTACGACTACCTCACAAACAGACCACAGTTTGTGAGACTGAAAGGTTGTGTGTCTGAGATGGTGGTCAGCAGCACTGGAGCACCACAAGGGACTGTACTCTCACCATTCCTCTTTACACTGTACACCTCAGACTTCCAGTACAACTCTGAGTCCTGTCATCTGCAGAAATATTCTGATGACTCTGCTGTTGTGGGGTGTATTAGTGATGGACAAGAAGCCGAATACAGGGAACTTGTCAATCAGTTTGTGAAATGGTGCAGTAACAATCAGCTCATCTTAAATACCAGCAAGACTAAAGAGATGATTGTTGACTTCAGGAGGAGCAAGAATAAGCAGCATAGTCCTGTCTACATCCTGGAAGAGGAGGTGGAGGTGGTAGAGAACTACAAATACCTTGGAGTTCAGCTGGACAACAGACTTGATTGGAAATGCAACTGTGACTACATCTACAAGAAAGGTATGAGCAGACTCTTCTTCTTAAGGAAGCTAAAATCATTTAATGTCTGCAAAAAGATGTTGCAGATCTTCTATAAGTCTGTGGTGGAAAGTGCAATTAGCTTTGCAGCCATCTGCTGGGGCAGCAGCATCAGAACCAGAGACTTGAAGAAACTAAACAAGCTGATCAAGAAAGCTGGTTCTGTGCTGGGGATAACTCTGGAGCCGCTGGAGCTGATCGTTCAAAAAAGAATGCTTCACAAGCTGATGAAGATAATGGAGGACACTTCCCATCCTCTCCACAACACGGTGAAGAATCGACAGAGTGTGTTCAGTGGGAGGCTGCGTCAAGTTCGCTGTAGGACGGAGAGATACAGGAATTCATTCCTGCCAGCAACCATCACCCTAAAGAACAAGACTAACTGACTTTTTGTTTATTTATAAAAAAAAAAAAATAAAAAAAAAAAGTGAGCTTTTACAATACTGAATTTCCCTTCGGGGATGAATAAAGTATTTTTCATTTCATTTCATTTCATTTCATTTTCATTTCATTTCATTTCATTTCATTTCATTTCATTTTTCATTTCATTTTTCATTTCATTTCATTTATCGATCAAGCCATAAATTACCGGTCGCTTAAAGCTCATCGGTATTTTACTGATGATAACTTTGTGCATGTTTATAACACTACAAATGTTTTTCTGCCTTTTTTTGTCTTTTATTCTTTTGTGGGAACATTGATGGCAGTAATCTGGATGAATGTGATCTTTAAGTCCTGAGGAGACAGAACAGAGTGGGTGGGACGCTGTGATTCTGTACATCCGCTGATTTAATGGTGTTTTCTATCACCTGTACAAAAACAACTACAGGGTTTGAATAGTGACACCACAAAGCATGTTTTGTTTTTTTTTCAGTCACAAAATGATCCGAACATAATGTTAGATGTTCCCATGGATTCCAGTGTGAACTGTCAGCATTTATGGGCTTGATAGCCGCTAGCCACTTAGCACATTTTCTGTTGTTTCGGGAACTGGAAAAACATCTTCTCTTGTCCGTGTGGTAGTTATGTTTATGGCAGCCATACACAGCGTGACTTCTGGGTATTTCCAAAGTAGAGTAAACGAAGATTGACGAGTAATAAAGCAGGTAATCTAATGGCTCCCCTATGCAACGAAGCAATGTTTTCACCTCCTACCTAATCGGATGGGACGAATTTGGCAAATCCTTCATTTGTGAATTATCTCTAATTTGTTGTTAAAAGAAGTGAACTGCATTGTGGGAAACCTGTTCCCTTACCATCACTAATTTTCCTGTACTCATTTTATTACACCAATTCAACTTAAGTAAATGATAAGTTATCAAGCATTTGGCCCTCCAAAGTTCTTACAACTTATTTAAGATAAGTATTATTAACAACTAAGTTAGAATTAAGTTATATCTACTAGATACAGTATATTATGTTAAAACCAATGTTACATTTAAAGACACACAACGTAACTTTTAGACCTTAAAAATCTGCGTTTCTGACTCGTTTTGATGGCACAGCAACATTCATTTTGCGCATTTTTGAGCCGTCACTGCCCAGAGGCGTCCCGGGGCTCAGAAACAGCACTATGTAAGATTCCCATCCGGGACGCGACTGTGACGTTGCAGCCGACTATTGGCTGCAGCACCGTGTCACTCACTAGCAACCGGATGTAAACCAGGGATCAACCCCGCGAGTGTTTTGAACGCACATCATATCGGATTCTGTAAGGATGGAAACATCACAGGAAGAACGAGAGGAAAAGGAAGAGAGGAAGGGACAGAACAAGAGTCAAGATAAGACTGTCTTTTACTGGCTGGAGTGAATCACGGTGCAGGTATGATACAAGATGGTTGCTAGTTTAGTCGCCGATAGGGGGCGCGTCACTGAGAAAACTGCTAAAAGTTCCGTTGTGTGTCTTTAACATTATAGAAAGATGTGTGATTATAAAGTACGTTATTGTTATTGACTAACCCCAAAACTGTGTTACGCTCTGGAAAACAACCTAAAAATGGTGCATAACCGAGAAACTGGATTAAATAGTAGCTCTATAAACCCAGAAAATGGGTTACTCTATAAGAATAACCCTAAAATTGAACTCAACACTAACAAGCCATAAACTGGGTTACCAAAATAACCCAACATTTTTTAGTGTGCATCCTCGGCCTTGTTGGGTTATAATCCAGATCACGTGTCTAAAAGCAGCTCATGTTGGGAAAAACCTGGCATTTGGTTCAGTGTAGGAAGCTAGAGCCCTTCAGTGACAGCATCGGGACGTTTACATGCATCTGATGAGTGTGACTTGATCTGTTTAGTGAGATATGATGATTTCTTTTTTGTTTTTAGTTCACTGTTTATTTATACTGTTGGCCAGTAAGTGTTGATGTATTTAGCCCGTGGAACTGTATGAGCTACGTCTCTGATGTCAACATTTTTCCTGCCATTGACCTTTTATTTGAGACGAAGCCATTTCCCCCCTAGTAGGAGTAGTGTAGTGTGGAGTGTCGTCACCGCAGTCATGCCAAGCCGACATGGAATTTTGGCAGAAAGCACCTCCCTCTGGTCCCGCACTCCCCCAGGAACTCTCGAGAACACGGACCCAGCTTGTTTCCCATCTGCTGGGCCACAAACAGAACCAAACAAAATATGCTGCACAATGCTGCCAGAAGGACATCACTTAACGTCACTCCTACAAACTGCCGTTGTTACAGCTGTTGGTCCATCGGGCAGGCCTGCGGTCACTATCCCAGATTTTACAGGGGCTTTCCCCGCGGTGTGGACAGCTATTTTCATCCGCTGTTCTCCGAACGCCACACCAGCAGCCCCCTGGGAACCCCCTCGTCTTGGCATAAACCCAGAAGTATTTTGTTTAGTTTTTTTTTTCCTTTTTAGAAAAATAATCATTACTGGCTGTCATTCAATATGAAGCCAGATAATTGGATGAGTTCAGGGCAAGCACCCCCCACCCTCTATCCACCCCCTCTGGTCACACGGAGCTGCCGGACACCATGATGGAATAAGAAGTCTGAGGCTCGCCGAAGTGATTTGTGGCTCCCCCGTCTCTCAGCCTGTGTGACACAAACGCTGTCTGAGGCAAAAACATGGGATTTCCCAGACAGGCACGGTGGCTTCGCTAGCAGCACATCAGATGTGGGAATAAAAATGTCTTTTATCAGTCGTAAAGTATTTTTCCGCCTTTTCAGATTTGTGTGAACTGGCTCAGTGAAGCCTGAACTGTGATGTACGATGTTTCTCATGGAATTTAGATTTTTAAAATGATGGAGAAGAATCTTAACGGGAATGAAGTGTGGAGTATTTTCTCTCTTCTACACTGTAAAAAGAGTATCCGGGCTATAGTTAATATGAAGGACTAATTTACGTTGATCAAACTTAATTATTTTGGTTTGGTGATAAAATCTAATGCTTTTGAGTTAGATCAACTTAAAAATTACACTCTTTAGTCCAAAATAAGTTTTTACTTTCAATAAAAGGTTTTTTTTTTTTCAGTTTTTTCAGCTTTAGAATGCATGAACAACAAAGGGGGCAGGGCTATTTTCAAAACTCAACATATCCAAACCCCAAAGCTCATGGGAAAATCAACCGCGGTAAATAATTAGCCTTTAAAAAATGAGAAGATGACAACTTACATGGTTCCAGTGGAGTTTTAAATAGTTCCCGTTTATAAGGATGAGGATGGAGGGAAGGATGCATCTTTGGAAGCAGCTGGAGGAGATCTGATGACTGGAGACGTCCTCATATAACCGAGCAGCAGCTGTATGACCGATGTGATGAAGCAACGATGGATGAAAAAGATTTCAGAGGAGTTGATCGCAGTTTCATTGTGTTAGAAGTCAATACGCTGGTGCCTTAAGTTTCAGTAAACAGATGCTGTAGACCAGTGATTCTCAAACTTTTTTTGCAGGGCCCCCCTTTCATTGGAAATAATAATGTCAAGCCCCCCCCATCCCACCACCGCTACCTCATGTACCCAAACATTTACCATTAAAAAATACATGAAAAAATGCACTGCATTTGAGATGGGGGGCAATGCCTCTTGAGTCAGCATCATTTTTTTATTAGTACTTTTAAGAATATGCTCATTTTTTGTTAGAAGTACAAAAACTAGGCCTGGCTGGGCCCCCCCCGGACAGAGCCCCGCCCCCCAGTTTGAGAACCACTGCTGTAGATGGTAGCGATGAGCAGAGAGGTCTGGCTGCTGCCTGTTTCCCAGTGAGTCCGACTCCGACCTGCTTCTTTATTCTCTTCAAAATAAAATTCTAAATCTGTAGGAAACCTAAATAAACTAACGCCATACTGAGCTTTTAACCAATAACTGTCAATACAATTTGAAGACTGAGTCGTTACGGTTTGTCTGTAAAACTGGGAAAGGAACTTAAAAACCATAATGAAGCCATTGACTTCAATATTAAATAAGCTGGAAGATTCTCTGGCAGATGTCGTGTCCGGTTTCGGCTCACAGCGCCACAGTCTGGTCAGAAAAGCAGCCATGGTTTCTAATAACTCATTTATGCAGCTGCGCTTGTTTCTGTTACATAGATCATCATGAAAGACGTTTTGGTCTACAAAACATGGCAAAAAAAGTCAAAAACGTGTCATCAGCACTTTAACCTTTTCTGATTGTTATCCTATAAATTTGAATAATGTGCTTTACTGCCTTTGTTATGTTCACATTCGGAGGAAGTTGTTGAGAAATTCTTTTCAGTTTGGATGTTAAAGTTGCACCATTGTAAAAAAAAAAAAAAAAAAAAAGTATCTGGGCTGGAGCTGATGTCAAAGACCTTTTACATTGATCGTAATTATTTTGGTTTGGTGATGAAATCTTATGTTTTTGAGTTAAGTCAACTTAAAAATCACACTCTTTAGTCTGAAATAAGTTTTTACTTTCACTCAAAGTAAATTTATTCAGTTGTTTCAGCGTCAGAGTGCATGAACAAGAAAAGAGGCGGGGCTATTTTCAAAATGCAACATATCAGGACCACAAAGGCTCATGGGAAATACAGATTCAGCAGGAATTTAACCTTTTATGATTGTTATCCCATAAATTTGACTTATGTGCTTTACTGCCATTGTTATGTTCACATTCAGAGGAAGTTGTCGAGAAATTCTGTACAGTTTGGACGTTAAAGTTGCACCATGAGTGTGAAGGATGGTACAAGGAGATAAAGTCCCAACCCATTTGGTCACTTTCTACTTTACATGGGTCTAAACCAGAGCTGTCCAATTTGGGACCCGAGGGCCAAAGTTGGCCCGCAAGTGATTGTTTTTGGCCTGCCGTCTATTGTTCTTTATTTTTTTTTAAATTAGGATTTTATCAACTGTTAAAAAAGTTCTTTTGATTTTTGTTCAGATAATAATATTCTGTCCAAAATAAAACTGCATACAAAGTAATGTAAAAAACAAATAAACACAATGAAGAATCATGTTATTCATTTTCCACATTATTTTGTATGAGGTTTTATTTTTAACAATGACACTATGGGCTAAGCATATTTAATTTCTTACATTGCAACATGAATTTTTAGTTTTGGCCCACAACCCTCCACCCAGAGTCAGTTTCGGCCCTCCAATATAAAAAATTTGGACACCTACCAACATAACGTAAAAGCTGTTTGTTGTTGTTCAGTCACAGACTCATACATTATCACTTAGGCTTGTTACTAAACATGATGTATAAAGTCAGATATAAGTAAAATTTTCCTTTGTCCTGAATCAGAATTTTAACTTGAGAAAAATTGGGGGGAATTACAGAATTACAGCAATTTTCTTAGTTTATTCCAAGATGAAAAATTTATTTGTAACAAAGTGAAAAAGTTTCCTTGTTATGAATTTTATTTTCACCTTGTATCAATGCAATTTCTTTGTTTAAAGGTAAAAGAAATATTTTTAGAAAATCAAAATTTACCGCTTCAAGCAAATCACGTATTTAGTTTGAGTAAAACTTATAAATTTAGTTGTAACAGATTACAGCATTTTTTAAAAAGGATGATCCAAAGTATCATTTTTTTCAGTGTATGTCTGAAGTCTTGACTTCAGCTGACCACTGCGGTCTAAAGGCTGCAGGTTCCAGATTGGGACACATCAAAATCTCTGCATGGATTATTTTATTATCCAGCAATTTGTAACACAAATGGCAGTTTTATGTCACTAAGCTTTACAAATGAGTGAATTGGTGCCTGAGCGAGGGCCAGACCACAGCTCGGCTTCCACTCGACCCCTCTGAGACGCTCACATTAACACAGCCACACATGAAACAGAAGAGACGAGCGAAGTGAAAGTCCAAGGCAGTGACCAGGAGACGGCCGTGGGCCAGACGGAGACAGCAGACGTTATTGAGTCCTGCAGCAGGGAGGTTTGGGAGGGACGCCAGCCATGAACGTTGGACATATTTCTGCTGGAGGAACACAACGTGACTCTCTCCTCTGTCTTCGGTTCTCTAGGGGGTCTGGGGATGGGAGAGGGATATTGGGATGCTGTGTTCCCAGCTCAGGATCCGGGGCAGGAAACCTCCCCTGCATTTCTTGGCGGTCCTCACTGCTACAGTAAGTCCGTCTGGCATTGGCCCTGCCTCAAAACCCCCGGCTACCCCCACAGACCCCCAGACCCAGACACCACAGCATGTCTCGTCTCTGTTAATGGGAGTGACCTTGACTCATGGTTTTAAAATTCAAATGGCTTTGAAGCCAAGAGCAGAACAAGAAAAATGGAGACAATTGGATATGACTGTTTACAGAATGTTAGCTTAAGCTGACTGTTGTGGCTATGCTATGCTAAATCAGACAGTGAACACTTTAGCACCTCAAATTGTTTAACTTTCATCTTTTTTTACTGTAACCAGGGAAGTTTAAGGTCTTTCTATCAATATTTTGCATTTTCTCTTCTTCGGGTCATTGCCCTCCTATTGATAGTTTTTTTATGACGTCACAGTCTGTCGGGAACGCCCCTCTGGCGGGCAAAAAACACTCTAGCTCACCACCTGCAGGCTTAGAACAAGCCTGAGAAGCACACAGTTACGCTGCTGGAAAATACCCAATGGTTGTTTTGCTATCAGGTACACAAACCACCGGGGGGGAGCTGGGGTTGTGTTTTTACCACATTCCGTCCTATAAACACACCCTGAGGGGCGAAATCTTTGGATCAGTTCTGCCAAACGCACCTCGGTCCCCGGGTACAGTAAACCATGGCAGCCCCTCCACCAGCCCCCAACCCACATGTTCAAGCAGCCAACACTTCATCGGTGGTCAGGAATGCCCACACCTACATTCATCTGTATAGTTAGCAAAGTTTTAACCATAAATAAATACCTTATGTATATGTGTTGGCGTGATTTGTTGTCATATGGAAGCGACGAGCTGCCCGCCGTCTTCTGTACGAGTTAACGTTAGCGACTAGCTAAAACGGAGGGATGCGGTAATGCAAATAAACTCCTAAAAGAGGGATGAGGAAATCCTGTTACTCATATTCTGCTGAATAGCACAAAGACAAGATGTAACGCTGATATTTCATTTCATTTCATTTCATTTTTACTCCCCCCCCCCCCCAAGATAATGATAAAAAAAAACGAATGTATGAAAAAAAAAAAAAAGCAACATCAAAGAAGGGAAAAGAAAACCAACACCCAAAAAAAACAACCACAAAGCCCCCAAATTTCCAAAACAACAAACAATTACTTCCCCAAACACCCCAACCCACCCTCCACAACCACAACTTTTTTGTTTTTCATGCATGCCGGTCCTAAATGCTGTTTATTTACATCCTCATAGCACTCCATCATTTCTAAAACTGAGTTTGTAATAAGATAAAATGAGAGGAAATGATTCCATTTCTGTTATTTCTGTTTGAATAGTAGTTTTTAGTGATAACTGTCGGTGCTCTTATGTTCCCTCATTCTGGCAGCGGTGAACTGTGATGGCTTCTTAACCAGACAGATGTAAATATCCCTGAATGCAGCTCAGCAGGAACGTGGTGATGTTTAACGGCTCGTATACAGCGGTCACTTCTCTATACGGGTCACGAGTGTCCAACACTTCCATCTTATTTCTGTATTCTTCCTTCTCGGCGACTGACAGGTGATTTAAAACAATTATTATGTAGTCTGTCTGCTCAGAGTCCGCTGCCCCCCGTCATCTTTTGCCCGCCAGGGCTCCCAGCAGGTGACCTGACTTAAAACTATCAATTACTGTTGATTAGCATGAGTGTTGTAGTCAAGACCACACCACCAAGCTCAGGACATTACTGAGACGTCACCGAGATCAGGGACTGAGACCAAGACATCTTGTACAATGTCTTGGTCTCGGTCCCTGGTCTCGGTAACGTCTTGGTCTTGTCTCGGTTCCTGGTGTCTGTAGTAGCTTGGTCTTGGTGGTGATGACTACAGCACTAACTGGCACTAGTTAGCATTAGTTACCGGACCTCTCTCCATTTGCTAATGAGAATTATTTGCTCATTTTTTTTTTTTTTTAAACATATAACATCCACACAGGTGTCTCTTGCTTTAATGCCATCCTTACTGGCACTCCTGCCCACCTGGGACACCTCTGGAGGGCTCTGAAATATTCGGAGGAGTGATTCTGAGACTTGAGAAAGTTGATAAATAGCTTTTATTCTTAAAGGAAAAGTTCGGGTTTTTCCAATCTGGACCTATTTTCTATCATGAAATACATTCATTTACTCACCCAGACAGTTTTGGTGCAACTTGAATTCCTTCAGGAGATATTTAGATCCACTCCAGATCAGCGTATGTCCAATATGATGGAAGTGAATGTACAGACATTTACTTGATTTGGTGTCGCATAGTGACGTCATCAAAGTCGCCGCAGTAAAAATGTATGTAAATAAGGACAAATCACCACAAAAAAAGCTGCTTTAAGCTCATGGGTTGGTCCGACTAATGTTTCTAACCAAACATTGGTGAAATGAAGGAGTTTGTGGCAGATAATGCCTTATTTAGTGGCTGCGCGAGGTTGCCCCATCACTTCCATTATATCGGACATACGCTGATCTGGAGTGGATCTAAATATCTCCTGAAGGAATTCAAGTTGCACCAAAACTATCTGGGTGAGTAAATGAGTGTATTTCATGCTAGAAAATAGGTCCAGATTGAGAGTAGGCATAAATTCCGTCAAATCTCAGGACTCAGGACTGAAATGGCTTTAAAACACTTTATAATTACGTCCCCATGTCTGTTAAGTTATTTTTCCCATTAAACTATAGTTGTTACAAACATTCACATGATTATGAAAGCAATTACTATCAAACAAACTCACTTTTGATATTAATTGTACAACAATAGAACTGCATGCAACCCTTGTGCCTTGCTCAAAAGTTGCAGCGCTCGCCATCATCGGAAAAAAGGAGCCCCTGCACAAAGACACTTTTAAAATTCTCACACATTCATATTTTTCTACTTTTTTCATAAATCATCAAAACAACTTAAAGGTAGAGTACGAATTCCCCCCCCCCCAGAAAATAAACGTTAGACTTGTGCAAGTAAAATCTGTCTCAAACCGCACCTTTGGGCCTTTACTCGCGTGCCATGGTGAGCTTGAATGCAACTCTCTCTCCTCCTGTCTGTAATTCTCTCTTTAGCTTTGTTTTGTTGTGTTCGGGACGTTTCTGGGTGGAGATTTCTGTTTATATTGCCAGCCAATGACAGAACTAAGGACATGACGCTGTGTGGGAATAAGCTCATGATTGGAGGAGACGCCAGTCACTCGCACTCTCAAAGAAAAAAAAAGAAAGAAAAACGGTGGATGCACCGAAGAAAAGGTAAGAGCTTTAGATAATGCACATTGGAAAACCAGGGTTAATATTAGTTTGGCTTCTCTTTTTTCATAAATCATAAATCATCATAAATCATCTAACATCAACAACCTAAAGATAGAATACATTTTCCCCCCAGAAAATAAACGTTAGACTTGTGCAAGCTCCTTCTGAGCTCTGAAGGAGGCTTGAAGCTGAATAGGCTGAAGAACGAGGCGGCCATTAGCCTGAGAGGGAGGGGCTCAGTTTGAATACTGCTGTTTGCAAACAGAAATAATAGGGGGACTTTGGACTCTACCTTTAAAGTGGAAATGCAACGGCCAACCAACATGATCATGCGTGGAGGATTTTGTATAACAATTTGGATTACACGTATGGATTACAGTATTGCACCGGAAGGTGGACATTTTGGAGGCAGTGCTGTCCCGGAAGGAGAGCCGGGCGGAGACACGGGAGCGTCCGGGAAAACAGCAGGTAGGCTAACTAAGCTAACGGTAGTAACCAGCAGGTACGCTAACTAAGCTAACGGTAGTAACCAGCAGGTAGGCTAACTAAGCTAACAGTAGTAACCAGCAGGTACGCTAACTAAGCTAATGGTAGTAACCAGCAGGTAGGCTAACTAAGCTAACAGTAGTAACCAGCAGGTACGCTAACTAAGCTAATGGTAGTAACCAGTGGTTTAATGTAAAATAAAATAAATGCTATAGTGAGACAGGGATACGATGGGAAAGATGCAAAGCATCCAGTCTGCAGGATGATGAGGGAGCGGGGGGTGTTTGGTTTAACCGGACCCGCCGTGGGAAACGGGGAGTTTAGAGTTAGAAAGTTTTTATGACGTCATTTCACATCAACCTGCTCCAGAGCTCTTCTGCTCATCATCAGGCTGTGAGGAGGATTTATGTGTTGCCGTTTGACGTGTGTTTAATAAGCGGCTCAAAGAGGAATAGAGGCGGAGAGCTACGTACTGATGTTGGTACGTACTGATGCTGCAGATCCGCCGGTGAGTGGATGTCACCGGCGGTGATATTAAAACACTCAGAGCAGCTGCAGGCT
Source organism: Atherinomorus stipes (assembly GCA_023101725.1). Lineage (NCBI taxonomy): Eukaryota > Metazoa > Chordata > Actinopteri > Atheriniformes > Atherinidae > Atherinomorus > Atherinomorus stipes. Next base: position 410,718 of record JALJCO010007284.1, on the reverse strand, counting down.
TTCGTCTGTGGATCCTCTAGCTACCAGACTCCAAGTCTCCTGATAATTTTACTCATTTTCTCTAGAAAATTTTCACCTCATGATCTGGAGTCAGGGAGGTTCCCTTTTCAGGGCCGCCAGCAGCAGCAGGACCGGTTTCTGGTTCAGCTGGAGGTTGTGAACTGTTCTGTCTTCAGCTTAAACTTTGGAAAACTTGCTTTTAGACCAGGAGGATACAGTAGTGGTTCCCCTTCTGTCTTTTCTTCTCCTTTGGCTCACCAGTCTCCGTCATTCAGCTGTTATCTTTATAATTGTGGACCAGACCATAGGACTCTCATTCAGGACCGCAGGACTAACCAACCCAGTGATGTCAGAGCTTAAAGAACTGCAAGATGGCGGCGCTCTTGTCCTAAAAATGTCAAACTTAGCTACGTTTTTCTTTTATATGCTTCTATTTTTCATGTTTGGTATATAATTATTGATAAGACCAGGACTCAGTCTAGTAAATAAAGTTAGGTTGGTTGAGCGTTGCATTTCCACTTTAAGTCCAGCTCAAAACGTTCGATCTTTTCTTCCGATCTTTTTTTTTTTTTAACTCTTTAAATGCTGGCTTGAATATTTGAATGACTGCATTACTCATAAAAACAAAACACAAAGAAAAAGATATTTCTTATAACAAATAGTAGTGGGATGGAGCTTTGGTGATTAATAGAGCCACACACACGCCCTGATAAATCACACTCAGTGACTCCTGGTAGCAACACAGCTCCATAATAAAATTTAGGGGTACACACCGAAATCAACTTGCAAAGCAAATAGTCACATTTCTTTACATTTTCACTGTATAACTGATACATATTTAAACAATAAATGCAGAAACTACAATGTTCACAGGTCATTGCACATTTTATATTTTCAGCACATTTTGTGTTTACTCATAGTGTCATGTCTTAGTTGTTGCAGCCAGTTTTATCAGCAAATCTTGTGTTCTCAACATGATGTTGGTGTGGGTAGTGGTGCAACTGATCAATAACCTCACAGCTCGGATACATTTGTGGTTTTTAAGTCACAGATCAGATCAATTTACTGATCAGCAAAAAGTGACAAAGTACAAGACAATTTTACCACTCATTTATTTAATTATTTAATTATCTATTCATTTATTTATTCTTGCCTATTAAAAACAATAAATTCCAGAATTGTACCTCTCAAGTGGGAGAAAAAGAAATTATAAGAAAGAAATTATGATAAAGGGAGTAGAAGCAGATGACAAAATTGCAAGGTCATGCGTGATGTCGCCAGTTCACGTGGTACTAGCAATGTTAAAAAAAAAAAAAGGTTGTATATACGTCTAGTGGATCATGATGAAAAAAAAAGTCCACTGTGACCCCCTGATTGATTGTCTTTTAATCTGGTGTCACTGGTAATGAGGTAACAAATCTGCAAGGGGCTTTTATTTTGAAATTCACTGAACGTCTTTCATGGCTTCCGTGTCTGATTTTCTATCTTTTGCTGAGAGTGCGATGCTTTCTGCAACATTTACTGTCAAAAATAGAGTCGCTGTGACAAGACGCCTCTGACTTCTGCTGTAAGGCAGCCTGGAGGGACAAAACAATTGAATAAAACAGACGCGTTTAGCTCCGGAGGCGGTGCCGCACACAAAACCAGTGTGCGCCTTTACTGAGCGGTAATTCTGTCAGCAACTAAATTTCTTCAATTTAAAGAAAAAGCAAATTCATTGGTCGCACATGAAAATTTTTTGCGCTGTCTCACATTTTAGTCGCAAAATGCAAATTTGGTTGCAGTCTGGAGCCTTGTGTGTTTCATCAATAACAGATTCCTCGTCTGGAAAACGGTCCTTTATCCACTGATGTTCACTGCCTACATCAATCTGTCCCAGTATGCTCGCAGGTCGACCGTTTTCCTCTCATTTTTCTGGAAAGATTTCAGTGTAGGGCTAATATATACAATCTGTTCGATTGTGGACGTTTGCATTTCTTCTTTACTTTTCATTTGGTCGTAGATATCAACAACTCAGCATGACATCTGAAAGTACAGATGAAACTGCTCTATATAACTGTTATCTACCTTGTGTGGGCAACAGCTGCACAACGGGAGTCTTCTTTGCATCATTATATCTGTATGTGAAAAAAAGATTATAATTAGCATGACCCTTAGAAGTTCTTGTCAAGGAAGCTTCAGTCTAAATCAGATGTGGACTTTTGCACAGCTGACTGAAGCTGCTGAAACAAAAATGCAGAGGAATCAGAGGGATGAAGGTGAAGGGTCAACAAGAGGAGCTCGCTGTAGATCATGGAGGGGAGAGGATGGAGAAGCTAAAAGCAAGGCCAAAGCGGGAAGGGAAATAAAGTTTAGCAGGGTACGCAGTGGCCCAGCACACGTCCTGGAGTGCAGGGGAGAGCGTGGAGAAGAGGTCCGGCCGAAGGAGGCCGAGAATCCTTGAGGGCAGAGGAGGGATTAAAGTGGACAGCTCTGGATGGGGCTGCGGAGCGTGTGCGCCATAATTGAATTTCATGCTCGCTGCCTTCTTCTGAAGTCGTGTAGCAAAGCGATCATTTGAAAAGAAAGCTATTAGTCAAGCCCTCTGCTAAGCTGAGAGCTGTGTCATAGGAAATCTAGGATTACCGAGGCAGCAGGCTTTGGTGTACTCCGTCAAAACACAAATGTCACACGATAAGCTGCAACAATGGGACGGCAACAGTGCAGTGATGGCGGCAGAATGGGGACATGCACAGCATTTATAGGACCTGGATCGTTTGCTCTCGCATGTGTGAGTAAACGGTATGTTCACCGTAACTGATGTTTGCTGATTAATTTAGAATAATCATTCGTCAAAACACGGGTGTTTCATCTGTGGAAGAAAGTTGGAGTACCTGGAGAGAAAAAGCTCCCATGGGGGGGGGGGGGGGGCAACAGTTGGCTTATTAATATCTTTTTACTTTTAGGGCATTAAAAGTACAACTATAGTATGTACCCTTAGGTTTCAGTTATGATGAAGGGGACAGAGGATTTAGTTTAATAAAAAATGCCACTGAAGGTTTTCAAGAGCCTTAAAGTCATCTTAAAAAGTGATCAAATAATAATTAGAGTAATAAAGTATTTTAAAAATGGTCAAATTATTAGTAATTTAAGGACAAATACATTTTAAAGGTATGCACAAAGTGTTAAGACTCCACAGAACTGCCTTCATTCTCTGTGTCATAGATCCAGAAATGTGTTAAAAACATTCCTGAGATTTTGCTCCATATTGACATGTATAGCATCACACATTTGCTGCAGATTCAGGATGAGAATCTGTTGTTCTATTGTATACCAAACCTGTTGGATTGAGATCTGGTGACTGTGGAGGCCATTGGAGTCAACATCATCATGTTCCAGAAAGCAGTTGGAGATGATGTGATCTTTGTGACATGGTGCATCATCCTGCTGGAAGTAGCATCAGAAGATGCTCCACTGTGGTCATAAAGGGATGGACATGGTCAGCAACAAAACTCAGGTAGGCTGTGGTGGTTAAACCGCCACATTGGTACTCAGGGACCCAAAGTGGGCCAAGAAAACCTCTACCACACCATTACACCAGCAGCAGCCTGAAGCCTTGATTCAAGGCAGGATGGATCCATGCCTTCATGATGTTTCCAGCAAATTCTGATCCTAGCATCCGAATGTGGAGCTGAAATGGAGACTCATCAGACCAGCAACGTTTCTCCATCTTCTATTGTCCAGTTCTGGTGAGTCTGAGTGAACTGTAGCCTCAGTTTCCTGTTCTTAGCTGACAAGAGTGGCACCAGGTCTGGTCTTCTGCGGCTGGAGCCCATCTGCTCCAAGGTTGGACATGTTGTGAATTCAGAGATGCTATTCTGCATTTTGGTTGGAACCAGTGCTGATCTGACTTCCTGTTGTCTTTCTATCGTCTCCATCCTGTCTGTCCATTCTCCTCTGACATCAACCAGACATTCTGGTCCAGACAACTGCTGATCACTGGATATTTTCTCTTCTTCAGACCATTCTTTGGAAACCCTAGAGATGGTTGTGTGGAAATCCCAGTAAATATTCACACCAAAAACCATTAAGTCCTGAAGCAGCAAAACAGCCATCACACTACCACCACCATATTTTACTGTTGCTATGATGTTCCTTTTCTGAAATGCCGCGTTACTTTTACGCCAGATGTAATGGGACCTACACCTTCCAAAAGTTCAACTTTTGTCTCGTCAGTCCACAGAGTATTTTCCCAAAAGTCTTGGGGATCATCAACATGCTTTTTGGCTAAACTGAGACGAGCCTTTATGTTCTTTTTGCTCAGCAGTGGTTTTGGTCTTGGAACTCTCCCGCCCAGCCTTTTTTCCCCCCAGTCGCTTTCTGATGGGGGAGTCATGAACACTGACCTTAATTGAGGCAAGTGAGGCCTGCAGTTCTTGGATGTTGTTCTGGGGTCTTTTGTGACCTTTTGGATGAGTCGTCGCTGTGCTCTTGGGGTCATTTTGGTCGGTCGTCCCCTCCTGGGAAGGTTCACCACTGTTCCATGTTTTCACCATTTGTGGATAATGGCTCTCACTGTGGTTCTCTGGAGTCCCAAAGCTTTAGAAATGGCTTTGGAACCTTTTCCAGACTGATAGATCTCAATTTTATTTTGTTTGTCATTTGTTCCTGAATTTCTTTGGATCCCAGCATGATGTCTAGATTTTGAGGATCTTTTGGTCTAGTTAACTTTGTCAGGCAGGTCCTATTTAAGTTATTTCTTGATTGAGAACAGGTGTGACAGTAATCCGGCCTTGGTGTGGCTAGAGAAATTGAACTCAGCTTTCCAAAGATGGGGGACCAAAGTAAACTTGTGTTTTAACAGGGAGGGGTAGCAATCAATTTTTCACACAGGGCAATGAAGGTTTGGATTTTTTTCCCCCTTAAAAATGAAAAATCTTCATTTAAAAACTGCATTTTGTGTTTTCCTCTGTAATCTTTGTCTGATATTTCAAATTTAATCAAAAGATATCTTCAAAATAACAATAATACAAGCCGCAGTCTTCCCACTCTGAGTCCAGTTGCCTTGCAGTGATCTAGGAAGTGTTTTCCAAGACAAGTGGGATATTGTGGGTCCTATTCAGTGAGGTAACTGCATATATTCCTTCCTCCTCCTCTCCCCTCTCTCTTCTCCCTTCTCCCTTTTTTGTCCCCTCATATATCCCTCCATCTCCCTTCATCTTTTCTCCCTTAAGAGATCAGGAGGAAAAGAGGGGAAGAGAGATGTTCTGAGAGGAACAGAACTAATATAACAAAACATATCTCTTCCATGATCACACTACTTACCTCCGCTATCTCCATTTCCACCTTCCTCTTGTAATACCTACTCCTTTCATCCCCCTCTCTCCCCCCTCTCTTTCCCCTTCCTTTCTGGGGAGCCCCTTTAAGAGAGCCCTTTTTATGCCCTTTCTTTCCGCCCCGTCTTTTTCGCCACTTCCTCTTAGCCCCCTTTCCCCCCCCCCCCACACCCCGCTCCAACCCCCCCGCCCAACCCCCTCTTTTCTTTTTATATTTTTTCCTTCCCTCCCCCATGCCTTCCCTCTCCTCCCCCCTCCTCCCTCTTCCTTCTCTTCTTTCTGAAAATAACTTCGCAGTAGCGTTTATCCTTTTAAATTTTTTTTTTTAATATTTTACTAACTACCAGTTTTCTGCCTGTCGCATTTCACTACCCGATATGCATCCCCCTTTTCTACGCTGAAAAACACACCACCTTCTAAAACCTCCCCCCTCTTTGCTTCCCCCCTTTTTCCCCCGAAACGGGCACATACACACTTTTCCAATCTTTTTTTGTTTTTTTTACGCACATTTTTAATCATCACCTGTATCCCCTCCCGCTATCTTCTCCCTCCCTTGTAAGCACCCTGTTGTGCCCCCCCCCCGCCAACCACGTGTTTTTTTTTTATTTTCTTCCCCCCCCCCCCCCAAATCTACCGCTCTTTTCCACCCCTCCCTCCTTATCTCTCCTCCCTTAATAAAAATTTATGTTTGTTTTTAGTTTTTCCAATTTAAAAATAATAACTAAGAAGAACCGCCTTTCTTTTTCACCCCCCGGAAGAGGAAGCGCCAAAATCCCTGATCCTCCGGTAAGGTGATTATTCCCCATTGCAGGTCTATGATATTTAGTCAGGCAGGTTTTCATCTTATATTATGACATTAATTTGGATTCTGTGAAGAATTAAAAAGGTGAAGTTGAAAGGTATTGTTGATTTGATTAGCTTTTTGCAAGTAGAAAAAGGAAGTAATGATCAGGTCAGGCTGCATGTGTGGGTCAACCAGCATTATTCTTTACCTTTTTAACCAAAACACAATTATATCCAAACACTGTAATACTTTCATAATGACCGCTGTGATCATATTGACCAATACCAAGCAAACAACCAGTTTTGTGCCTCAAACTAACCTATTTAAGTTTTAATCTTATGCTTCTGGTACCAGCACTGAATAATCATTAGCATTTTCTTTTCCATTTTGTTTGATAATTTTATAAATACTGGTTTGCTTTTTAAATAATTTTCTAAAACAATATTTTCGCAGTTGCTCTGAAATCTGACTTTCAGCTCTGGGAGCCGTCACACAGCGGTCTCTAGAGCAGAATGGAACAATTATCCAGCTATGTACAACCAGGAAAATCTTCCATCAGGCAACATCTTTAGTTTGCTTTTGCCTGATTTGCGGCCTGATACAGAGCTACTAAATTCCTCCTGACATATACATTGAGTCAATCTCCCCCGTTGTCATGGCCAAATTTATTTTTTGGATAAGAAAAAAACAAAACGGCTCTCATGAAGTGGAGCGATGCAGAATTAGAGAAAACAAACAGCGCATTAATCAAAGACAGAACTGTTGCTTTTCACTTCCATTGTCCCAGAACCTACAGCAGAGCAGAGCCTGCAGACGCAGAGCTGCGCTGCCTCAACAGTTTGCATGTTTTTATTCAGCTGTGACCGTGCACGGCAGTAATAACTCAGTTTATACTCATCTTTTTTCATTTATAATACAAAACATGAGCTGGTGGAAACTCAGATCTTTTTTAGGAATGTTATGGTATATTTACTATCGGGGAAAATTTTAAATATGCTGCGTGTGAATGATTTTAATCAGTAGTGAGGAAACTCTGCAGCAGTGGAGCATGATTACTAAACTTTGTTCTGTTTGCCAGTACGATTCATTCACAAGTCCTCAAAGAAACATAACCTTCCAACCTTAAAACTCAGCGTTTCTGGATCATTTTGATGGCAAAGTGGCATTTATTACCTTCATTCTAGGAGCCATCGTTGCTTGCCCTGCAGCATCCCCAGGCTGAGAAACCACTTCACAACTCCCCCCCCCCCCCCCTTTTTTTCCCCAGTCCAGCATCACAATACAATGTCTTTGCAGCAGCATACCTGTACCACACACCAGCAACTGCATCTCCTCATACACTGCAAAAACTTAAATCTTACCAAGTTTATTTTACTTATTTCTTGTCAAAATATCTAATCACACTCAAAAAAGACAAAATTACCTGAAGAGAAACATTTCAGTGAGATATAGGAACTTGTTTAAAGGCAATGCATCAAGGAAAATTTTGCTTGTACCATATATATATATATATATATATATATATATATATATATAATTTTCTTGATAAGATTTATTGAAATAATATGCATAGACTTAAAACAAGTTCCTATATCTCACTGAAATGTTTCTCTTTTGGTAATTTTGTCTTTTTTGGAGTGTGATGAAATATTTTTACTAGAAATAAGAAAATTATACTTGCTAAGATTTGAGTTTTTCCAGTGAACTGGCTGTTTTAAACACAAGTGCTGATTCATCAACTCAATACAGTAAAAAGCATCAAACCATCAAAAGCATCAAAAACAAGCTAAAACAATACAATAAAAGTACAATACACAGTGATAAAACCAGTAAAAAAGGACAATAAGAGCATAAAACAGTGTCATGAGACTAGGGCACAAACATGGGTTTCAGACGGGTTTCACAGATGGACAATGATGGGGTTTCTCTCTGGAGCAGCGACTGCGAAGGCGTCGTCTAGACCTCTGTGTCTCCAGAGGAAACTGATCATCGGAGAAACCTAAGATGACATCATCAGAGGAAACAGCAGAGAGAACGGGACAGAGCAAGAGAGATGACGAGTTAACATCAGACTGACTTTTACTGGATGGAGAGATCTCAGAGAAGAGACAGGATGAAGATGGATGCTCACACCAAAAACAACCCATATGGGTTATTTTTTACCCACAGCTGGGTTAAAAAGGGACCAACTAATTTCTGGGTTACTTCGACTCAGAAAATTGTTTTCTTTTTTTTTTCTTTTTTTCACCCAACTTTCGGGTTGAATATTTGACCTAGGAGTTGGGCTATATTGACCACAATGTTGGGTTATTTTAACCCAGAAGTTGGGTCAACCACCCAAATGTCTGGGTTGAAATAACCCGGAAAATAGTTGGTCCCTGTTTTACCCAGCCGTTTGACCCAGGAGTTTTTAGTGTGCTGGATTAGCTTTCTTTGGGTCCATCAAAGTAAGAAAATTTCGTAAAATTAACTTTAGAATTATTTCCAAGTCATTTTTCAACAAGACAAGCGTTCGTAATACCTTTTCCTTTTTTTAATTCTTTTTTTAAAGCTCATACTTGTAAAACAAATCTTTTGATTTATGAGATAACTGCTTATAAAATTCCTATAAAGGTAATAGCAACCATACTTATGCCCAGATTTGTGCACATCATTCAGACTTCTATTTAGAAATGTGCATAAGCATAAGAACAGCTCTGACCTGCTGACGGGACAGTGGCTGAACAAAGAAACTGCAAACATCTTTGCTGGTATTTCAGCATCCACATATATTCTTCATCTCATCGACATAATAGTTACACCGTAAAAATGTTTATTTGGAGACAGACAGGTTGCCTGTTTGGTCTAAAACCTAGAAAAGAGTTCTCTGAGAGAGGGGTGATACCTTTCCACTGACGGAGATATTTCAAACTCTGCCTTTTGCTGGTTATTCATTACACTAACTGTGCAGAAACTATTTCAGTGGGTTTTTGGTCGCCGGCATGAGACGAGAGACTGGTTGGACGTTTCCTGACCATATCTGAGCCGGATTAAACCTTCTGTGTTGGATGCTTTATTTTCTCTGGGCCCAAAATTAATTTATTCTGACTGAAAAGATCAACATCAAGCTGGAATCAGGAAGATGGAAAAAGCTGCAATGATGCTGACTGTGTGCACAAGTCAGATAAAATCAAGTCAGCTTTGTTTCTATTCAACATTTAAAAGCAACCGAGGTTGACCGAAGAGCTTCACGGGATAAAAATAAAGCATCTGAGGGTGGAGGTTCTGCAGGGTTCTGTCCTCCAGTTTCTTACTGCTCTTCTTTCTCTCTCCAGTTTAATCTTTTATTAGCTGCACATCTTTGCATAAACACAGTGTATTGGTCGAGGGGATAAATATTTATCCCCTGTTCTGTGTCTAATCTAATTTTTGTTTTCATTTGTGTTAAGCACGTTATGTTAAAACAATGATGATAAAAAATGAGCCTCTTAAATAAAACTAAACTGGGTGAACTAAACACGGACGTGCAGCCGGCAAACCTGCAGCAACTGTGTGATGCTAGCATGTCAACATGGAGCAGAATCTCCATTAAACCACTGCAATTAATGGTTTAAGTTTGTAAACTCAAAATCTGATTAAGCTGTAAGTGAATCAGGTTGTGGAGAAAACTTGATTAATTTCACATAATTGAGGTGAAATGCTTCACACAATCTTCATTTTATTTTTTACCAACTTGATGATTTCAACTTCATCTTACTTACAGTAATTTATGAACTCAAAATTATACTTACTTTATAGCAAGAACTTACTCTGGGTGGGTTTTAGCTAAAACTAAAGTCAGACCACAGACATCTCTGTCACGGTGCAGCGGCTGCTGGATAGTAGGTACAGGAATACACAAACAAGTTGAAAGCAGTCACATGACACTACCAACATTAAATACAAATCCTCATTTGTGAACTGCATTGTGGGAAACCTGCTACCATATCACTAATTTTCCTGTACTCATTTTGATTAAACTGATTCAATTTAAGTAAATTATCTTGCATGTTGCCCTCCAAAGTTCTTTTAACTTATTTAAAATTTTTATAACTAACAATTAAGTTAATATAAGTTATATCTACTATATACAGGTACTACCCAAAAAATTAGAATATCCAGAAAAAGTTCTTGTATTTCTGTAATTCAACTTAAAAGGTGCAATTAACATATTGTATAGATAAATAATATGAAAATCAATATATTTCAAGCTTTTGTTTGTTTGGATGTTGCTGATTAGGGCTTGCAGCTTAAGAAAACCTCCAATTCAGAAACTCAAACAATTAGAATACTGTGAAAAGCCCCAGTATTGTAGGTTCAGAGTGTCACATTCTAATCAGGTAAATATTTCAAAACACCTCCATAAGTGCCCTGAGCCTTTAAAAAGTCCCTGTCTTGGTTAAAAAGAATTCACAATCATGGGGAAGATGCTGATCTGACAGTTGTGCAGAAAACCATCACTGACTCCCTGCAGAAGGTGGGAAAGACACAAAAAGTGATAGAAAAGAAACTGTATGTTCTCTGAGTGCTGTCTCAAAACACATTAATGGACAGTTAAGTGGAAGCAAGAAGTGTGAAAGAAAACGGTGTAGAAGTCGGAGGGCTGACAGCAGCCTGGAGGAGATGGTCAGTGTTAAGTTTCCCAGTCTGTGATGACCTGGGGTCCATGTCAGCTGCTGGTGTTGGTCCTCTGTGCTTCATCAAGTCCAGCATAAATGCAGCCATCTACCAGGACATTTTGGAGACCTTCATGCTTGCTTCAGTGGACCAGCTGTATGAGGATGCAGACTTCATCTTCCAGCAGGACTTGGCACCTGCCCACACTGCCAAAAGTACAAAATCCTGATTCAAAAACCATGCATCACCATGCTTGATTGGCCCACAAACCCACCTGACCTGAACCCCACTGAAAATCTGTGGAACATTGTCAAGAGAAAGCTGAACGGGAAGAGACCAAATAATAAAGAAGAGCTCACGGATGTGATGGAAGCATGTTTTTTCTTCCATAACAGCTGAGATATGCCAGAGGCTGGTAGCATCCATGCCACGCCGGGTTAAGGAGTCATTCAAGCAAAAGGGCCCAAACCAAGTACGAAGTACAGATGCAAGATTGTATTTTAGAGGGCCTGACTTTTTTGCTTTTAAAAACCTTTTATAATTGATTTTATGCAATATTCAAATTTTTTGAGTTTTTGAATTTGTGGTTTTCTTGAGCTGCAAGTCCTAATCAGCAACATCCACACAAATAAAAGCTTGAAATATATTGATTTGCATATTATTTATCTATACAATAAGTAAATTGCAACTTTTAAGTTGAATTACAGAAATACAAGAACTTTTTCCGGATATTCTAATTTTTGGGTAGTACCTGTAGATTCTATCAAAACCAATATTACATTTTACAGCGCAGTTGAGTGTGAATGACGTATCACCATTCAGTCGTTTGGAACAGGGAGTCTTTGTGCAGTCTCCTTCATTTTGTACAGGGGAGCGCATTTACGCACGTTTATGCACGTTGCACAAAACTCTTATCTCCGGACACGCCGCGGGTCGTCCAGGTTCAGTGAAAAAGTTTGGAATCAAGCCGCAACGTCCAGATTAACGAGCTCCATCAGAACTGTTTAAAATCTGATTTCAGAAGCAAAACTTTATTTTTGACATTTATCAGAACACATAGTTAAAGAATTCACCAGCGCGCTCGCTCTCTGCATCATTTAAAAAGCAATAGGAGACGATTGAAGCCCACAGTACTGTTATTATATCTAAATCTTGTAGCTTTTTTCTTTTTTTTTTTTTACATTTTAGAACAGTAATCTACAGCATTTTCCATCGCTGTATCCGTCTGGTATCCTCTTGTCTGTTTGTATGCAAGCACTCTGCAGTTTCATATTTGGAGGGTTTGGAGGGAAAACTGTGTTTCATTCTTTGGCATTTTACCAAATTGTGTTGTGGCAGCAAATATTTATTCATCTGCAGAAGCAAAACGCCTTATCAGGGACACTTCATCATTGTTGCAGTTCAGCATCGGACAGCACATAGTCAGTGACTCTTATTAACATGTTTCCTTACATGGAAAGCCTTACCGGAATGGTGGGACATTTGTCAATACGGGTTTCGGGAACGGTAGTATGTTGGAATGGCGGGATGTAACAATCAAGATCTTCCATTTTCATTTCCGACTGTAGCGCTTGATATGGGTAGCATACAGTTTTATAAACACTACAGGTACGCAAATGCGGTGTTTCAAAAGATAGGACAGTGTAGTCCAAAGGGATCTGATATAGGTCACATTATAAAATACGTGCAACCACACATTTAAAAAATCGGATTTAGGCAGCAAATCTGATCTGGGCATCAGGACCTGATGGTGTAAATGTTGCCTAAAAAAAAGTTATTTCTGTGTAAGAGCATTTAATTTGTTGGCTGCAGCCAGGGGAGAAGGGGATTTTAAGCAATATAATAGAAAATACTCCTGGAACATCTCCTACCCTGAAACGGGAAAAGGGTCTAACTTAGTCCTAAATGGTGGTCTAATCAAGTGGCTGATGGGTGTAAGCTTCCATGTCTGCCTGTTCTTATGAAGATCCAATGCAAAAATCCAGATGTTGCATGTTTTTAGGATGCATTTGAGTACTTTTGCATAGACCTCCAGAGCAAAATAGTCAGTCCAGTTATTTTACCAGGCAACATGTAGCTTTTCTCTTTTTAATTAACTGACAGCAAAGAAGTGCCAGACGTGGCGTTTTATCTGTAAGTATTATTATGAGATCATATGGTGATTACATCTCAGTAAATAGCAGTGGTGAACCGTGAGCTCCACAGCTGGCTTCACCTCAGCCATCAGCGCCAAAAAAACCCTGTTGATAAAACTCCCTGCAACAAGACTCCTGTTCAACATTACCAGCAGAAAACTGAATATCATTTAGGTTACATAGATGATCCAGTAAACGTCTCTGCAAAGTCAAAGTCTGTAAATATAAAACGATTTCACTCAGAAAACATCTGAGAATATTATCATCCAGTGAAGCTGACGCTTCTGACATCATCACCATGGACGGCGCTCTGAAACCATGACGCATAGTTTTACTAAATACACATATAACAGCAAATTAAAGTCTTCATGTACGTTTACACGTTCCACAACACCTTCTAAAGTCTCTACACAGTAAGGGACGGACAGAGGGAAAATATAAACCTTTAGAAACAGTCCAAACCTTGCAGGAATCGGCTCCACATTTAACAAGAAGCAGTTATCGCTGCACGTTTTACCAACAACGTCCACAAGAAAGACCAATAAGCCAAAAGTTTCCTGGACCAGAACATTAATCCATGTTAATAACAGCTGGTTTATAACACAGACCTACCTTACTAGATGAAACCGGATCCATCTGCAGGTCTTTCTTTGTGATGGGGGCGATGTCAATTACAGTTTATCCTTTGGCCTGAAATCCATAATAAGTTTTTCTCTGTGGACATCAGTGCCAAAGTAAACCAGTCCTTTACTGTTCCTGGTGTGTCTTCATGTGTTTCAGGGCCGAGAGAGCGCTCAACAGAGGAGATGGATTCATTTTTTTCTTTCCACTCTAATTCTGGAGTTGGTTGTTGGTTTTATATTAGTTGATGCTTTTCAGCAAAAGTTGCCTTGAAAAGAGTTTTTAGCTGCTAGCCACAACATCACTCTCGTTTAACTCAACTCTCACACTAGCTCTTACCGCTCTGCTCAGATGAAGGTGATGTTTAGGACTTCACGAAGGCCTAGAGATGGTTTTTTTGTCCTGTCCACACACAATCAAACCGTGATTGGTCAATTTTCCCATTGCTGTCTGAACAAGAATACATACGTTTCCTTGCACCAAGGGGCAAACTCGGCTGGAAAGGTGTGAAACCAGGAAATGAAGTTTTTAGTTGTAATTCTTTCTTGATCCGCTAGGGGCTCCAAAACAGAGCAAATCCCCATAGACTCCCATTTCATAAAAAGACCAGAAATAAACATGTTTACAGCAGAAATAAACATGTTTACCGCCTGGTTCAAAACATCATTTTAGGTTTAATAGGTCAAGTTTACCTTCATGTCAACTGTGAGGGAGGTGAATTTTTTCTATAACTCATCCATTTAGATGTTATTTAATCTTGAAGTTACACATAATTGGGGGCGTGTCCTTTTGATTGACATGCTGCAGACTGGAAGCTGGTCTGCCGGTCGGTGGCGATCAGTTAGCGCCTTGTCTGCTCTCGGTCAGGTCCCAGTTTGTAGCAGAGTAGCAAAATGGTGGTTTTTAGTCAGCTAACAGCAAGTCCATACATGTCTTACCTTTATCCCGCCGCTTGGGAAGCTAATGTCTGTTAGCTCCTGTTAGTTTCGAGTTAGCTCGGTTTGCGTTTGGCCCAGAGTACGTTAGCTGTCAATCATTTGCCCCGCAGCCACACTGTGCCCATTTCAGTATTTTCCGGGAGTGACGACACACGTGACACGGCAAGATGGCGACGGTGGGACACGCCCAACTGGCTTCACTTTGCTCTGTTCAGATGTAACTGGATGCTACGTTCATCTCTATTAATGGTCTATGGCATGCACCAGGGATTCATGAAGGCCTGACCGGATCTTAACAGAGATCCATGATTTTGACTGGATAGCATCCTGACAGTTGGCTCAAAACTATAACGCAGACGAGGGAAAAAGTATTAAACGTACTGATTATTAAATTATTAAATAGATTGAATTATACTGTATATACTATATATACTATTGTATGTAAGACAAACTATTTTAAATGAAAGATTTTTTTCTCTTTAAATTTTTTAAGGCCCTGACGGTTCCCAATTGGTAAATAGAATCTGAATGGCAGAAATGAAAAATGTTTTATTTCATACTCAAATCAACAAGCAGTTTGACAGTTGTCGGGTGTTTGAATGGGCCATCAAGGCCACAGTAGACACATGGGAGTCTGCATGAGAACAAGTCGGCTTTTTCTTCAGAAAACATGATAAAATGAAGGATCCATGTTTTCTCATGCCTCACACACAAATATATTCTCTCACTGTTTTGTAAATGAACGATTTCTCATCATACCGGTGGAAACATGAAGACTCTCCAACATAAGACTGCTTCCCTCGCTCTCCCGTCCCGCCAGGGACGATTCTTACCCTGAAGACCGCTGGACACAACATTCCTCCACATGGAACAGTCTGCACGTTGCTTCTTATAATTTTGGCTTGAGATTGTGAAAACTGAGCCAGATACTGGAGAAACAGCCAGACTAATGCAGTCGTTGAATTTCCAAACATAGTTAAGAATACTGCTCAACATCAGCATAAAGGATGCGATGTCTGTTTATGCTGATGTATAATTGTACGTAATGCTGTTTTTCGTGATTAGGTATCTTCCCCCAGTCTGCTCGATCGGCGGAGCTTCTCAAAGACTTTTATTAGCCGAGTCGTGCAGGCTGCTGGAGCTGGATGAGAGCCTGCAGGTCAGACTCGTCGCTGATTAGCAGCCAATTAGAAAGCTGAAGTTTCAGCATGACGCCTCAGTGTTTGTTTCTTACTGGGGAGTGTGCAGCACCGACCTGACCCAGCGACAGTGTCCGTGGTCATGCTGCGGATCGCTGCTCACTGACCCTGCAAACACAGAGGGCCTTCACATGACACACACACACACACACACACACGAAGAAGTGCTTAGTGTAGTTTAATATGCCCACCGGCTTCAAATGAGATAAATCCAACAGGAAAGCTCAGAATTAACTTTTCCCAGTAAGTCTGCTGTATTATGCTTTTTCCATGCAAGAATCATTTATCCATTTTTTATGTTTGTCAGAACTGATTAAAACATAATCAGATTATTGCAATCTCTTTTAAACTCCTGAACTGTTGCAGAGAAAACCTGAGAGCTATTTACAATCCAAGGATGAGCCTCCACGTTGGTGAGGACCCATACGTCCTGGGAACTGAGGACGTCACCATTACTAAAAATACCACCATTAATCCTGCTATTGAACGCCACAATTAATCAGCCGTAAAGATTCCTCAATATTGTCTCTTTCCGAAGCCCGTTTTTCTCAAAATTGCATACTTCAATCAAAATGAGTGTATCTCTGCAACATCAAGGCCAATTTGAATAAATTTGGTGTCAAATTAAAGAAGACACTTGTGAGATTTATGGGGATGTGTAAATATAAGCATTTTTTTTTTGTTATTTTTTTGTTATACTTGTATGATCCCCGAGGGGAAATTAGGGCTCTGCATTTTACCCATCTCTGTACTGTGAGTATCAGAGAGCAGTGGGCTGCTACTTAAAGTGCCCGGGGAGCAGTTGGTGGGGGGGTTAAGGACCTTGCTCAGGGGTCCACAGTGGTTCACCCAGGAGTCTTGTCGGGGAATCGAACCCGGGTCCTCCGCGCCCAAGCCCACGAAGCTACCACTGGGCTAACCACTCCCCAATATTTGTTACTGGTAAAGAGTAAATGAAGATGGCAGAACAAAATTTCAAACCTTGCCTTAAAAAACACACTTTCATCATCAGCAACTCTCTGAAATGATGCTTTAGAAGCTATTTATCTCTTTCAAATCAAAGTAAAATATGTTGACACTATTTCTGCAAAGACCTCCTCTTCTACAGACTGGCGACCTGTCCAGGGTGTACCCCGCCTCTCGCCTGTTAATAGCTGGGACAGGCTCCAGCGACCCCCGCGACCCTGAACTGGATAAGCGGTACAGAAAATGACTGACTGACCTCCTCTTCTAAAGTAAAGCAGAACACAATTACAGTTTTTTGTTGATTGTTTGGGGGTTCTTTTTACAAAAAGTTCAGGCAAGGTTTCCAAAATGGCCGCTTTGGCACAATTTGGCACAGTTGGCAATGTTACTGTCCATCATTCCACAGTGTTATAATTCTTCCATAATAAATATCTTTTTAAAAAACAGCCTGAAACTGCAGCTTTTATGACTTCTGTTTCGGCACACGCCGTCACAGCGCCCTTACTGTCTGTTTGTGGTTCCACAGGCCCATCACTCCACAACGGATTGGTTGATTCTGATGAATGAGACATCAATCAACTCGTTAGAGCCAGTAGAATGTATCTAGACCACCCTGGGAAAGATTGACAGTACTTTCAGCCAATCAGAGCCAGCAGAAAGCGGTCATTCAGTATTGGCTGGTACCATAGACTGTATATAATTACTGGACGTAGCTTCCGGTCTCTTCTGAATAGAGAAATGTGAAGCCAGGTGGGCGTGTCTTACCGTCGCCATCTTGCCGTGTCACGTACGTCGTCACTCCAGGAAAATCCTAAAATGGGCACAGCGCGGCCGCGGGGCAAATGATTGACAGCTGACGTACTGTGGGCTAAACGCTAACTGAGCTAACACGAAACTAAGAGGAGCTAACAAAGATAAGCCCCCTAAGCGGCATGGTTAAGGTAAGACATGCTTAGACTTGCAATTCGCTGACTAAACACCGCCGTTGTGCGACTCTGTAACAAACTAAGACCTTATTAAGAGCAAACAAGGAGCTAACTAGGAGCCTCCGGTCGGCATGCGGAGCTTCCGGTCTGCCGCATGTCAATCATAAGGATACGCCCTTAATTATGTGTAATTTGAAGAATAAATAACATCTAAACAATGAGTTATAAAAAAATTCACCCCCTCACAGTTGACCTGAAGGTAAACCTGACCTAATAAACCTAAAATGATTTTTTGAACCAGGCTGTAAACCTGTTTATTTCTGCTGTGAAGTTGGCGTTTTTAACATGGGAGTCTATGGGGATTTGCTCGCTCTGAGCCAGCCCCAGCGGATGAAGGGAGGATTACACTATTTACAACAAGGAGAGAGCTTCACTGTTCTAGGCGGAGTTTGCCCCTTGGCTGGTACCTGCATTGGTGGACTGTAAAGCCTTCTTCTGGGTCCTAAAGACCTTTGGTTCAACAGAAAGTGTTTCATGTGTTGCCCCAGAAATTATTTTCAAACCAAGTGTGGATTTACTGGTAAAAAATAGTTTTCACAGAGAAACAGCAAAGGAAGGAAAAAGTAACATTTAAAACTAGTTTCTGGCTGAGCGGTTTCTGCTGTTGCTGCTTATTGGTTTCTTTCTCTGTAATCTTTGGTGTAGACGACTGTGGAGCACATTTTCGGATTCTACAGAGTCTCTGCTTTCATTTGATATGTACTTTGTGCTAGGGATGGGATGTAGTACTCGAGTACTCGAGTACTCGTTGCTGACGTCATTATTCGAGAGAATTTTACTATTCATGCACCTGCGCCGTCATGTTTTTGACGACAGTTCAACTCAGTTGACGTTACGTTCATCATGGCAGCTGCGACCAGGAAAAGTGATGTCTGGAAATACTTTGACAAAAGCGACGACAACGTACAGTGCAAGATATGTGGCGTTAAACTTGCTTATCATAGAAAACTAGTTCCATGCTTAACCACATGCGCTAAAGCACAAGGAGAAACCAGCGGAAACAGACAACAGAGCAGTCCCGTATCACATCATTTGCTAGCCACAAAGTTTGTGCTGGTCTATGCAGGGTTGTCCTGTGGAACAGAAATGTTGTACGTAGGTTGCTGTTATGCCAGTATTTAGGTTTTCCATTTTCATTTCATTTGGATATAACTTTAGTTGTGTTTTGCACATTTTAAAAGGTTTGTGCTAGCTTGTAGCCTAGCTTCTGCAGTTTAATTTGATGTGCCACATTGCAATAATCTCCATCATTAATGTGTCGTTTATCACCGTTGTTGTTGAGTAACAATTACAAGGGACTTTATAAGGTCCCCAGGTTCAAAGAATAGTTCACCCACAGAATGATGGTCCTTTATGTTCAACTCACCCTCATGCTGGGCAAGACTCTGGAGCAATTTTTCTAGATCTCAAATGCAGCCGGAGATCCAGGGTGCTTTTAGTTTTCCCACAGTTTTCATATAATGGAGTTCACCGGTGCTCAACACAAAATGGTCAATAAAAGTCCACAAAAACTTGTCAATATTCCTCCATACTGCTCATCCAATGTAATCCAAGTGTCCTGAGTGGGTAGCGTCCAGAATTTACTCAAAACGACATCATTTAGTATTTTTTATTGCTTAAACAGTCGTACACTGCACTTCCTATTTGCGCGTTCATGTGAGTTCACAACATTACAGAAGATCGTTACTGACAAGATCACATGTTCTCTTTTTCTTTCTTTGAAATCAATAATCCCTCTTGTGTTTGTCCCGGTTTGTCCGCAGCTGGTTCACTCTTAGCACAATTAAACAGTGGATTTCTCCTTCTGCTTGCATTATCGGCAGAGTAGGTGCTGAACACCTTTAATTGCATTTAATTAAATGCAATTAAATGTGCTCTAAAGCAGCTGCTTAACTTGCCGATTCCACTGTTTCCTCCTGTACCAGCTTAACTGTGTCCAACATGTTGTTGCCTCACAGAGATCATATTTGGCAAACCTGCAATGGCGGCGTGTGTTGGCTTGTAGATGTAAATATAATGCCTTTGTCAAACCCATTAAAATTGATTTTATATATATTTTCAGGCTAAATATATATATATATTTTTTAGGAAATGTACTTTCATTTTGCATTGCACCCCCTTTCAAACAACCAGTGGAGGATTTTATCCTTCTCAATAGATTATCTTCAATTGGTATCTCTTCCACCCCCTTAGCCTGGTTTCACTCCTACCTCTCTGGCCGCACTCAGTTCGTCCGGCTAAATTCATTCACGTCAAAGCCCACCCCCGTCACATCCGGTGTGCCCCAGGGTTCTGTCCTAGGTCCTCTTCTTTTCATCACCTATCTTCTCCCCCTTGGCAACATTTTCCGTAAATTTAATATCCATTTTCATTGCTATGCGGATGACACCCAGCTATACCTCTCCACCAAACCTACTTCCTCACTCCCGCCCCCTCCCTCATCAACTGCCTATCTGAAATCAAGTCCTGGTTCTCATCTAACTTCTAAAAATTAAATAGCAATAAAACAGAGATTCTTCTCGTTGGTACCAAATCCATTTTATCCAAAGCTGACAGATTCTGCCTCACCATCGACAATTCTTCAGTCTCCCCCTCCCCACAGGTTAAAAGTCTGGTGTCATCCTTGACAGCACTTTATCATTCCAAAACCATATTAATAATCTGACACGTTCTGCATATTTCCATCTGCGCAATATCAACCGCCTTCGCCCCTCCCTCACTCCCCACTCCACCTCTATACTTGTGCACAGCCTGGTGACCTCACGCATTGATTACTGTAACTCCCTCCTTTTGGTCTTCCTCTCAAGTCTCTCCGTAAACTTCAACTGGTCCAGAACTCAGCTGCTCGCATCATCACCAGGACTCCCTCATCTCATCACATCACCCCCTTTCTTCAGCAGCTTCACTGGCTCCCAATTAAGACCAGAATAGTTTACAAAATCCTGCTCTACACTTTCAAGGCCCTCCATAACCTGGCCCCTCCCTATATCTCAGACCTCGTTCACATCGCCATCCCCTCCCGCTCCCTCAGATCCTCCTCCTCTATTCAGCTCACTGTGCCCTCCTACCGCCTCAGCACCATGGGAGTCGAGCCTTCAGCCGCTCTGTTCCCCAGCTCTGGAACACTCTACCACCAGACATTCAAAACAGTGACTCTCTACCTCTCTTCAAATCTAGACTCAAAACTCATCTGTTCAAAATGGCTTATTGTCTATAGTCTCTCATTCCATTTTTGCATCTTGTCTGTTTTTAATTGATGTTTTTATTATCCTGTCATTTTTTACTGATATGTCTTTTAACTTTGACAGTGTCCTTGAGTGTTGAGAAAGGCGCTTATAAATAAAATTTATTATTATTATTATTTTTGTTTTGTTTTTTTTAAATAGCTTTTTAATAAAAATGTTCCATGTTCAACATTTAAAGCAGACCACACAGCCACAGTGTGTACGCTCCCGAAAGCTGGATTTATACTTGCTCTGCATCCAGTCGGGTCTGCGTAGCTGACACAGAGGCAATGTGTGCTTTTATTCGATTAGGATTACGGCGTCATGCTGCAGTTTCTTTTCCAGATCTACAGGCGACAACAGGGCTTCTATTGATCAGGAAAATCCACAGGGCCGAGTTGTTTTTTTTCTCCATCCCGAAGGTTCTCTTCAACTCTGGCAAGTATTTTCTCTTTTAGAGCAACAGTAGCTGCTGACTAAGCTGTCCCCAATGCGTCGATGAGTCAACGTAATCGATTCAGTAAATACGTCGATTTATATAAACGTACATTGACGCATCAATAAAACGCCAACAAAAAAAAGTTGAATTTCAGAGTCATGTGACTATGGTGCAGCTGCTGCTGCTACAGACTGACTTGCTTTGAAGCTGCTTATAATATGTCTGGTTTTAAGTTGCTGGTTAAGTTACCAAGTTGTCAGAAACATTAGAATTAGACACATGTTGGCTAATAGCTGCTAGTATCTGATATCTGGCAGTCAGATGTCCAAAATTAACTCCTCTGGCTGAGTTAAGGAGATTTTGGGATCTTTGCTCACATAACAGAATATAGTTGTATTTCTCAAAATATGAAAGATACAACCTTACAATTGTCTGCATACAGTATATTGGTAGTGGCTGATATCAGAATTGAAGAGTTGGACAATATTGGTATATCGGATATCGGTAAAAAAAAGCCTATGTCGAAGATCCCTAATTACATTGAGACATCATGAATATTTGATCATAGCTGAGACAGATAGATAAGTCCCAAACATGTCTGTTATCGGGGGTGTAATACAAAAAAAAAAAACAAGTTTATAATGTAATATCATGTTGAAGTACATAAAGAAGTAATTATTTAACATCTGGTTTAGTACTTGTGTTGTCACCAGTTAACACAAAGACATGAACTTCAGAATGATAATGATAAAAAACATTCTGTTCTTTCAGCCTGTTTTCATACCTTAGTCCAAAATAAAAATCCTGAGTTAATTTCCAAAGTGACGTCTGAACCTCTCACACATTCCTCTTTTTCTCATTTGCAGTCAGACTAATCACAGAGTTTTGGTCACTTTTCATAGCATTCACACCAATAAACCACAGGGACATTTCTTTCTCACTACCTAAATATCATCGCCACATTTCATCGCAGCTCCCTCCCTTTCTCCCCTCGCGTCTCCCTCCCTCCCCTCCCGAGCCGGGCCAAACTCCTGCCACCTCCGGGCCTGCAGGCTTCATCTGGGTGCTGCTTCTCATACAGACCCATCCAAACTGGATCAAATATTGCTGGCGCTGCCTTTGCTTGGTTTGGAAATACAACAGAAATCACAAAAGCAAAGAGCAAAGAGATAAGATGTCACGGTCCACCCCCCCACCCCCACCCCCCCCGGTTTTCAATATTCAGAGCTCATTAAACAACGTGACAGCATGCAAGTTACTCCTTTATGTTTTCATGGGTCTCTTCCATTAATTATGCGCTTTATATCCTGATTTTAATTACTCAACAGTCTGTTTTTCTCTTCACACTGTCCTCATTCTGCATGAAATCACTACTTCATAACTACATGCACATATTTTACAGTTCACAAACTTTTTGATGTTTGCCAATAAGATAATCTAATCACCATATTAGTCCTCGCACAACTGCACTCATCAGAAATATATATTTTGCTAACTCTGTCCACAGCAAGGCTATTGAAAGAGCATGCCTCGGTTTGGATGACATCATTGGCTTGAAATTCCCGTTGCACTTATCTGCAGCAGATCTCTCTAAACACTCAGAGATGCAGAATTATTCCCTCTTGAATAAATATAACAAAGAAAGTGATGCAGTTTAAGAGTTTGAGCTTCTTGGATGTGGAAGACGTGCGGTAAACACTGAATGATCAGAGACTTGCACACACTCAAACGCCTCATCTTTAACAGAGGACACTACGGTCACTGCTTTTATAAAACGGTGAAGTTACACAGACCGCATTGATCTGGAGCCACAGGAACGGAAAAAAAAGGCCGTTGTTTCTAAAAGAGGTTTAAAGATGATGTGACACTTATTCTAAAAGAAAGATCAGCATCTTGTTCATCTCTGCTCGGCCGACTCAGATCTCAGACACCAGCACACACTCATTTTTCTTTTCTTTTCTTTAACGTTTACAGATATACATCTATTCATTACCTCCTGGAAAAAATGGACATTTGGCAAAAACCAAAGAGAGAATTCCACACATGGCCCTTGTCAAGTTGCATGAAGTGGCGTCAGAGCGAGATGCTCCTGCAGCGTGTCACGTTAGATGTTCGGGGGGAGGAATGTGCTGGTGTGGATCTCCTCACTTCTGTGTGACATGGACATGTAACGCAGTATTTTCACACATCGCAGAGTTATACAGCCACACCAGAACGAGGCCTTACTGAGGCAGTACATGAATGGAGTTCTTTTCTACTATTAAATTAAAGTTTTTTCATTTTACTTTCAGTCATAACTTAATAAATTTGTCTAAATCACTTTAGATTTAGTAGTTTAAATCTATAGTAGATTTGATAGTCTTGATTCTTTTAGGGATATTGCACTATTTTTTTTAAGGTTTTTTTTTTTTTTAAACTGCCATGACATTAAATGTTCAATTTTCTGGGGTTTTGGGGGTATGATATGATCTGTTGTACACTGATGAGGCCATGTGGATGTCAGAGTGAGTATCAAAGTTCCTGTTCGTGAACATTCAGCTTTGTTTCTGTGTTCAGAAACAGTTGAATCAGACAGCCGCTCATCATTCTACGTACGTAGGTCATCCAGTCCAATCCAACTTTATTTATTAAGCACTTTAAACAAAAACAAAGGACCAAAGTGCTGTACAAAAAAATAAAATCAACGTAAAACCACAGGAATAAATTGAAAGACATACGGTGAATTCCAATTTCTGTCTTAACCCTCAATCTCAAAAATTCACACTCCCGCGAAGTGCAAGAGCTGTCCCGATTCTCAGAATGTTGAGGAGCAAGTTTGAGGCTGAATCGCCCTAGCCTGTTACACCAGCCTGACCAACGCCATGTATGAGATACACGGCAGGTCAGTCTGGATTCCCTCCATCGGGAAGTGATTTCCACTCCGGTAAAAAAGCTGACCACTGATCACAGCGCAGCAGTAGAATTATTAACAGGAACGTAAAACTCCTCCGACGTCTCCACCGCTGTTTCTGCTCTGTTTTGGTGCGTTACTAACAGGGTCATAATCACATGATGTGCGACACAAACGCTTTCTCATATTAGTAGTTCAGCAATAAACAACGCTGACATGTAACAGAGTATTTGTAATAATAAATACTCTTGAGGGGAGTGGATAGCCCAGTGGTAGCGTCGTGGGCTTGGGCGCTTTAAGTAGCAGCCCACTGCTCTCTGATACTCACAGTACAGAGATGGGTAAAATGCAGAGCCCTAATTTCCCCTCGGGGATCATACAAGTTTAACAAAAAAAAACCCAAAAAAACAAAACAAACATTCTATGTTAATATACACAAGAAAACTACATTAAATAGAGAGAAAAACAACATGTAAACGCTGACTTCCGGCGTCGCCATAGCAACATAGCATCAGAGTGCCGAACGACGCCAGCTACAGTCACCTCTGATTGGTTCTCTCCGGTTCACTTTCCCCCTGTTAGTCCCGCCTCTCGTCTCGCATTGGAAATCCGTCTCCAGCGGAGGAACCCAGACTGACCTGCCGTGTATCTCATACATGGCGTTAGTCAGGCTGGTGTGCCAGGCTAGAATCGCCCTCAGTACTGAGATTCTCCGACACCACCCTTGTGAGTAAGGGCTACCCAGAATGCAGGCGGCAGAGAAGGCGAGCTACAAGTCTTAAGTATTTTCTTTGTTAATGGAGATATGAATATTAGGAAAACCATTGTATTATCTTAGTTTAGGCCCATGTTATGGATTGGTTACCTCATTGTTGCATAATATTAATTTTTATTTTATGATTTTTTTGTCAGTGGCGGCCGGTGCGGTCAAACCATGTTGCTATCATTTAAGTTAGTTAACGTGCCAAAATGGTGCTAATGTTGTTTTATCAAGATAACAGCCTGTATAACGTGCTTGTGCCGTTAATGGTATAAGACGACCGGGCTGATGTCATCTCCCGTAGCCGCAGTTATCTAACGATAGTTCTGTTTCATTCCTTCACTGCCTCCCAGTGGCAGTAAGTGGACATGTCTCCTCGCAGGTCGAGTCCTGATGACAACAAAGTCAATCAAGTGATGTGTCGGCCAGCTGACTGCAGTCATCCAGGAATGCACAGAACCACAGTTACCTACATAACTTTCATTATAGCTGGTGTTTACCTTTCAATAAGCCATGGTATGCAGTGACAGCTGATGTTTTTTTTTATTAAATTTTAAAATTAATATAATTATTATTTCTTCTTCTTTTCTCCCCTATTTTCACACTACCCCCTTTTTATATTCCCCCCCCCCATTTTAAACTATCCTTTTTTAAGGTCCCCCTTTTTATCCAAATATACCCTTTACCCCTTGTTTTTGGGGTTAACGGGTTTGACTTTGGGGTTTAAATTGGATTTGAATTTGGCCCATAAAACAACTAGTTTAAATGAGCAATCAATAGTAGTAAACTTATGTCAAAATGATAAAAATGAATAGAAGTAGGATAAAATAAAAAGAAAAGAAAAAATAGCCTATATAATCAACATCTCACGTAGTGTCAAAAGCCATGGAAAAATGGTGTTTTGAAGACACGCAACGTAACTTTTAGACCTTAAAAATATGCATTTCTGACGTGTTTTAATGGCACACCAACATTCATTATCCCCATTTTCAAGCCATCACTGCCCAGCGGCGTCCCGGGGCTCAGAAACAGCAGTATGTAAGTTGCAACATTGCTGCCGACTGTTGGTTGCACGCCGCGTCACTCACTGACAAACGGAAGTGAACCAGACATGAACACGGCGGGTGTTTTAAATGTGCATCATGTCGGATTGGGTAAAGAAAATGCAACAAATCATTACCAGAGGAAGAGAGGAAAAGAAAGAGAGGAAGGGACAGAACAAGAGAACAAGAGACTGTCTTTTACTGGCTGGAAGGAGTCACAGCACAGGTGGCGGCTTAGAAAACTGCTGAAAGTTCCATTGTGTGACTTTATGATGGGACTTAAAAACAGACAGAGAAGGTTATCTTTCTACGTAGTTCATATTAGAGCACACTGTCAAGCTAACAGCCCGCCGTTAGACAAATCCAACGATAACGCCACCGTTATTGTCCTAATTTCCTGGTATCTGCCGACATGGACAGCAGCATGGATATCTGGACAGTGTTAGACCTGGTCATTATCTGGACAAGTTATCCTGTCATATCTGTCCAACATCGGTGCATTGAGCTTTGTTGTGTTTAATCAGTGATAGCCTCTCCAAACAGTTTACTTTTTCACTTTCTTTGTTTTACTCTCTACGGAACGTGAAATGTGTCCAGTATTATCTTCTGTTTCTCCCTGAAGATAAATTAGATGCGTGTCCTTCATCTTTACAACACATGGAAATCAAATTGGCTTGAAACTCTTCCTGACTCACCTTGCCTCTTCAGACCTACGAGTTAAATCTTATGGATCTTGGAAGATGAAACTTTTTCTCTCATTGTTATTAGTTGACATTGTCGTTCTATTTTGTAATATTTTTTTAACCTATGCACTAGAGACAGTTTCTCATTACAAAAACAATAAATTATCATTTTTTACTCATTTTCCAGCATGTCTTAATGTCTCAAAACTCCTTTTACAAGAGTTTGTTGATAGACACTCCTGCAGTGCTGGACACTCTTCCCAAACTTTCCGTGTCTGGTTCTCAACCATACTGGTACCAGTTTGATGAAGAGAAAAAAAGTAAAAAGAGGATGCATGGTTGCGATAGCTCGGGCATCAGGACGCTTTCTGGAAAGCTCCTGGGGGGAAGATGTCCCGTTGTAAGGAGAAGTCACGGCTAACTCAGAGCTCACTAGAGATCGTCTGTCTTGAGAAGTTTTGGGAATGTTCCTGGTGTCCTGGTCGAGATGGAGGATCTCTGTCAGACAATGAGCTGGTCTCAGCGACTGTAGGTCGTTTTCTTCCAGCTTTAGACTGTTGTCTTTGTCCTCATACTCACTGTCGCTGTGGCTGTGTACAAATTTGAAGGCTACGTTTTTTCAAGGCCGGATTTGAAGACCGCTTACGTCACAGCGATGCAACCAATGCTGTCCAGATTCGAGGGTTCTTCACATGCAGCCTACACTGTATCCTTTGTGGCTAATTCTATCCCAAGATGCATTGCGGGCCAAACGGGACATTCTACAGCAGAGATGTCTAAATTTAAGAGACATTATCATTTTATTTATTACCTGATTTTATTATTGTGTACAAGTTAATATTATGCTCTTTCATTTGCTATTGTATATTAAATTAGCTAAAATTAGCATGAGACTTGAAATTACAGACCTGCAAAGGGCGGGAATTCCCACAGGGCCCACAGGACCTGTCAAATCGGACGGGATCAGGCGGGATTTAAACACCACCACGGCCGAGAGCAGGCGGTCAGTTGGTCCCAAGCTCCTCCTGCAGATGTCCAGAATGACTCACAGAGTCGGCCTATTGGCCTATAAACTTGTCTTAACATGACACCACCAACAATATGTCCCTTTCACTAGAGGAACGGTCCCTCAAAAAATCCCCAGTATTTGTCTGTCTGTCCGTCTGGGAGTGGGTAAAATAACTCAAAAAGGTGTGGTGGGCAATGTTGCCTGTCGGTCTTTAACTGTCCACTCCTGCTGCAATTAAAGTGAAAATTTCTTCACGGGCAGCACACGGGACCCACACGGGTCGACCTGTGCATCATTCTCTGCCACTCCTTGGTATTATTCCAATAATTAATGAACCCTGATGAAAAACCCTATGAAAATCCCAGCAGACAGTGGCCGCGTTTCCCAGTTAAGATTCTTCTTTGGATTAAAGAAGGCCTCAAGGAAGCTCTTCCCAACAAAGGATCGCAAAGATACGCCCGTTTCCCAGATTGCTTCTTTCGCGCGTTCTTATTTCCTGAGAAACGTCTTGGCTACGCTACATCTTAAGAAGGTCCTAACAGAAGCTATCCACTTCCGGGGGTGCTGAAAAAAAAGCAATCGAGGTCAGGTATATCGATCAACACCATTCATTTAGTGTGGAGGTTATTTTCCGACGCTGATATTGAGCCCATTTATACGTTTATGTGTTTGTGCAAGAAGACAAACTGTTAAAAATATGCATGTGATTACCAGTGATTGCAAATATTCATTGAAAAGCTCATTGTATATTGTGTAATTGGCCAAATTGTGCTAAACAGGTGTAGGCGATTGGAAATTTACAGATGCCCTATAAATAATGGTCATTCTGACGCTATTTGTTGACGTAATGGCTGAAGGGAACCCCGCCAAGAGGATTCCTGAAACGTGCGTGTGTGTCATATCGATGCTCAGTAGTAGAATCGGGAAACGGTGGCTAGGTGATTGAAACACTGAAAAAGGGTAACATTTTCTTGTTCGCAAAAAAATAGATCAACTCCTGGAACTCCTGACAAGCTTCAGCCAAAAACGATATGCACCAAACTTTCAAAAACTTTTTGTCGGGTTACTGTTGTCTGGGGAAATCTTGGAGGATGTAATCACCTACACACATCTTATGTTAAATGAGCTCCACATGGCAGCATTTGGTAAATGGGCGACATACTGTATCTGGTGCGTAAAGTGTGCGTCCAGGATGACGCACGTGCATTCAACAAACAGTAATCCCGCAAATGGTTGACGTGACTTAATAAAGAATGGCTTGTTCTGCCACTCACTCGTGCCCAATTCTTCAAAGGCCTGCGTAAACGCAAAGTAATGGGAATGCTCCACATATCACACTGAGAGGTTGTGTTTGCCATTTTTGAATCACTGCCCAGTGCCACCTATGATTTTTAACATGACCTTTGTGCTGAGGTTGGCAGAGAAAGGTAGTCAGGGGGACCTAAATAGGTGGTTCGGGTGGTACTGAAGTGTTTTATAGTTCAATATCAAAGTGTGGCCGGAGGGGGTGGTTTGGTTTGGGGGTGGTTTGGTTTGGTTCTCTGCACAGACATCTGATGCGGGTCTGATATGGGTATGCGTAAATGGCCATGCTTTTATTGAGCGAAGCAGGTGCATCTCATCATGAACAGCTGACAAATGCGTAAATATGACGTGAGTCCTCATAGATTGCGTATAATTTGCGTACAATTCCTACCGCAATGTTTTTGTTTCTGTGGTTGATACCCACAGGCCTATCTTGCCATAATGATTAAACTTAACCACAATATTTTCTGTCATTCACTCGGTAACTACAGTTTTCTTCCATCATAGATGATTGACATTATGACATGAGTGAGAAAACATGACTCAATACAACAACTGATCCGTGAATAGGTCCATTTTTAATAATTTCCATTTTCTACTTTTTTTTCACGGGAAATAGTGTCGTTTCCAAAAGTGACCAGTAGATGGGCCTGTTGTTCCCTTAGCAGGGGGAACGTTAAAGAAGGGTCAAAAGAGTGGGTCTGGCCGCTCCTGAAAATAAAGAAGCTACTAAGTTAAGAGCGCATCTGGGAAACGCAACGTCCAAACAAGGCACCTTTAAGAAGTGACTTAAGGAGGACCTCAGCGTTAAGAGTGTCTTAACTAATCTGGGAAACGCGGCCAGTGTAAATAACAAAGACCCTCTGTTTTTTAAACCACTGTGTGCGCAGCCGCCACAGATCACGTGAGCCAGGGTGGTCTGTGTGTGGGTTGTCATTAAAAGCCTCATTGTGCTGCGCTCTGGAAAAACCCCCTTAAAAATTGTCAAGAGAAGATTGTCTTCAAAATTTTCATTAAAAAACTCAGGACCCGAGGGAATCTCTCGGCCAGTCAGGTGAAGGGAGTCCCACGAGAGCAGGCAGGAGCGGATTGAAAATCTCATCCCGTGCAGGTCTCTACTTAAAACCTTCTAAACTTTCCAAATTAAATTTACCTGGATTTGATTGTTTCTCAGCCGGGGTAATAGAATAGCCACCAGCGACGGTTAAGCTGCTGTAACTCCTCTAAAACAGTGATTCTTACCCATGGGGTCGCGGCCCAATCTTGGGCTTCGAGCGCCACCTCGAGGGCCGCGAAAAAACTTTCCTTTTCCACATGTGGGCCGCGAGGGCCGTATATTTGCACCATTATTTATGACTGGATGAGTTGCAATGTAGCCTCCCCCCACATTGTGGTGGTAATTTGTCAGAGTTCAACAAACAAGCAGAAGAAGACACTCAGCTAGCTGCTAGCCTGTAGCAAACATTGTAAAGAAGTATTAAAACGAAACAATAAAGACAAAAATGGTCCCAAAACAACCCTAAAAAGGCAAAAATGCACTCCAATTTTTTAAATTCAGGTTTGTAAGTGGAGATAACAAAGCAGAGCTGAGAAGTCTGGATGGAGCACCAGCTAACATTAACGTTAACGTCAATGCTAGCACTAACAGAAGCCCCGAAGCATCTGCAAGCTTCATCTGGAAACAAACATCTAACACTCATTGGAAAGAAGGAATTTTTACCAAAAAAAGAGAGAAAATCAGTTATTGATTTTAAAAAAAAAAATGTCTGTTATGTTTGGAAGTTCCTCATAAAAAAATTCTAAGAAAAGTTTAAATAAATACATTTTGTGCTTTAATGGCCTGTCTAAACAAAGAAAATACAGGCTTTTACAGATTATTTAAATTTAGCTTTTTTATTTTCAATGTGATTCATGACTGCACCATTTAATCTTTTTTAAAGTCAGTTTCCATCAGGTTTTTCTGTTGTCCCTCTTTTTGTAGTAAAATGTTGTAGATTTTGTTTATAGCCTAATTCTGATTTGTTCTTGTAGGATTCTGATTTTATTCCATGAATTATACGTGTGATATAAATGTGTTTGTGACGATCTCATAATATATTTATATGTTATTCATGTTTATCACGCCACATTTTACTAGGTTCAGTCTGTGAAAGGCAGGTAGATTTGGTTTCGTTATTAAACCAAAAATTAGATTATTACACTAATACAGTGTTAAATATGAATGGGCCCTGGACCAGTTTGGACTGTAAACTTGGGCCCCATCATGAAAAAGGTTGAGAACCCCTGAATGAGCAGAACAATGGTAAGGATGAAATTTTGGAGCTCCGTTTTGCTTTGGTTTAGCGCCATCACAGTTGCTAGACAACGAGAGATATGACAAAGAGCCTAGACCATCCAGATTTAACAGCCTGTCTCTTCTGCCTTATGGTCCTGTTGCTGTGATATGAACATTTGGTTTCTACTGAGGTACTGAAACAGTTAAAGTTTCCTTTCTGGACCAGTTAATAATAATAAATAATAATGGATTAGATTTATATCACACTTTTTTTCCTATCCAGGAACTCAAAGCGCTCACAGTAGGTCCATTATTCATTCACTCCTCATTCATACATGGTGATGGTAAGCTATGTATGTAGCCACAGCTGCCCTGGGGCAGGCTGACGGAAGCGTGGCAGCCATTTCGCGCCTACGGCCCCTCTGCCCACCACCGTAGCATATGGCTGGGGGATCGGGATTCGAAACACCGATCCTCTGATCATTGGCCGACCTGCTCCACCACCTGAGCCACTGTCGCCCCAACAGTTCTTCTGAAATCTGTCAGACTAGATTAAGTCTTGAGCTCTGAATGTGAGGAAAAGTATTCTTGGTTCTTATCTACAATATTGCATAAAGCGATGAACCTCTTATGGTCATAAGATGCATCTTTAATGCACATTTGTGTTTGATGTCTACGTGTTTTGCCAACAGAAAGTCCATTCTGCTTGTTACTATATTTTTTAATTGAAACTTTGAGAAAAGATTTTAGTGTGTGTATAAGAACGTTTGAAACATTTTGAGCAGATTTCACCAATACCGCGATAATATCGATAACCATGATACGTTTGGTCACAATAACCGTGACATGAAATTTTCATATCGTAACCATACAGTTTTGGTGAGTTCCTGTGATAAAGTTTTCTTCTTTTTCCTGGTTCTTGATGCTGAAGAAGCCTCAAACTGGACCATCTGAGAGTGAAGCAATCTGAAAAGGAGAGTTTGTGGGAAAACAGGACTGTTCTGGAGCGGAGCGCTGAAAGCCGTGTAAGAGCAATGAGGTAACGGCTGGGGAGCTCTGGTCAGGTTGCCAGGTCTGATTCTTTTGCTCAGATTGAATTTGGGGCTTAATTTGAGGAGACCTAAGCAGGTGGGAAATGTGTTGGCTGCCACTTATCATTACTGTCACCCCACCGTTGGTGCTTTGCGCAACACTTTAGTTTGCTGTCCCATGGAAATGCATTAGAGAGCCGAGGGCCTTGAGGAATACGCTCTACATGTGTTTCATGTTGAGGAAGAGGTGGGAGAAAAACACAGGGGTCAGAATGACTATTCATATTAGTATGGCTTTAAAGGGTTTCAGCAGTCATGAAGGAGAAAAACCTCCATTCTCATAAAAACCTGCTGCCATGGTTGGTATTTACATTGACTGAAGTGTCTCTTATACATTATAGCTGAGAGAAAGCCAATGTTTACATTATGTCTGGAGTTTTGAGCTTTTTCATTCCTTTAGAGGTTGCGTTTGAGTTGCATAGCACCTTTCTAAAATGTAAGATTTATATGCAAAACCTTCCACTGTGAAAGTGTTAACCCAAACCTTGTTTATGTTTGTGTTGTAAGCAGAAAGATTATATAATCCATGAGGTTCTGTGTGTGTTAGTAATTGAGTAGAGTAAAATATTTATCCATACATGAAGTGAGCAGTATCCATGCAGCCCGGTTATATTTTCATTCCTCTCCTGCTGTTCTCCTGAGGTGACAAACCCCCTCTGAGCATTACCCAGACTACCTTTAGACTCCCAAACACCTAGCATAATGTAAACATTGCTTCTGCGGGATGTGGCTTCCTAGAACTGACATCATGGAGACATGTTATTATTAGCGGTATCTGCAATGAGTTAACATAACAGATCAGGGATGTGTTATCTCGCCTTTCCATCTCTCATACCTGGAGCATTTCTGTGTCTGATCATTCTGGTTTCATGGTGCATGAGGAGCAAACTTTTTTTTTTTCATGTTTGTCACACTTGAATGTTTCATCAAACAAATTTAAATATTAGGCAAAGATAACACATGTAAACACAAAATGCAGTTTTTAAATGAAGGTTTTTATTAGTCAAGGAGGAAAAAAATCCAAACCCCCATGGCCCTGTGTTAAAAAAGTGATTGCCCCCTAAACCTAATAACTGGTTGGGCCACCTTAGCAGCAACAACTACAATCCCCTCTTTTTCCCTTTCAAGCGTTTGTGATAACTGGCAGTGAGTCTTCTACAGCGCTGTGGAGGAATTTTGTTCCACTCATCTTTGCAGAATTGTTGTAATTCAGCCACATTGGAGGGTTTTCCAGCATGAACCGCCTTTTAAGGTCATGCCACAGCATCTCAGTGGGATTCAGGTGGGGGCTTTGACAAGGCCACTCCAAAGACTTCATTTTGTTTTTCTGAAGCCATTCAGAGGTGGACTTGCTGGTGTGTTCTGGATCATTGTTCTGCTGCAGAACCCAAGTGCGCTTCAGCTTGAGGTCACTAACAGATGGCCGGACATTCTCCTTCAGGATTTTTTGGTAGAAGCAGAATTCCTGGTTCCATTTACCAGAGCAAGTCTTCCAGGTCCTGAAACAGCAAAACAGCCCCAGACCATCACACTACCACCACCATATTTTACTGTTAGTATGATGTTCCTTTTCTGAAATGCTGTGTTACTTTTACGCCAGATGTAATGGGACCTACACCTTCCAGAAACATCAACTTTTGTCTCGTCAGTCCACAGAGTATTTTCCCAAAAGTCTTGGGGATCATCAAGATGCTTTCTGGCTAAACTGAGACGAGCCTTTATGTAGTTTTTGCTCAGCAGTGGTTTTGGTCTTGCAACTCTGCCATGCAGCCATTTTTGCCCCCCAGTCTCTTTCTGATGGTGAAGTCCGTTGGTTTTTTCTTGGTTCTTTCGTGCCTCTTGGATGAGTCGTCGCTGTGCTCTTGGGGTAATTTTGGTCGGCTGGCCACTCCTGGGAAGGTTCACCACTGTTCCATTTCTCATTTGTTCCTGAATTTATTTGGATGTCTAGCTTTTGGGGAGCTTTTGGTCTTCTTAACTTTGTCAGGCAGGTCCTATTTAAGTGATTTTTTTTTAAATAAAGAACAGGTGTGGCAGTAATCCAGCCTTGGTGTGGCTACAGAAATTGAACTCAGCTTTCCAAAGATGTGATACACCACAGTTAATTTATGTTCTAACGGGGGGGGGGGGCAATCACTTTTTCTCACAGGGCCACGGAGGTTTGATTTTTTTTTCCTCCCTTACTGATAAAAATCTTCATTTAAAATCTTTCTCTCACATTTAAATTTGTTTGACGATCTGAAACATTCAAGTGGGACAAACATACAAAACAATTAGGAATTAGAAGGAGGCAAACACTTTTTCACACAACTGTATCTTAATTCGCAACACCATAAATGTTTAAAATCACATGAACACTCCTCATAAGTCTTTACATTTTAATTAGATTGGTAAAAACTGATGTGTTACTGGAAAGAGATTAAATTGACTTCATTCTTTTTATTTGTTTTTACACATTAATGCATAAATAACAAGGTTCTTACTCTTGCAGTATTCAAAATCTGAATTTTGTATTATTTTGGTTTACAAGAGCAGATTCTAGGCATGTAGGTATGTTATCACAGTGGTGAACAGAATCCACAAAAACTGACTTTATCCTCCTTATTTAAAGGTATAGTCCGGAGTTCCCCTCCTAAAAAATAAACGTTAGACTTGAGCAAGTGAAATGCATCCCAAACCCTGTCTTTGGGCTTCTACTTGGGTGCCGTGGTACGCTTGAACGCAACTCACTCTCCCCCTGCCTGTAATTCGCTTTTTGTATTGTTTTGGTCTGGTCGGGACGTTTCTGGGTGGAGATTTCTGGTTATATCGGCTGCCAATGACAGAGCTAAGAGCATGACGCTGTGTGGAAATAAGCTCATGATTGGAGCAGATACCAGTCACTCGAACTCTCGAAGGGAAAGAAAGAAAGAAAACACTGTGGATGCACCGAAGAAAAGGTAAGAGCTTCAGATAATGCACTTTGGAAAACCAGGGTTAATAATAGTTTGGCTTGCACCCACTTCTGAGCTCTGAAGGAGAAGCTTGCAGTTGAATCTAGCTAGCAGGCGGCCATTAGCCTGAGGGAGGAGCGCAAGTTGAATGCTGTTGTTTGCAAACAGAAACGCTGGAGGACTCGACTCTACCTTCAAGACCCATTCCATGAACCAAATAATGTTGGTTGGCGTCATGTCTCAGACATGATCTTTGTTGTAAAGTGACGATATTGAGAAATCTTCACAATTAAATGATCGTGGCATTTAATACCGTGAATAATCGCAGCATACATACACAAACAAGCTAAACTTTTATTGCATTAATTCAATGACTGTAATGCATTTAAAACAACCATATTAATGATAATAATAATTATTTGCATGCTGTAGCCTCTGAACTTTAAAACTGCAGTAGAAGCTTTGTTTAATGGGAGTAAGAGACTGTTTGGGATCAGTAATGCCTTAAAAGACATTAAAAGTAGTTACTCATATGCTGTCATAGCTATTCCTGAGACCACTATATCGACTCACAGATGAAAACATCTTTATGTCTGGGAGAATTTTGTCCACTAACGGCCACTGTACATTTACAACTGTGCTTGGAATATGAGGTCATTTGATACTCTTTCCCCTCCCTTATTTTCTACTTCCTTTTTTTATTGTCATTATCATCGCCACTAAAGTGTCATTGATAACAATTACAGAAAATGTTGTCTTTATTACTAATAAATAAATACATTTTTATAGCTCCTATGTGTTGTACGCCATGAGTGGGCAGGTGTGGACCGGCCAAGCCAGTTGCAGGACACAAAGAGGGCAGCAAGTTTTTTATGCAAACGTTCAGGAACATACGCGCCATTGGTGGAGATGGTGTCTGTGTTTACAGGGTTCCTGCACGGTCACAAAAAGTCTTAAAAGTCTTAAATTTACAAATTTCCATTTAAAACCTTAAAAAGTCCTTAAATTTGACAGTTGTGGTCTTAAATTTCATATAGTGTGTCTTAAATTATCTTCCACTCTGACAGATTTTTGTCATTTAGAAAAATGACAGACAAAAAACAAATCAAAATAAGATAAAAAAAAAAAAAAAAAAAAAAAGATCCATGTGCATTTCCCAATCAACAAATCTTGGCAGAGCCTTTAGCCAATCAGGAGAAGATCAAGACGGGTCTTTACACAGCTGTCACCTGTCAGCCTGAGGTTTGCATGTTTGTGTAAAATCTTTTTTAACTTTGGGAGGAAAATTTCAAATTGGGTACCGATGTCAGACAAAAGAATGATGGCCAAAGGTTATCTTTTTTGACGTTATCTTTGTACATGTAGAGGGGTCTGTGTTTTTGCGGGTGTGGCCGTGAAATGGACAATAAATTCTGTTCAAAGTGGTCTTAAAAAGTCTTAATTTTAACTTGTTGAAACATGTAGGAACCCTGGTTGAAATGATGCTGGAGTTTCTTCTGCAAATTTGACTCTATCAAAGGTTATGGTACAGTGAGAGGAACTGGTAGAGGAACTCATGAGGGAAATTTCCCCTGAAGCGAAGTTAACCCTTTAAAGGTTAACTTTTTATTTTTCAACCTGGACCTTATTTGTAGGAGTTTATATGTGCATTTACTCACGGGTAACATTTCTGCATCACTTTGACTCCTTTGAAAGGTATCACGTTGAGTCACCCTTCGGTGCACATCATGGTGGAGACGGGGCAGTCACTATAGAAGATATTATCTGCAGTAAAACTCCATGATTTCATCAATGCTTTAAAGGGCCCTTCCCTGAAACCCATTTAACGTGCTCCTTCTGAACGGAGGGTTTCCCCTGTTTCTTACCTCTACTTCTAGCGTTGCGTTCCCCCCAGTCGGCTGTGCTTCTCATCCAGACAATATGAAGAAAAGAGCGAATCGGGAACAGCCTTGCACTTCTACGTCACATTCAAATAGCATATCCCCGTGGTTCTATCTGTCCATTAAGGCAGGTAACCCTCCACTACACACTAGAAGTAAAGACGGCACGACTGTAGCTTCGGAGTTGAGAAGCTAATTAGCTAACTGTTTGTTAGCATGACGGAACAAACTTTTGTCGGCTCTATTTCCTGTCTGTAGCGAAATAAGAGCGGAGGGCGGAGCTTCCTTCATACACTGACGGGAGGCAGCCAATCAGACAGAAATTCATGAGAAGGACCCGGAAAAGCTGCCGTTGGACCACAAGCCTCTCTTCTAGTATACAAATACAGCTGGATACAAAGATACCAGAAGGTTTTTTAAACAGAAACATGCAGAATGCATTCAATAATAATGAGAACACAGAAATATTAATGAAATAACCATGGAAGTACAACTTTAAAGGGATATTGTGTAAGTTCTCCTGTGTTTTATTCACAAAACTGATTATTTCTTCAAAAGTGTTTTTTCATTAATCAGTAATCACTCCCATCAACATACTGAAGTGCTCCTCTAAGTTCTAAATTTGCCGTTCATATTATTCATTTACACATCGAGCGGCGGCCGTGGGGGCTGCCATGTCGTATCGCCATGTTTTTGCGTTCGGGAGAAGCGTGACGGTAGGAAAACACAGAAACTCACCGGACACACCGGAGTTTTCAGCTCAATTCGAGGTAATGCCTTTGAAAAGTCACCGCGCTGCAGTGGGAGAAACCAGCGTCTCACTGATGCTGCGTTCACGTGCAGTCGGGCAGACGGCCGTTGGTAACAAACCAATGTCATTTTAATCAATGAAGCCAGCGAAAGACGGTAAACATGGGTCAGGGAAACAATATGACTCGCCAGACAACAAACAGTGTGGCTGATGTCACTGTCTGCGCCCGCTCACATAGAGGCTGGTGATAACTACATGCAGTGGTGTCGTCGGTCTGCCCGGTTTCACGCGAATGCAGCATGAAAAGTACGAGGGAGCTGCTCCCGATACACAGTGTCCCTTTAAGTAGAATGAACAAACGAATGAGTACTATTGTCCTGTGAGTTCAGAGTTTCGCTAGTTGTGCTTTTGTTGTCTGGGCACGAGCTGCTCTTCTCAGCTGTACTACAGAAGTGCGCATCGTGAATGCGGGGCCCTGAAAAATGTGTAGAACACCCCGATAACTAACAGAAAGCTAAATCTGGACTCACAGGACGATAGTAGTCGTTCGTTCGTTCATTCTACTGAAAGTAGAAAGATCTATAAAGTCAAGGAGTTTTGCTGCAGATAATGTCTTATAGGCTGCCCCGTCTCAACCATTATACTGGATGTACACTGAAGGGCGACTCAACGTAATATCTTCCGATGGACTCCAAGTGATACAGAAATTTTACCGGTGAGTGAATGCATCTATATACTCCTAGAAATAAGGTCTAGGTTGAAAAATAAGAAAGTTCTCTCAAAGCTTTGGCTGTATTTTCAGGAAAATAAAATGCCAAAAATGACTTGAAGTAAATGAAGACCTTCTGCACGGTAATAAAGTTCATATGCATGTTCTTACATCTACTGTAGGGACACATGGGGCTGTTTGAATGTATTAACAACATAAACAATGTTCTCTGTTACTGTGCTTGAGTAAATTACAATTAAACAGAGGAGAAATGTGAAATATCTATCCTTACCTGTTTTTTGTTTGTTTTTTTATCCAGCGGATGACATCATGCTAACAATAACTCTATAAACGCAGATGCCTTCGACTACCTTCAGCATGAAAATGATTAATTAACATTATTTGCACTAAAACACACTTTCTTTGTTGTTTTATGAATATTAGGCTCTATGCATGTAACGATATAAAAATTTAATGTCAAGGTTATCGGACCAAAATTATCACGGTTATTGATATTATCATATTGGGGAAATCTGCTCAAAATGTTGAAAATGTTCTTATACACACACTAAAATTTTTTCACCAAGTTTCAATTTAAAAAGATAGTAACAAGCAGAATGGACTTTCTGTTGGCATAACATGTAGACATCAAACATAAATGTGTGTTAAAGATGCATCTTATGACCATAAGAGGGTTCATCGCTTTATGCAAATTGTAGATAAGAACCAAGAATACTTTTATTCACATTCAGAGCTCAAGACTTGATTTAGTCTGACAGATTTTAGAAGAACTGGTCCAGAAAGGAAACTTTAACTGTTTCATCGTAGTAGAAATCAAATGTTCATATCACAGCAGGTTAATTGATCACTCTAAATTGTCCCTAGGAATGAATGTGAGTGTGAATGGTTGTCTGTCTCTCTGTGTTGACCCTGCAACAGACTGGCGACCTGTCCAGGGTGTACCCCGCCTCTCGCCTGATCCTAGCTGGGATGGGCTCCAGCAACCCCCGCGACCCTGAACAGGATAAGCGGTACAGAAAATGACTGACATGACATGACATATCACAGCAACACTACCATATTAAATGTGGCAGAAACATTAAAATAATACCATAAATAAATAAAAAAAAGTTTCCTCCCAGCATCCTTAAAAAAAATCCAGAATACATCCAGACTTTAGACTTTGTCTTTTTAGAATAGAAAAAATCTCCAGAGCGTCCATGCGGTGCCTTCCTCCACGATGTCAGAGGCCAAACATGGAAACTGTGTCTGAGGGACTGAAGCTACTTTACTGACTATGAGCAGCATCATTGTGTTTCAAAGTATTATAATCACGGTTTTACGATAATTAAAATCTGGAACAGTAAAACTAATTCTTAGTGAATTCTATCCTGATTTATCTTTTTAGCGATTATTGTTACATCACTATTACTGTAGGCTCCAGTTGAAAATAAACACCTTTGTCCTGTTTTATTAGTTTTTATGTGATTATATCTCATTTTTTCTGCCCTTTATTAGGACTCATGGTGTGGGTGGGTCATTTGGAGGGCCATGCTTCCTAAGAACAAATTCCCTGTGGCTAATTCATATGGGAAGTCTACATTTTAGTTCTGTCTTATTGGTCCTACTGTGTGGAGGGTACAGTTGCTCTGACTGGTCGTGGAAGGACGAATTTTTTCTGTCTTACAATTGTGTCAGAATTGTGTTGGACTTGGACGAGATTTACTCTAAACTGTGACACACGACAGGACAAAAGTGAGGTAAACACACAGTAGCTTCTCAGCCCACAGCCTGACAAACAAAGGCAGTATTAATGGTCAACAGAGGTTTGCTGAGACGGGGCACTGAAGGAAGCTGGGGAATGCATGGAAATGCATGAATGGAAAGTGGCAGAGTGGATTCCAGGGAGGTCTGTGGCTGTTTTGCTGCTGATGGGTAAGGTGCGTTAAAGCTTGTCACACAAAGCCCGACACAAGTACACTCACTGTAAACTTTCCGGGGGCTTTTTAAACACAGAGTGCCAGCCTGCCCAAGCAGAGACGGAGCAGGAGGCACAGCCAAGGTGTCACGGTGCGCACACAACCAGCCTGCAAACACGATGCGTGAGGTTATATGGTTCCGTTGTATTTATATTAGCGTATGTATTTAGATTACATGGCTTCTTTGTGTTGAGCAAGTCAAACACACAGGTCATTATTCATGCTCGCAGCACAGAGGCCGCCAGGCTGGAGAGCTGTGATGTCAGACGGGTTATTGCAGGTTCGTGTAGACTCATCAGTTAGTGTCACTCACGAGCAACAACTTCCTGCACCTTTGCCATCAGTTTTATTGCCATTGCACGACAAAGAGTGCATGTTTCACGCACACATTTGCACGTGAATGGTAGCAGGACCAATATGTTCACTCTGCTGGACAACCGTCCTGCAGCCTGAGCTCAGTGCTTTGCTCAAAGACACTGTGGCATGGGATGGAAATAGACTGCATACATACATACATAAATATATGTACATACACACACCAGACACTTTATTAGGTACACCTGTCCAACTGCTCGTTAACGCAAATTTCTAATCAGCCAATCACATGGCAGCAACTCAGTGCATTTAGGCATGTAGACATGGTCAAGACGATCTGCTGCAGTTCAAACCAGCATCAGAATGAGGAAGAAAGGTGATTTAAGTGACTTTGAACGTTTTTTTTTTTTTTTTTTTTTTTTTTTTTTTTTTTTTTTTTATTTTTTTTTTTTTTTTTTTAAAAAAAAAAAAAAAAAAAAATCATGGGGGCCTTTTTTTTTTTATTTTGGTTTTTTTTTTTTTATATAAAAAAAAATATATTTATTTTATTTTTGATGACAGCAGTTATTGATGATGAGAGTGAGGTGTGTTTTTTTTTTTTTTTTTTATTTTGCACATGAAAGATTAATTTTTTTTTTTTTTTATTTTTTTTTTTTTTTTTTTTTTTTCTTTTCTCTCTGATGATTTTATTTTTTTTTTATTTTTTTTTTTTTTTATTTTTTTTTTATTTTTTTTTTTTTTTCTTATAATAAATTTGTATAATGTTTGAATTTTTTATATTTTTATAATTTAATAAATATTATTAATTTTTTTTCATTTTAACCATCATTTTTTTTTTTAATTTAAAATTAAATTTAAATGTTAAAATTTTATTTTTTTTAATTTTTTTTGTATTTGAATCAGCTATTCCGGAATCTATTCAAAAAGACCCAACTTTTTCACTCCGTCAAAAAAAAATAACTCCTCCTTTAGACAAACTTCCCTCCCCCCACTTTTCAACCCAGCCACCAACCTCTTGTCTCGTATTAGTTTTCACCCCCCCCCATCAATTTCCCAACCCCAACACAAAACACAAAACTCTTCTGATAGAAATGAAAAAGATTATTATATTTTTATGGTGAGGGGGGGGGTGTTTTTTTTTTTGGGGGGGGGTGGGGATGAGATTATTTTTTTTTTTTATTGCATTATAATTTTTTATATTTAAGATTGTTTTCAGTTCTTGCATATGCAGGGGAAATGCACGTATGGGAAGAGGAAACACAATTACATCCAAACTAAGAATGTTTTTTTTTTTTTTTGATTTTTCTATTAAATAAATCCACCCCCTGATAGGGAAAAAAAACAGAGTCTTTTTTATTTTTAGTTTTTATTGTCCGACATCCGGTTTAGGTTTGAAAGAACGACCCTCGTTTCCTCTTTTCGTTTCGGGGGAAGAAAAAGATATATATTTTTTTTTTTTTTTAACAGATTATTAATGAATAATTGGTGATTTTTTCCTTTATTATCATCTTTCAAACCACAGATTCTTATTTTTTTCCTTCATCTTCTTCTCTTATTAAAATTTTCCCCCCCCCCATTTTTTTTTATTCATAAAAAAATTTTTTTTCTCCTTCTTTTTTTTTTTTTTTTAAAAAAAAAGGGCGTCAACGAAATGATTTCGTCATCGTTAACAAAACAACACTCTTTGAACGTGGCATGGTTGTTGGTGCCAGACGGGCTGGTCTGAGTATTTCAGGAACTGCTGATCTACTGGGATTTTCCTGCACAACAATCTCTGGGGTTTACACTCCGAAATATTTCCAGTGAGCAGTAGTTCTGTGGGCACAAATGCCTTGTTGATGCCAGAGGTCAAAGGAGAATGGCCAGACTGGTTCCAGCTGATAAAAAAGGCAACAGTAACTCAAATAACCACTTGTTACAACTAAAGAATGCAGAAGAGCATCTCTGAATATACAATGCGTCCAATCTGGAAGCAGATGGGCTACAGCAGCAGAAGACCACACTGGGTGCCACTCCTGTCAGCTAAGAACAGGAAACTGAGGCTATAATTCACACAGACTCACCAACATTGGACATGGATGGTAGGGTCAGAATTTGGTGTCAACAACATGAAAGCATGGATCCATCCTGCCTTGTATCAATGATTCAGGTTGGTGGTGGTGGTGTAATGGTGTGGGAGAGATTTTCTTGGCCCACTTTGAGCCCCTTAGTACCAACATGGTGGTTTAACCACCACACCCTACCTGAGTATTGTTGCTGACCATGTCCATCCCTTTATGACCACAGTGTAGCATCATCTGATGCTGCTTCCAGCAGGATGATGCACCATGTCACTAAGCGGGAATCATCTCAGACTGGTTTTTTGAACATGACAATGAGTTCATTATACTCAAATAGCTTCCACAGTCACCAGATCTCAGTCCAACAGAGCAGCTTTGGGATGTGGTGGAACGGAAGGTTCTCATCATGGATGTGCAACCGGCAAATCTGCAGCAACTGCGTGATGATGTCGTCAATATGGAGCAAAATCCATGAGGAATGTTTCGAGTAAGTTGTTGAATCTATGTCACCGAGGATTAAGGCAGTTTTGAAGGCAAAAGGGGTCCAACACAGTACTAGCAAGGTGTACCTAATAAAGTGGCCGGTGAGTGTGTGTATATATACTATATATATATATATATATATATATATATATATATATATATATATATATATATATATACACACCTTGCTAGTACCGGGTTGGACCCCGTCTGCCTTCAGAACTCCCTTAATCCTTGGTGGCATAGATTTGTTTGATGTTTTTTATTATCATTATTTTTAAGCCACTATATACAGTATATATATAACATTTTGGCAAGATATAAGATCTTGTTTTGAGGCAATGGATCTTATTTTAAGAAATCTTGTCAAGAAAATCTAGCTTATGCTGTAGACCCTTTTCGTGTTTTTTGTATACGTCACTCGCGATTGCTCACAACTGCCACTGAAGGTCAGAAAGCTTTGGAGGCCCATTGGAATAGAATAGAGACTGGCCATTACGGGGTTAATCACAACGATGCCGGACTCTTTTTGTATTTTTGACTGCCTTAATGGACGAGGCACACACTCGCAGACACTCAACTACAAAAAAAACCAACCAAAAACAAAATGAAATCAACCAAACAAAAGTAACTACTGTATTTGTGTGAGCCTATACAGCCTATTTATGAAATAAAAAAAAAGCTTGTAAGGAAAAGTGACACAAAAATGAATGTGAATATTATAATAAACCATTACAATCGGTATCAAGCAAGACCCAATGTCCTCTACAAGGGACATTCCATAAAAAGTGAATAAACAATGCTTTTTTAA
Organism: Atherinomorus stipes; assembly: GCA_023101725.1. Classification (NCBI taxonomy): domain Eukaryota; kingdom Metazoa; phylum Chordata; class Actinopteri; order Atheriniformes; family Atherinidae; genus Atherinomorus; species Atherinomorus stipes. Next base: position 366,499 of record JALJCO010007284.1, on the reverse strand, counting down.
TAAAGAAATGTTGCAACCTGTTTCTTTGAACCACAATATTTGATTTGTCACAAAAATATTAAAAAAGCAAAACTTTTTTTTTAGGGATGCATGATATAATCGGCCCCCTATTGTTTTCGGCCTATATCAGCCTTAAAACTGAGCATTGGACATCAGCCAACCCACCGATATTTAACCGATTTTTAACCACTCAGGCGCTGTTTCTAAAATCTAAAAAAAGCAAAAACAACTTCTTCTTCAAAAACTTCTTTTTTACAGAGTTTAAGGCCCCGTCCCAATACCCACCCTAAACCCTACACCCTTGTATAAAGTGCGCACTTGGCAGAAGTGCACATCAAGGGTTGGAGGTGCGGTTGCAAGTGCGGAAAAGGCAGAATTGGGACAGTGATGGTTCCTCCATTTTGCCCCGTCATTTCATGTCATTCTTCCAAACTCAGCTTCATCTCTATTCCTGAACGCATTTTTTTTAACATAAACTAAGCATTTCATCTTTCGTGTAAAATAAATACCACCAAGTTAATAATAAATGTTCTGAACTAATTTATGTGGCTGTAGAATTTCACCAGTACAGTTAAATAACTTTACATTCTAAACAATGTATAATAATAGCAAATTGTTCTCTTGACGTGATCGTTAGCTAGATGTCCATAATGTCCACATGCCATAAAACTATAGTTCTTTAGTTACATTCTGGCCTGACTAATTCTAGTTGAAGCACAAGTAGGCACAATTATTTTTATCCTTAATTTCATTTAAATCTATCTTGATTATACTTATTTTTTTCTTTTCCATTTTTTCAGTATTTATTTTAATTTTTTAACCTTTTTTTTTATTGTATGTTCAATTTATTAACTACCCAGGAAGAAAATCTTCACTGTGAGACTAATGGGATCCATACTAACTAAACTGTCGACGTTCCTAACCCGCTTACTGACTTACCTTAAATAAAGTTTTAAAATAAAATTATTCAGCTACTTTTATCAGTAAACTATAACTTTCATTATTCAAATGCTTTAATTTTAATATTCAAAGTATATTTCAGAACATGCAAACTTCAGTAAATATTTCCCTACAGCAAAAAAAATATTTCAATGTTTACATCTAAATGCTTTTTTCATCACAGCAACTCATCACCAAACATGACATTCCCCTTTATGTTCAAAACGTCACATCCATAATTATAATACCGCAAGCTCTTCCCCTAAGGTGACGCGGGCGCGGCCCCCCTGCGCCCTAATGGACCACGCCTCCCCCCAGCGGAGCGCCTAGGGGCGCAGGGGAGGCGATGACGGGGCCAAAACTTCTAAAGACTTGTAGGATGTTCTGTGTGAAAAAAGTTTATACACGGTCACTTGTGTAAATAACCAAATATCCCCTGTTTTTGGGTATTGATTTTTTTTTTCTCAGGGAGAAGAAAATCCAGGTTGTTCTAAGACATATCACACAAATCGTGTTAGTTTTGTTTGAACAGCTGTCATTAAAGGTGTCATAACCTAGTGTTTTACATACACAATCCTTCTTAAATTATCTTCAAATGAATTTTTAATTCTAGTTGGGTGTGAGGAAAATTTAATGAGTTCATTTTAACCTCTTTTTATCCCCAACTTTTGTTTGTTGCAAGAATACGCACGAGAATCAGACCTGTCTGTAAGCGCGTTCACGAGGCAACCGTCAAAGCCAAACCAATGTTTATTCAGGACGGACCAAGTGAAGGAAATGATGTCCCAACAGAGAAAAACATGATAAAAACGTAACGGTGCGGTTGATAGAGAGGATCCACGGAGTAAAAGGGCTGGACTCTGATGAATATAAGGAGCGGACGTGTGACATGAAGTTAACCAAACAGTGTTAGCTTCTGTAGCTACATTAGCAGCTTGTCACCATTCATCTACCATCGTTAACTGGTCTTTTACACAAAAGAAAATCAGTTACACAAGCAGCAGCACTTACCGACTGCACATCCTCACTGAATAAATATAATCCACTGCTCCCTGGTAAAGCTGTCCCTCCTGTTACAGCACTGAAAACTGCTGAATTTCTGCCGAAGCAGCTCAGCACAGCAGATTTTTTTTCCCGTCGTCATCATCGTCCTTCTCCTCTCTGACAAAGCTGGTCATTGAACGCTACTCCGCGGCAGGTAATCAGCTGATTTCAGGTGGTGCTAAAGAGGCTAGCTTAGCAGCTAGCAGCCTATGTGGATCACATCATTCCCAGAGCAAAAACAAAATGGCGTACTGTGGAGAGTGCGCTCTTGTGGCCGGTTGTGGTGAGAAGAGAGAGCCCGCACTGAAAGACGAAGTCACTTTCACTCTCTGGAGTTTCTGGCATGTTTTCACTGAGGTCCTGTTCCAACACGTTTAACATGAAAATGATGACTCCTTTAAGTTTGATTTGTTATACATAACAAAAGTTGAGGTATTTTTCTCATTTTGCACAAGGAATGAATATTACATCATTTATTTTTCAGCTTTAATATCAGTATCGATATCAGTTATTGGCCACAAGTTTTAAATATCGGCCTATCAGATATCGGCCAAAATTCCAGTATCGTGCATCACATGTTTTTTCACCCGGGTCTATATCTGGAGATAAATCTTTAGAAATTGTTGTTGGTATGGAGGAGCTGTCCCACCTGAACCGGTTCCACATTTCCAGGCAGAAAGCAGACTGTGTTGACAGTGCTGACCCCTCCACAGCCCATCATGCTGGAGACCACTGGAGCTTCTTAGCTGCTGGTGTCTGAACAGAAAACAGACCTTTACAGAAACTGACGGGTTTATTTTATTGATGACAAGTTTTAGTTTCCGGATGATAACTAGCAGTGAATAACAGCAACGTCTGGCCAAGAAACCTTAATTTTGTTCTTGTGTTTATTTCCTGAAAAGAAAAAAAAGCCCCAAAGCTCTTTAAATTGGTCCTCGGTGTTCCTCAGAGTTGGATCAGTTTTAACCCAGATCAGAAGTCACGGTCGCCCTCCTGCAAGTACTTTTATCTGTACATTTCATTTTTTCATGGAGAGGCTTTTTGTTGACCTTTACCTTGAGACATTTCGGATTCCCTTCAGTTCAATTCTTAAACTTTACAATAAAATGCTTGAACTGTTGCTTAGTTTGGTCGTAAATCCTCTTCTCAGCTCCTTCACCAGGACGAGGTCTGATGCTCTCAGGCTGTGAACACTGAAGTAGAACAGAGAGGGAAACTACAGCAGGATAAAAACTGCTCCGGATGCTTGTTTCTGTGCATGTGCAGTGTTTGTATGAGGCATATTTAGACCTTTTCTCCTCTACTGTTGCTTCGCAGATTGCTGCATGTTTGGGCACTGAAGCAGGCAGAAATCTACTTAAAGCTCTTAATATTGAGGTAATAGTTCCTCATCTACCACGTGCCACTGCCTTTGAAGTATTTGTTGAGCTCAGAGGGCCAGGCAGGGTTGGAAGATGATGGATTCATAGAAAGCATGTTTTTCATAACACATAGCTACATCTGGTGAACTGTGAAATATTAACCGGTCCTCTTCTGTGGAAGATGAGACACCACTCCTTCCCCTGCAGCTTCTGTTGCTCCTGCACGCTGTTCCAGCTAATTTCTGTCCTAGTGTGTGTGAGTGAGCCCGGGACATCTTCCACCATAACGCCCGTGGCTCCATTCCTCCTGTGACTGATGCGGATAACGGCCGTCAAACTAAACAGTTTGAAGAAGGGGAATACTAGAAGGCCAGCTGCACTGACGAAGGCAGGAACATGCTGGGTCGACCCCAGCTCCTCACTTACCCTCTCATACTAATCACAAAATTCACACACTTATTGCAGCTGTCTGGCAGGTCTGGAGGACATGTCGGAGCTGCTGGATGCAAACTTTTTACTCTTAATATTATAAACACATTAGCAGTTTGAGAAGTTATGCTTGCAAACTGAAACTATGCACATGTGCCGTATTGGTACAGACGTGTTGCAATGTGGACGATTCTTCATGCAAAGACACTCATTTGGCACAAACCAATACAGACACAAGTGATAGGAAATGTCTCTCTCTGTTGTTTTTAACCAGTTTAGGATTGTCAGAGAAAATGGAGAAAATTGCTGTCATCCAGCTGCAAAGTTGTCTGAAAGAGAAAAGAAGACCTTGAATCTGGTTTGAAACTATATGACAGTCGTGGAAAATAGCTTTTAAGAGTTCTTGTACCTATAAACTTGGAAAACCTCCGGGGTTTGGAGGCACTGAAGATACTGATCTAAAGTGGTTTCTATGAGACACGATGGACAGGACCGTAGCAACCAATAATGTAACTAGAAAAGCACTCGGAGAGCGCAGACCTCCGCCAAGCAGCTTGACTCCCTTATTTTTGTGTGTTCTGAATCATAGTATCCGGAATTTTCTCTGGATCCAGATGAAACATTCTAGAACTTATCACCGAGTTTTTGGTAATTTTTTACCAAACACTTGGGCTATTTGTATGGAGTTATATGGATTCCTCAAAATTCCTCAAATTTGGCCTATAAGGATGATTATCATGTAAGACTGTTTAGGCGTTGGTAAGGAGGTTTGATGTTCACCATGGGGTGTCGGTCAGAACACACAGGACTCACTTGTACAGTTAACTGTCTTTACTTGTCACTCTTCATCACAACAGCACAGTAATGCAACAAACGACAGGCTTACAGGTGAGGAAATCCAGGTAGTTAAGATGAATGCCTGGATAGAAGTGAGTGTGGTCTTTAAACACAGAAATACAAAGCCATGAGGAACATTCATTCAGCAAATAAACACATTCAAGGTATTAATTTTTACTAATAAACCCCTTACAGTTAGGACTAAGCATGCATATGTGTTCAAGGCTAACAATTACAGTAACTGGCATGTAACAGGTCAGCTAGCTTAACAGCAGAAAAACGCACATGGTGAATTGAGGAACACTTCTGAATAAGCAAATCAGTTAAGTAACATTAAAGGCTAAATAAACATCCTGTTCAGGCAGAAATACAACAAGTTACTCCCAGTTCTTCACAGACGCACACAGTTCACCATATTCATGCTAGAAGTCTGTCCAACAGTCATTTCTGCATCCTGACATCATGTGCTCAGTAGCGCAGCACTCATGCCTCATCAACAACCTTTCCAACATGGCCGATCTCACAATGATAAAGAATCCTTCAAGACATTCCTGGATCCAGAAGGTGATCCAGATCACCACCAACATTTAATGTGTTCGTCCTTGGGCTGAGACACACAGCTGGTGAAAATTTCAGGTCAATCCGTCCAGAACTTTTTCTGTAAAGTTGCTGACAGAGAGACGGACGGACGGACAAACCAATGACAAACCAATGCTAGCGAAAACATTACCTCCTTGGCGGAGGTAATGATGGCCAATAATGTAAGACCTGGGACAAATCTGAACATTTTGGCCCCTTTGAATGTAATAAAGACAATAAAACTAGTTGCCAATCATGTAATCATTCCTGTTTTGATGAGCAAACTGCACAAAAACTTCTACTACAATGATCGTGTCTGCCTCCACATCCAGAGGAGCCTGAGGAGGCTTGGGCATCTGGTCAGGATGCGTCCTGGACACCTCCCTGGTGAGGTGTTCCAGACACGTCTCACCCAGACGAGACCCCAGGGAAGACCCAGGACACACTGGTGAGACTACGTCTCCTGGCTGGCTTGGGAACGCTTCGGGATCCCCCGGATGAGCTAGTGGATGTGGCAGAGAAGAAGGAAGTCTGGGCTTCCCTGCTTAGGCAGATGGATGGATGGATGGATGGATGGATTGGATGGATGGATCTTGACTTACATCGGGGAAAAAACTATTGAACACACTCACTTTTTTCTCAGAAAATACATTTCTTGAATGAAATTTTCATCAGATGTTGACAACAACCCAAGTAACTCACACGTACAAAGAAATTCCAACAATTATGCTCATAAATTAAATTATCTGTAATATAGTGAAATGACACAGGGAATAAGTATTGAACACATGAAGAAATGGAGGCGCAAAAAGATCTGGAAAGCCAAGAAAGCAGCTGGAGTCTGTCAGTATTTAGAAAGTAATCCTGTCTTCTATCAGTGCAAAGTAATAACAGTTGGTTTAGTCCCGATTGATTCCTTTAAAAAGGTTTCTCATCACCAAGGTGTCAGACAAGAAGCATTGCATGATGGGTAAAAGCAAAGAGCTGTCTAAAGACCTACGCAACCTTATCATTGCAAACACACTGAAGGCATTGGTTCCAGGTGCATTTCTAAACTTCTGAAAGTTCCAGTGAGCACCATTGGGACCATCATCCGGAAGTGGAAAGAACACAGCATCGTCATGAAGCGGCCACGGCCAGATGCTCCTCACAAGATTTCAGACAGAGGAGTCAGAACAATAATCAGAAAGGTTCTCCAACAGCCCAGGACCACTCGTGGAGAGCTTCAGAAAGACCTGGAATCAGCAGCTACAGTTGTTTCAGAGAAAACAAGAAGGAATGCACTCAACCGCCATGGCCTTCATGCACGCACACCACGCAAGACTCCATTTCTGAAAAAAAAAAGCAGGTTGATGCTGGTTTGAAGTTTGCAACACAACATCTGGACAAACCAATGGCATTCTGGGAAACATAGTCTGGTCAGATGAGACCAGAACTGAACTCTTCGGATGTTATAAGACACAACATGTTTGGAGGAGAAATGGCACCTCACTTGATCCCAAAAACACCATAGCAACAGTGAAATTTGGAGGTGGGAGCATGATGGTGGGGGCTGTTTTTCAGCATGTGGTACTTGAAGACTTCATATGATTGAAGGAAGAATGAATGGAGAAAAGTAGAGAGACATTTTGGACCAGAATCTGCTGCATCTGCAGCTGCTGAAGATGAAAAAAGGCTGGATCTTTCAGAAAGACGACCATCCCAACACACAGCCAAGAAACACTCACCTGCTTTAAGAAGAAGAAAGTAAAGCTGCTAGAATGGCTCAGTCAATCACCCGACCCAATAGAACCGACGATCCAAGTTCACAAAAGAGACCCCTGAAACCTTGGAAGATTTGAAGGCAATTTGTGTAGAAGAATGGACCAAAATCACACCTGAGCAACGTATTCCACTGGTTTCTCCACACAGGAGGCATCTGAAGGCAAACAAAGCTTTTGGTACTAAGTATTAAATAAATTTCAGTAAGCGTATTCAATACTTATTCCCTGTGCCATTTCACTATTTTGCACATAACTTCATTTATGGACGGAAATGTTAGTATTTCTTTGTATATGTGCATTACTTGGGTTGTTGCCAACATGTGGTGAAAATTTCATGTCAATAGCTCTATTAGAAATATATTTTCTGAGAAAAAAGTTGATGTGTTCAATACCTTTTTCCCCCGCTATATTTATTTATTATTACATTATCAGCTGCAGTTATTACACTTTCAAAGGATTTTTTTCCTGTCTGGCCAATATATCAACCAATAGTTTAATAACTTATTACATTGTTGGCCTTTTTAAATATAAATAATAATAATATAAGCTTCATTAATCTCAATCAGAAGGTTTGTTCTCTGCATTTAACCCGTCTAAGGTTGAACCTGAGAGCAGTGGGCTGCCAATTACAGCGCCCAGGGAGCAGTTGGTGGAGGTCATAGTGGTTCATCTAAGTGAAGGAATACTCAAACCTGGGTCTGCCGTGGCAAAGCCAGAGACATTACCACTAGGCCACCCACTCCCCCATAAAATAAATTCCCCATAAAATGGCCAGAATTATTGTTTTTGGCTGTAAATATATTATCACCAGATTTTCAGTCCTCATACACTGTGTCCCAAATGATTCTGCATTTAGGGTTTCATCAATGAAGCACCTGGACTTAAGTTTTTGTTAGATTCATCTTGTTTCTCCATCTGTTTAGATCACTGAAAACAATCTGACAGGTTTGATCTTTATTTTCCAGATGGCTTCATTAAAGGGCAACTACCTTATTAAGACGGTCCCAGTTTCAATCTAGTCTGGGGGAAATAGAGTAATGTCAGGTGAAAGAAATGAAAACATTGGACAATTCAGGAAAACTTCAGTCAGATCATCATACTTTTAAAACAGAGAGTGTTTGTTCAGATGAAGTCAGGACAAGGAAAATCTCCACCCGGAAAAATCCTGGATGGAGGTCTGGATGGTCCAGATGGATGGAGGTCTGAACAGTCCAGATGGATGGAGGTCTGGATGGTCCAGATGGATGGAGGTCTGGATGGTCCAGATGGATGGAGGTCTGGAGCGGTCCAGATGGATGAAGGTCTGAACAGTCCAGATGGATGAAGGTCTGAACAGTCCAGATGGATGGAGGTCTGAACAGTCCAGATGGATGGAGGTCTGAACAGTCCAGATGGATGGAGGTCTGAATGGTCCAGATGGATGGAGGTCTGGATGGTCCAGGTGGACGGAGGTCTGGATGGTCCAGGTGGTTGGAGGTCTGGACGGTCCAGATGGATGGCGGTCTGAACAGTCCAGATGGATGGAGGTCTGGATGGTCCAGATGGATGGAGGTCTGGATGGTCCAGGTGGACGGAGGTCTGGACGGTCCAGGTGGATGGAGGTCTGGACGGTCCAGATGGATGGAGGTCTGGATGGTCCAGATGGATGGAGGTCTGGATGATCCAGATGGATGGAGGTCTGGATGGTCCAGATGGATGGAGGTCTGGATGGTCCAGGTGGATGGAGGTCTGGATGGTCTAGATGGATGGAGGTCTGAACGGTCCAGATGGATGGAGGTCTGAAAGGTCCAGATAGATGGAGGTCTGAACAGTCCAGATGGATGGAGGTCTGAACGGTCCAGATGGATGGAGGTCTGGATGGTCTAGATGGATGGAGGTCTGGATGGTCTAGATGGATGGAGGTCTGGATGGTCCAGATGGATGGAGGTCTGGATGGTCCAGATGGATGGAGGTCTGGATGGTCCAGGTGGATGGAGGTCTGGATGGTCCAGGTGGATGGCGGTCTGGACGGTCCAGTTGGGTGGAGGTCTGGATGGTTGGTACGTGACCACCATGTCTAACAATGTTAATACATCAGCAGGTGGTGGAGTGATGTTTTGGGTGGGAGTAAAGGGGACTGAGGTGGTAGGACTCTTCAGGATGGTCTCTGATAAATCTGTGAAGTATTTAACGGACCACTTCTTGTCGTGGTCTAAAGGGACATTCCGTCTGCAGGAAAGGCAATGCTTCATTGATGATGCAGGAATACCAGCAGATTCTTTGGCTGCTGGGGGTATGTTATGATGGAAAAACTACAACATTTTCAGACCTTAAAGGCGTCATAGAAGATGTTTCTTTCAACAATTTTTACAATATTCGGTAAAATCAGGTTTACTGCTCCATATGCCATGATTAATTAAAAGCTTTAAATATATCAATATTATACATCAGCTGTGAAAATAATGGGGCTGAAAAAACATCCGCCAATCATCTCTGCATTCTCTGAGCTTTTTCATTTGTCTACTGGCTCGTCAATCATTTTTACTACCATAGTAAGAGTGATTGAGAGGCGAGAGTAATACTGCAACCTGGATGCTGCGCGCACTCGTCTGATGTTTACAGCAGGTAGCTAACATCATTCTGCTAGCAGTTAGCGACATTCAGACAACATTCCGTTTACTTGCATTTGTGACATGATGGGAGATTCTGTACCTGCTGTCTGCTAAACACCAGAGTGGCTCATGCTTGTTATTTTGTGGCCGGAGGAGGGAGCTGTGAATCTAACAGGTTGGTCTTGTGCATGAGCATTATTCAAAAACTCACTAACAGTCTACTTTCTGAAATGCAGAAACATCTTATATAGCGCCTTTAACAGACTTCCTAAGGCAGGGGCGCCCAAGTCCGGTCCTCAAGAGCTACTATCCTGCAGATTTTAGAATATACCCTCTCAAACACACCTGAATCAAATGGCTAATTTCCTCATGCATGTCATTCAGCTCTGCAGAGGCCTGTTAACAAGTCATTCATTTGATTCAGGTGTGTTAGAGAAGGGACGCAACCAAAATGTGCAGGATAGTAGCTCTCAAGGACTGGACTTGAGCACCCCTGGTCTATGGTTTAGAACAATGTTTCTCAATCCTGGTCCTCAGGGACCCCCGCCCTGCTGGTTTTCAAGATATTCCTACTTCAACACACTTGACTCAGATGAATGGCTCGTTAGCAGCTTGCAAAGAAGTTGATGAGCAGTTGAGTTGATCTGAATCAGGTGTGGTGGAGTTGGAAACCTGGAATACATGCAAGGCGGGGGTCCAGGATTGAGAAACCCTGGTTTAGAGACTTTGTCAGGTTTAGAGTCATGTCATCTGGAACCCTGGATTGTTTCACTGGTTGCTATGGGTGATCAGTGGTAGAAGCTTGCCCAAGATGGAGATTAAATCAAAGTCAAGGTTCGATCCAGTTTGTTGGTTTTCTTCGCTAAGACGTTGTAATCTGGCTTGAATCGTCTGTAACGAGCCCTGAGATGTCGTTGTTGTAAGTTTGTGCTATATAAATAAAACTGAATTGATCCATATTATTACAAAATCTAGTGGAGTTTTGATGATCAATAGATTGTATTCACTGTCATCTGCATTGCTTATTTAAGAGAAATGAACAAAAATAGCGAACAAAGTGTATGACTATTTCCTTTTAGATTTTTGATCTGAAAAGAAAATAAAAGCTTTTGAATCCTGTCCTTGTTGTGTTTCCGTCGGAAATTCCTCCCCAGCAGCTGAGCAGATGAGAAGCTCTGACCAACACACAGAACCAGAAACTTAACCTATATTCTTTCATGTCACCTTTCTTTGAAGTCGTCCAAGCGAAGCAGTTGTTTTTGGTCCTCCTTGTTTATTTGAAACATGTGACCTGTGAACTTTCCGCGACGCTCGTTCTGCCATACGTTACACAGCTCTGTGTATGCATCAGCTGTCACCCGCTGCTTTTAGGGGCCGTGTAGACTAAACCACGTTGCTCATAAAACAGGTAAAAGTCACCAAAAAATGTTCGGCTTGTTTATCACGGTTTCAAATGCATACGCTTAATAATCCTCTGTGTTGTCATAAATTTAGAACAAACTGAGGCTGGAAAAGTGCTGGATTTTTATGCATCTGTTGTGTTTACATTCTTAAGAATTCTTTAGGTTTTCTTGTGTGTTTTTTTTCCCTCCATCATCACAGTTTATCTGTTATTATTGCAGATGAATGTACTTGAACTTTGAAGTTTGCACTACAACGCTGTTACCGTTTATAAATCCTGTAAAAGAGGGATGACACAAAGGCCGCTGGACTTTTTTGGATAGTTCTTCAAAAGCCGGGCTGTGTTTACAGGTTGAGAAAGGGCTGGGCTGAGGGACCTGGAGCCTGCAGTCTTTTACAATGTTGTCTTGTCTGTCACTTGACAGCTGACGGCCGTGGAGCTATCCCCCTGCTTAGCAAACAGCCCTGTTATATTTTCCATTTGAGAAAAAAAGCCAGGGGTCACCGGTGTGTCTGACGGCGTTTTGCTGAAGCCAGATGGGGGTTTTCCTATAAACAAGTGTACACAGAGTATTTATACAGACTGTGGCACCTGACGCCATAACACTCATGACACTCTGTTTAGAGGCTAAAGTTGCCATAAGTCACTTTAGAGAATTAAGTAAATATTTTCGTTATGGCCGTGCCATTGTTTATTATAGAATGGCAAAAGCTCTAAATCTTGCCAAAATCTCAGTTAAAAAATCATTTAATAACAACTTGTCCGGAGTGAAGGACCGCGAACGTGGAGCTCGTTCTTTTTCATTATCCGCGAGTCTATTTACTTTCAAACAAATCCAGAAACACCACGTGTTTCAGCAGCAGTGTGTAAAGGCTCAGCTTCGAGCAAAGCATTACACAAACCGTCGACCCAAAACATTGGCTGCTTACCGTGATTCTGTTCTTTTTCTTTTTTTCTGCCGCAGTCGCAGAGGGATAAAAGCATTCTTCTGGCCTGTCGAGAGGCACATTGTCTCCGTCAAATACAGCATGTCACCCATCACAGATACAGCCTCACATTCCACCCTGCTAAGTATTATCATGCTGGATTAAAGCTGCATGAGACAGGAGGATGCACCGTTCAGTTTTGGATGCTGAAATTACTGAAGATTACTGTTTGGCCTGATAATGTTGTAAAAAAGAGTTCAGTCTTGGAGAAAAGCCTTTAAGATTAAAGCATTCCAGTTGAGCGTTTGTTAGTTAAACCTTTGGTGGAAGAGGCCTAAACAAGTGGATGTGCATTAAACTCATGAGCCACTTTATCAGGTCCACCTTCTAGTACTGAATTGGACTCTTTTTCCTCCAGAACTGCCTTGATTTTTATGTGTGACAGATCCAACCAGGTGTTGGAAATATTCCTCAGAGATTTAGCTACATATTGGCATGATAGCTTGACAGTGTAGGGTCCGTTTGATCATGCACCCTGGCTACCTTACCACAGGAATACCCCCTTTGGCTTGTAATTGCACTTGAGTTTCACCCTGGAGTCTGGGGATGGGATTCCACCCGGGCCATCATTACGTAACTTGCTACAATAGCATCACACAGTTGCTGTAGATCCATAATGACAATCTCCCATTCTACAAGTTCCATGATGAGAATCTCCCGTTCCACCTCATCTTGATAAAAATCTCCCATTATACCACATCGTGATGAGAATCTCTCATCATCATAAGAAGACTCTCCCATGATGAGAATCTCCCGTTCCACCGTATCATGATGAGAATCTCTTGTTCCACCTCATCATAGTAACACTCTCCCATGATGAGAATCTCTTGTTCCACCACATCCCAAAGCTGCTGTGTTGGACTGAGATCTGGTGACTGTGGAGAACAATGGAGTCCAGTGGACTCATCATCATGTTTCAGAAAGCAGCTGGAGATGATGTCATCTTTGTGACATAGTGCATCATTCTTCTGGAAGCAGCATCAGAAGATGCTCCACTGTGGTCATGAAGGGATGAACATGGTCAGCAACAAAACTCAGGTAGGCTGTGGTTGTTAAATCGCCACGTTGGTAGTAAGGGGCCAAAGAGGGCCAAGAAAATTTCCCATAACACCAGCAGCTGCTTGAAGCCTTGATCCAAGGCAGGATGGATCCATGCTTTCATGATGTTTCCAGCAAATTCTGATCCTAGAATCTGAATGTGGAGCTGAAATGGAGACTCATCAGACCAGCAACGTTTCTCCATCTTCTGTTGTCCAGTTCTGGTGAGTCTGAGTGAATTGTAGCCTCAGTTTCCTGTTCTTAGCTGACAGGAGTGGCACCCGGTCTGTTCTCCTGATGCTGGAGCCCATCTGCTTCCAGGTTGGACATGCTTTGTGTTCAGAGATGCTATTCTGCATCGTGGTTTGAACCAGTGCTGATCTGACGTCCAGTTGCTAACATTCCCTTTCATTCTTATTTTGATGCTTTCTTTGAACTTCAGCAAGTCGTCTTCACCACGTCTACATGACTCAATGTGATTGGTTGGTTAGACATTTGTGTTAACAAGCAGTTGAAGGGGTGCACCTAATAAACCGGCCGGTGACTGAGTAATTTCTCCTTGGTTAAGCTCAAAACCACCAATTATGGTGCTCCCGTCAAAACGTGCAAAGCAGTTGCCATTAAGCAGAAGTCAAGAGGGAATTATCATAATGAGCCCAGCTGGAGGATCCCCCATATTGATTGCAACATAAATTCAAATTCATCTGTTGGAAATCCTGGACTGACCCCAATGTAAATATTGCAGGGCCTGAAAGCCTCCCGTACATTTGGCTCGGCTTCAGCTCGGCTGGTGGTCGCCTGCAAACCCTGGTGAGTGTAAGAGGCTGCAGGGAAGACACAAAAGGAAAGAAAACATACCAGATGTGACCACTCGAATTTATGATTTATCAATGAAAGGGACCATGGCTGATGAAGAGATTTGCTAAAGGCTAAATGTGTGAATCACTGGCATGAAATACAGAAACGCAGAAAGAGTGGGGGCCTTATAATTCACTGTGAAATACAGCAATCCAAAGTTTCAGTCCAAGGTAAATCAAACAAATGCTAGATTACAGTAAAGCAGCTCATGTTTTGTGTGATGACTTTAACACACAAGTATTCTATAATAGGAAGTGGACTACTAGTCCACAACAGCCCACCTATGGGGCTCCGTCATTTCAAAGGAGTTCCTGCATATTTTCCCCAGCTATGTAACTGCCAAATGAATAAGATGAGATAACCTCAGTGTTTATGGTTACATAAATGCTTTTTGTCTCATTTCATGCTGTAATTATGCAGCACAAACAGTCCAGCTGACCTTTTCAAGGTGCAGTACTGACTGCATAACATCCAAAATTTATGGTGTCTGCTGTCGTGGCATTTAGTTCAAGAGGTTGTGGAGGTTCATTTGTGCTTAGTGTAGACCCCTCAGTTAGTTTACATGCAAAATAAAAAAGCTAATGTGGTGCAGAAACACCAGGAGAAAAATCCTTAAACACTGAAACCAGAATTCGTAGGGTAGGAGAGGGTTTCCAGGCATTTTTTACTATAGTAATTAAAAATCCACCACACATTCAGAATGCAGCCAATTAATGAAATACTCCAAAAATGAAACCTTTAAAGACCCACAACGTAACTTTTTGACCTTAAAAATATGCGTTTCTAATTTGTTTTGATGGCCAACATTCATGATGCTGCCCAGCAGCGTCTCGAGGCTGAGAAACCGCACAATGCAACTTTTCCATCTGGGTTGAGTTGTGATGTTGCAGCTGAGTTTTGATTTCCCACCACGTCACGTATATTGAGCATGGAAAACCTGATACTCTGCTGGATAATTAGCTGGTGCGACCATGGTTCACTCACACACAGATCAGAAGAGAGAGATGGTGTGCAATCTAACATTTATTATCAAGTGTGTGGCATCTAAATCTCACTAGAGACCTGGACTGTCACGCTGTAGTTTCATGCCTCATATTTTTGCATTATAAATAATTCCCCCGATGCTAAAATGTACTGAACATGGAAGCATGCTTAACTAGTGAACAAACTGTTATGCCAGCCTTACATCAGAGGACTTTTTAAAGATTTGGAAAAGACTCTTGGAAGACCACCATCTCACACCAGCTCACATCTTAAGATAGTTTTTAGTCTCAGACTGAGATTTTACAAAGACTGAGAATCTTGGGGTCACTATTTACAAGACTACTACTAGATTCTTTCAGTATTTTTACCCAGCATGCAATTTGTTCCTATCATCATCATTATCATCATCATCATCATAATACATTTGATTTGAAAGCACCTTATCAAAGCACACAAAGACACTGTATAAAACTGATAAAACATTAAAAACAGTAAGATAAAACACTAAAAATGCAAAACATAATCTGCTCTGTAACTGAGAAAATTCTGTGACCAGCATGTCTGCAGCACTGATGTTTATTTAGAGTTTACTGTCAGTAATCTGATGCTGTGTTCTGCAGTCAGATATGACAGTACGGGTTTGCGTGGCATTCTCCGTGAGTTACGTGACCACTTTTACACTGAAGTCAACGCATGCCGCAACTCTGTATTTCTATGACCACAAGACCATGGCTACCTCCTGACCTGACTGTAGGTCAGACTCGCCAAGCAAACATTGCGGAGCGTGAACTACTGCTAACAGCGATGAAACAGAGTTCTCTGTTCCTTGACAGACAGCTGGTCGACCTGAACAACCGGTTTCAGAGTGACTCATAGAATAATGAAGCTGCTGCCTCCCTGCTGCCTGCATGAGACGCGTTTCACCAGCTGGACACATTACACGGGCAGAGCAGGCTTTATGGACTTGGTTGGACATCAGTTTCTGTCCATAATGGAAGTGTTGGACTCGGGATAAAGATGTTTTTCCCCACATGGACTGTTTACTGCAAATTCAGGTAACACTGCCTATTCCAAGTTGCACTGCAGAACACCTGTTTCCAGGTGCACCAGCAGAGCTACGAAGCACACAGAGAGCCTGAACAGCATCTCCTGCTCATCTTTGAAAAAGAGCTCGTGGAGAAACTGGACTGATGAAATAAATGAGCCAAGCTGCCGTCTTCCCTTTAAACTGAGAGCTGCGTGCAGGTAAACAGCGATGTGGTTGTGCCTTTAACTGCTGCTGAGCCTGACAGCTGTGTTCAGATGGTTAAACAGCTGGTGATCATGTGTAATGCGTAGTGGATAAGTCATGGCTCTGCGCGCATGAATGTGTTATATTTCACTATGTTGGTCTTATTGGGCAGCAATGACTGTAAGGGGTTTTTTGTAGGTCGCGAAGCGTGCTCTTTTTATTCGGCTACTTTATTTTATTTGAAAGCAAGTCACATATGTGACCTGCTTTAAACTACTGTTGACAATTACTGATAGAACGCACACATCGTGTGGAGATGTTTTGTGTTCATAATGTACAGCTGTGTGAAAATGTTTTGAAATGAAATGAAATGAAAAATACTTTATTTATCCCAGAAGGGAAATTCAACAATGTAAAAGACTTTTTAGTTTTTGCCCCCTTCCTGATTTCTTACTTTTTTGCATATGAGTCACACTTAAAAGGAAAGGACAGTTTTCCTTCCCGCTGTCGCCACCACTCCGTGCTTGCTCAGGGTGGGGGATTGGACCGGGTCAAGTCATGATTCAATCCAATCTGGTGGTTCCCTTAGCTAGGCTGTTATGAATCTGACCTGAACTTTTCTGTCTGTTAAGCGCCCTGAGGTGACGTTGTCATTAATGGACGCTATAAAAATAAAGTTTAATTGAATTGAATTGAATTAAATGTTTCAGATCATCAAACAAATTTAAATGTGAGACAAAGATAACACAAGTAAACAGAAAATGCAGTTTTTAAATGAAGATATTTATTAGTAAGGGGGAAAAAAATTCCAAACTTAAATGGCCCTGTGTGAAAAAGTGATTGCCCCCCTAAACCTAATAACTGGTTTGGTCCACCCTTAACAGCAACAACTGCATCAAGCGTTTGTGATAACTGGCACTGAGTTTTTTTCTTTTTTGTTCTACTTCACAGGAGGGTTTCCCAGCATGAACCGCCTTTTAAAGGTCATGCCACAGCATCTCAATGGGATTCAGGTCAGGACTTTGACTAGGCCACTCCAAAGTCTTCATTTTGTTGTTCTTAAGCCATTCAGAGGTGGACTTGCTGGTGTGTTCTGGATCATTGTCCTGCTGCAGAACCCAAGTGCGCTTCAGCTTGAGGTCACCAACAGATGGCCGGACATTCTCCTTCAGGATTTTTTGGTAGACGGCAGAATTCATGGTTCCATTTAGCACAGCAAGTCTTCCAGGTCCAGAAGCAGCAAAACAGCCCCAGACCATCACACTACCACCACCATATTTTACTGTTGGTATGATGTTCCTTTTCTGAAATGCCGTGTTACTTTTATGCCAGATGTAATGGGACCTACACCTTCCAAAATGTTCAGCTTTTGTCTCGTCAGTCCACAGAGTATTTTCCCAGAAGTCTTGGGGATCATCATGATGCTTTCTGGCTAACTGAGACGAGCCTTTATGTTCTTTTTGCTCAGCAGTGGTTTTGGTCTTGGAACTCTGCCATGCAGCCATTTTTGCCCCCCAGTCTCTTTCTGATGGTGGAGTCATGAACACTGACCTTAATTGAGGCACGTGAGGCCTGCAGTTCTTGGATGTTGTTCTGGGGTCTTTTGTGACCTCTTGGATGAGCCGTCGCCGTGCTCTTGGGGTCATTTTGGTCGGCCGGCCACTCCTGGGAAGGTTCACCACTGTTTCATGTTTTCACCATTTGTGGATAATGGCTCTCACTGTGGTTCTCTGGAGTCCAAAACTTTAGAAATGGCTTTGGAACCTTTTCCAGACTGATAGATCTCAATTACTTTGTTTCTCATTTTTTCCTGAATTTCTTTGGATCGCATCATGATGTCTAGCTTTTGATGATCCTTTTGGTCTACTAAACTTTGTCAAGCAGGTCCTATTTAAGTGATTTCTTGATTGAGAACAAGTGTGACAGTAATCCGGCCTTGGTGTGGCTAGAGAAATTGAACTCAGCTTTCCAAGGGGGGGGGCAATCAATTTTTCACACAGGGCCAAGGAGGTTTGGACCCCCCCCCCCCACACACACACACACACACACACACACACACACTAATAAAAATCTTCATTTGAAAACTGCATTTTCTGTTTACTTGTGTTATCTTTGACTCACATTAAAATTTGTTTGATGATCTGAAACATTTAAGTGTGACAAACATGCAAAAAAGTAAGAAATTAGAAAGGGGTCAAAAACCTTTTCACACAGCTGTATGTAAGTAGAGGTGTAACACTTTTTAAAATAAATTTGGCACACCCAGTATTTGCTGGTGCACACTAATATCTTTTCTGGCTAAGCAAGTGCTCTGAGTATTGACGGTTCTGGAGGTGGTACTTGTTTCCGCTGCTGTCAGAGCTCATCCAGCTATTGGTTGGTTATTGTGTTGCATCACTGCGACTTGCAATAATATCAAACATGTTTGATGTTGTTGCAAGCCCAAGACTAGAAAAAGATTGCTCTAAATCAGCGCAGATTGCCATCTCAAACTTAACAGTTGAGACCGCGGGGTCATGCCACAACTCCAGTAAAATTCCTAAGATTTCCGAAAGACCCTCAATCTTAAGTCTGCAATGATGAAAATTGTTTGGTGTAAGCCCGGCTTAACGGCGGCCCAAAAAATTCTGTTCCTTTATTGCTGCGGTTGATACAGATGTGTTCTAGAATCTCACGCCTCTTTTTCCAGTTGTTGTGATACCCCCAAATGACACAAATAGTACTTGTAATGGTTAAAGAACTGTTTGATGTTAACTCAACTGGACCTCGTAATAAGGTGAATACACATCATACAATCATGTGCTTTACTGGCTGAGGAAGATAATAATAATAATAATGGATTAGATTTATATAGCGCTTTTAAAGGCACTCAAAGCGCTTTACAGTAGATCCATTATTCTTTCACTCCTCAGTCGTACTTGGTGATGGTAAACTACGTATGTAGCCACAGCTGCCCTGGGGCAGGCCGACGGAAGCGTGGCAGCCATTTTGCGCCTACGGCCCCTCGACCACCACCGGAACCATTCACACACATTCACACACCAGCAGTGCCCCCACTGGAGGCAAGGAGGGTTAAGTGTCTTGCCCAAGGACACAACGACTAACAGCTGGGGAATCGGGATTTGAACCGCCATCCTTCGATCATTGGCCAACCTGCTCTACCACCTGAGCCACAAGACCACTACCTTTAAAAGTCTGACCAAGAAGGAGGTGAGTTGATAACGTCATACTACAGCAGAGAAGGGCAGCTTTAGGTCCTGGAGGGCTGCAGTCCTAAAGGTTCTAGATGTTTCCCTGTTCCAACACACCAGATTCAAATGACTTCTTCACAGCTTGATGTTAAGTCCTGCCCAAGCATGTTGACCTAGTTATGTGACTTAGGTGCTGCAAGCATCCAAACCCTGCAGGATTGTAGGCCTTGAGAACCATCTCTGCCCATCCCAGCAACTCAACTTAGTCCTTGCTGTTTTACTGTTTCTTGGTCTGGTTATTTCTACATCAGCAGAAACGAACTTTGAAAACTCACTTCAGTGCTCATTCTGCAGCTCTTTGATTCATGGGCTTAAGTGTATAACATAATCCACATTAGTTATGTGATGCTTGATGCTTCAGCTTTGTCTCTGGCATGCCAAACAACTCTGCATACTACAATACCCATGAGTCCTCTGTGAAACTTACTTTCCTCAACATCATAAGTTGCTGCTTCCATCCACAATCTGAAATCCTGCTGCTAGGTGACTGGACATTTCTTACTTGATTATATTGTGAATTTTAAGTGATGGTAAAGTTTCGCCATGAGCATCACATGCACACGCTTTTGTACTTGATATTATCCAACATGGCTTTCTATCTTCAGCAATGATGATTCAACTGGGAGAGATCCATTCTGGTCTATTTTACATGTGTTCCAACTGCGAATCAGGGGAAAATGGTTGGAACTTCTACTTTTCTCATCAAGGGAATTCAAAATAAACCATAAATCTTCACTCCCCTGGAGAACATCAATGTTGGTATTGAAAGAAGCTATTTCTTCCCATTTGGTGGAAAATCTGACCATAAAAGTACAACAGTCCAAATCAAAATACGAGAATGATTGCAAAAAAGTTGGGACCCTTAGTAGAATGTAAATAAAGACAAAATGCAGTGAATGCCGTATCTCAGCATATTATATTCCCAACAGAACATAAACAACATATAAGATGTTGAAACTGAGACATTTATAGTTTCATGGAAAATATGCACTCATAATGGCAGCAACACGCAAAAAGTAGTTCCAGAGTGATGTTTACCATCGAGTAGCAACATTTCTGTAAAAAGTAGTTCCAGGGTGGTGTTTACCATCGAGTAGCAACACTTCTGTAAAAAGTAGTTCCAGGGCGATGTTTACCATCGAGTAGAAACATTTCTGTAAAAAGTAGTTCCAGAGTGATGTTTACCATCGAGTAGCAACATTTCTGTAAAAAGTAGTTCCAGAGTGATGTTTACCATCGAGTAGCAACATTTCTGTAAAAAGTAGTTCCAGGGTGATGTTTACTATCGAGTAGCAACACTTCTGTGAAAAGTAGTTCCAGGGTGATGTTTACTATCGAGTAGCGACACTTCTTTAAAAAGTAGTTCCAGAGTGATGTTTACCATCGAGTAGCAACACTTCTGTAAAAAGAAGTTCCAGAGTGATGTTTACCATCGAGTAGCAACACTTCTGTAAAAAGTAGTTCCAGGGTGATGTTTACCATCGAGTAGCAACACTTCTGTAAAAAGTAGTTCCAGGGTGATGTTTACCATCGAGTAGCGACACTTCTGTGAAAAGTAGTTCCAGGGTGATGTTAACCATCGAGTAGCAACACTTCTGTAAAAAGTAGTTCCAGGGTGATGTTAACCATCGAGTAGCAACACTTCTGTAAAAAGTAGTTCCAGAGTGATGTTTATCATCGAGTAGCAACACTTCTGTAAAAAGTAGTTCCAGAGTGATGTTTACCATCGAGTAGCAACACTTCTGTAAAAAGTAGTTCCAGGGTGATGTTTACCATCGAGTAGCAACACTTCTGTAAAAAGTAGTTCCAGGGTGATGTTTACCATCGAGTACAACACTTCTGTAAAAAGTAGTTCCAGAGTGGTGTTTACCATCGAGTAGCAACACTTCTGTAAAAAGTAGTTCCAGAGTGATGTTTACCATCGAGTAGCAACACTTCTGTAAAAAGTAGTTCCAGGGTGATGTTTACCATCGAGTAGCAACACTTCTGTGAAAAGTAGTTCCAGGGTGATGTTAACCATCGAGTAGCAACACTTCTGTAAAAAGTAGTTCCAGGGTGATGTTTACCATCGAGTAGCAACACTTCTGTAAAAAGTAGTTCCAGAGTGATGTTTATCATCGAGTAGCAACACTTCTGTAAAAAGTAGTTCCAGAGTGATGTTTACCATCGAGTAGCAACACTTCTGTAAAAAGTAGTTCCAGGGTGATGTTTACCATCGAGTAGCAACACTTCTGTAAAAAGTAGTTCCAGGGTGATGTTTACCATCGAGTAGCAACACTTCTGTAAAAAGTAGTTCCAGGGTGATGTTAAGCATCGAGTAGCAACACTTCTGTAAAAAGTAGTTCCAGGGTGATGTTAACCATCGTAGTATCATCTCCCCTTCTGTAGCTTTGAACACCTTCATCCCCCCCCTCTTTTACTGTCTGTAAATGTCTATGTTATGAGGAGACCGGTTGCTGGAGTTTTAGGAGAGGAATTTTGTCCCATTTTGGTCTGATGCAGGATTCTAGCTGATCAACAGTCCTGGACCTGGTTGCTGGATTTCTGCTTTTATGGTGCTCCAAATGTTTTCTGATGGTGAAAGGTTTGGACAGGCCAACTTCCTGCTTTGAAGTTGGGCTTTTAGCATGGGAGTCTATGGGGATTTGCTCCGTTTTAGAGCCAGCCCCTAGCGGATGAAGAAAGAACTACAATTTTTAAACACTTTTCCGGATTTCCCCATTGGCCTCGTTAGCCACTAGAGTTTCCAACCTGATTTTAAATGAGCTAAAGGAATAGTACACCCACAGAATGGTGTTCCTTCATTTTCTCCTCATGCTGACCAAGACTCTGGAGCCCTTTTTTAATATCTCTAATGCAGCCGGAGATCGGACAGCTTTTCGTTTAACCCCAACTTTAATACAATGGAGTTTACTGACGACTGAACCATAAAGGTCCATAAAAGTCCTTGGCAATATTCCTCCATACTGCACGTCCAATGTAATCCAAGTGTCCTGAGTGGGTAGGGTCCATAATTTACTCGAAACAACATCACTTAGTATATTCTTATAGCTTAAACAGCATTGCCGCGAAGCGCGTCCATGAGAGTTCGTGACACTACAGAGGCCGTGGTGGACGAGGTCGAGCATTCTCTTTTTCTTTCTTTCTTTCTTGCACTGAACGCCGCCGCTTCCACAGTGTCGTGAACTCTCATGAACCGGCTTCATGGCAGCTACATGTACTGTTTAAACTATTCAAATATACTAAATGATGTTGTTTGGAGTAAATAATGAACGCTACCCACTCCGAACACTTGGATTACATTGGACGAGCAGTATGGAGGAATATTTACAAGTTTTTGTGAACTTTTATGGACCTTTTTGGATTGGGCGCCGGTGAACTCCATTATATGAAATTTGGGGGAAAACGTAAACCTGTCCGATCTCCGGTTGCATTTGAAATGTTAAAAAAGTGCTTCAGTGTTTTGCTCAGCATGAGGGTGAGAAGAAAATAAATGAATGAAATGAAATGAAATGAAAAATACTTTATTCATCCCCGAAGGGAAATTCAGTATTGTAAAAGCTCACTTTTTTTTTTTTTTTTTTTTTTTTTAAATAAACAAAAAGTCAGTTAGTCTTGTTCTTTAGGGTGATGGTTGCTGGCAGGAATGAATTCCTGTATCTCTCCGTCCTACAGCGAACTTAACGCAGCCTCCCACTGAACACACTCTGTTGATTCTTCACCGTGTTGTGGAGAGGATGGGAAGTGTCCTCCATCATCTTCATCAGCTTGTGAAGCATTCTTTTTTGAACGATCAGCTCCAGCGGCTCCAGAGTTATCCCCAGCACAGAACCAGCTTTCTTGATCAGCTTGTTTAGTTTCTTCAAGTCTCTGGTTCTGATGCTGCTGCCCCAGCAGATGGCTGCAAAGCTAATTGCACTTTCTACCACAGACTTATAGAAGATCTGCAACATCTTGTTGCAGACATTAAATGATTTCAGCTTCCTTAAGAAGTAGAGTCTGCTCAGACCTTTCTTGTAGATGTAGTCACTGTTGCATTTCCAATCGAGTCTGTTGTCCAGCTGAACTTCAAGGTATTTGTAGTTCTCTACCACCTCCACCTCCTCTTCCAGGATGTAGACAGGACTATGCTGCTTATTCTTGCTCCTCCTGAAGTCAACAATCATCTCTTTAGTCTTGCTGGTATTTAAGATGAGCTGATTGTTACTGCACCATTTCACAAACTGATTGACAAGTTCCCTGTATTCGGCTTCTTGTCCATCACTGATACACCCCCACAACAGCAGAGTCATCAGAATATTTCTGCAGATGACAGGACTCAGAGTTGTACTGGAAGTCTGAGGTGTACAGTGTAAAGAGGAATGGTGAGAGTACAGTCCCTTGTGGTGCTCCAGTGCTGCTGACCACCATCTCAGACACACAACCTTTCAGTCTCACAAACTGTGGTCTGTTTGTGAGGTAGTCCAAACGCACTTCATTCTGTGGGTGTACTATTCCTTTAACCTGCATTTGTGGATTTCACGGTGAACTGCGTTCATGCAGTAGTTTCCAGTAGAGAATCATGTCTGCTTTTAATGCAGAAGATCAGAAGATTTGAAATTTTGAATACAACATTTTTCTGAACTTGTTCCACAATGTTTTGTGACAGTTTGTCTCAGATTGGTGAACCTCTGTCCATCTTTCCCTGTGAGAGACTGCCTCTCTGGAGTGCTCCATTGTACCCAGTTATGTAGCTGACCTGTTGCTAGGTAACCTGCTTAGGCCCAATCTCAATGTTCCCTTTACTTTCAACCACTAGCCCGCACTCACTACCACTACAACCTCAAATTGAAGCCACAAGAGGTAGGGCTTTGTAATCTTCCCTAACAATTGGGACACCACTTGAAGCATTTACATTCGGGTACGTAAGAGACTGAGTAGTGACATTTGTGCATACGTCTCACCATAACAACATCCAGCCACAACGTGGAGTTAACAGTTACGGTCATTTTTTTTTCTTTTTTTCCATCATTCATCATGCTTTGGTTGATAAATAAACAATACAACCACACAGAGAAGTCGCCATTGACGACTGTTGTCTCTTGTAAACTGCTGAAAAGCCTTCGCAAGCTTTTAATCAGTATTTTAGCCTAGCTAGCGTGACTAGTCTGGCTAACATTGCGAACAAATGTGCAATCTGTACATATGTACGGTTGTGAGTTTTCTTCTCGGAGTCCTGTGGCTCTCCGGAGGTTGCTGTTGTTCCCTTTTCTCTAACCTTTCCTCAGCAAGTCAGCATCTGACATCCCTCACTCTGAAGGGCTAGATTCATACCCCTTACCCCTCGTTATGCCCACTTCCCTTACATGCACACAGGAATTGGGACACCACTACCTTCACAGGAACGCCCAAAATTTAGAGGTAGGGCTACAAAGTAGGGTAGTGGATGTATTGGGACGCACCCTAGTCATCTTATGCTTCTCCAGCTGCTTTTGGTTTGTGTTAATAACCCATCAAGCTTTTTGTCCAACTTTTTACAGACATGTTGCTGCCATCAGATTAGATTTGAGCTAATAGTCCAATGAAATGGTAAAAAGTTTCAACATCTGATATTATTTATGGCCGACTGGGAATACAAAGTGTTTATTCACCTTTCACAAATTCCTAACTTTTGGGGGGAATTGTGATTATAAATGCAGAAAGCTGACAGATGTATTTACAACTTCAAGTCTGAGTTGATTATTAGGATAATGGAAATTTATAAAAACTTAAAGCACTTTTTTAAGTGCCATGCTGTATACATGTGACTTGCAGTGATCACCACCGATGCTTGAAAACATCAGGTATGCGGATGTTTAAGGAGAATATAGCATTCCCAGAATCTGTACAGTAATTCTCTGAAAGGAGATAAAGCACTAAGACATTATTGCTCTCTGTAAAGCTTTAGATGGAGCTTTTAGATGCATCATACTAAGATTCACAGAACGGTGTTGAGTACAAATTCATTCAAAAGTAGCTATTAGCAAGTAGCAAGGATAAAATCCTCAGCAAGATCTGTGACCATTTATTTCAACACTGCCACATAATAAAGATTAACATCCCGTCATGCAGAAAATATATGACGGGGTGTGAACTTTGCCAGATGAGTGACTCCCCATTCTTCCAGCCACCCCTTCATCTGCGAGTCGTTAGGGAGAAGGCAGATAAAACAGCTAGCAATCCGCAGGAATCAACAGGAGGACAACTGTTAAGTGGATCTCCTATCTGCTCATCTTGATGGCGCTTCAAACGCCACGTGTCCGGCCTCTTTCTGTGTTGACACAGAGATACAGACCACCATTCTTTAGATAGCATCAGACTATAACCCTGTTCTTTTGAAGAGCCTTGTTTTCCTTTTCCTCTTTTATTTTTTAAATCCACACTGCGACCTTCGAGCCTCCCAGTGAACAGGATTTTTATTCTTGCATGATATAAAAAACAGATTCCCTGATACGTTATCGTAGTATGAGCTCATATGAAAGGCGCAGTTGGACCTGAGTGTCGTTGTTGTCCACTTTGTCTTTGACTGCCATAGTGGACCCTATCTGTCTCTGGGTGGGCTTTCAAACCAGGCCCATCAGTTAAGCCCTCATTAAAGAGGGTCCTCCTGATACTGGAAGGATAGGTTTTGGTCTTTTCTGCCCTTTTAACAGACTTTGATTTACTGGAACTGTTGTCGTGTTTCAGAGTTAAATGCATGGCTTTGTTATTGTTTGCCTCGGCTGATGTTTATGTACAGTATAACACGAAACCCCCTTTTCTTCCTTCAACGAGGCTGCATGTAATCTTTGTGTCAAGATATCGTCTGAGAAGAGGCAGTGCCTTCGGTATCGTTTCACAGAAGAGGTGAATGGAGTCCCAGAAAAACATCACCAGCACGTCTTTTTTTCTGAAATTTCACAACAGACCAGGCTGCTTAAATAAAGTTAACATGATTTTGGGAGCACCGGTCACAGAAACAAGAGTTTCTGTAACATGGACAGCCTTCGCTGGCTGAACGGGCCGGACTACAGTATGCAGATGTTTATAGATTCTTATCCTGCGTGCATCAGGGGCCTGTATGACATATAATAACATAAAAGAACTGTCCTGAGAGACGGTGGCACATGGAGTACTAGAAGATGCTTTAAAGTCAGTCTGGGATTACTGGAGACAGAAAACCTGCAGACACTGCAGGTAAAAACCCTGTTTTTTCATCACCTGGTCAATTTTGAGATTTTTGTTTTTTCCCCCCTTCAACATGTTTTTTTTTTTTTTTCAGAGTAATGTAAAAAAAACGTAAAAAATAAACATTTTAGGAGTTTCTTTCCTGATACTTTGTCTGATGCACCCAAATCTCTTCAAAATGCAGCTAAAGTTGGTATTTTTAATCGGAGCGCGGCACCGTGGTGCTCGTCTGAACCCTGTCATGTCTGGTACCGTTGAAAACGTCTCTTTTTCCTGAACAATGTCATCTCAGCCAAACTTGATATATCTAGCTCATGAATCTGATTGATCTGATGTCTGTAAAGAGTGTTATAGAACAAAAATTTGGAAATTTTGCAATCCAAAACTTTTCTAAAGATGAATTTTTTTCTTATATTCTGGGTAAAAATCTCCACTTCAGGAGCACTTACAGAAACCAAACTATCAAGTTTTGCTCCTGACTGTAGTCTTAAAGTTTTTACTGAAGGATTTTTTGATATCTCATTCACAGCCTGATTTATAGAACATTTCATCCCAAAAATATGCCAAAAAATGAGTTCTTTCTGGTTGTTGACAGTATATTCTAAATTGTGAAAGAATCTTTAGAGACATCTAAAATCTCCTAAAACGTTTGACTTAATATGTGAACAAAATTCAAAAGGAACTTTGAACCTGGTTTAATCCTGTATTTAGATTTTTTTCCTAGAAATGTATGCAAATTAGCCCATTTTTGGCTATATAACACCTAATTTGCAGATTTAAACATAAAATTTCAGAAAACTTGCAATACAAAAAATGATAGCCCTAATGTGAGGAATAAAGCAGGAAAGTTTCATGGTGATACCAGTTAGTTCAATCTTTTACCCTATTTGCCTGTAGTGTCTGGCCTTAATGTCCTTAAACATCCTGCTGGCTAAGTTGTGAGCAAGCTAGGGTTGTCACGATACTAAAATAACCTGCATGGTATGTTAAGCCCTATTCTGACAGGATTAGTATTACCTAGGGACCACATGTAATAAATAAATTACCCCCTGACGTCTGTTT
This sequence comes from Atherinomorus stipes, assembly GCA_023101725.1. NCBI lineage: Eukaryota > Metazoa > Chordata > Actinopteri > Atheriniformes > Atherinidae > Atherinomorus > Atherinomorus stipes. Next base: position 338,959 of record JALJCO010007284.1, on the reverse strand, counting down.
TTTCTGTTGCGCATTCGCACAGGATAACTGAAGTCTGGGATTTAATTGAAATTCACAGACATCCAGCAGATGTGATGTCAACGCGCTACGTATGACGTAACATATTCTCATACGAGCTGCATTTCCATCAGCAGCACACAGCCATTCAGAGACAAATGTGTTGTAATAACTTGAGGACAGTTGTTACCACTGCTTTAAGAACTTGCACCATGTCTGCATGTTGTCCAAAATGAACGTTTCTTGCTGTAGGAAAATGCCATTTACAGATTTTTCATACAGGCCTGTATATGAATATATGTAACTTCCCCCATATTTCCAAAATGAATGCTTTTTAAATTATCATAAACATTGTGATTTAGATGGAAAACCTATTTAAATCACATGTCATTTCTCTCCAAACCACAGAGATGCCTATTCGCATTGGATCAGTATTATCAGAGGACCTCTGAGTTTAGAAAATTATAGTACGTAATTTGCGGGGGAATTATTACATCACAAATAACAGACATGGCCGATTCACGCGGAATTAAAACCACAGACAATAGCCTCCCCCCCCCGCCCTCTCTTTTTTAATTAAAAAACAATTATTTTTTTTATTAATGTGTAAAATAGCTATCATCCCGGGGGGAATAATTAAATAAATTTTTTTTTTTCCCCGCCCACCCCCTTTCTTCCCTCCTTGTTTTTTTTTTTTTTTTCAAAAAATTATATCTTCCCTCTCCCCCCTTCCCTGAAAAGGCCCAAAGAAGGTCTTTTGTTGTTTTTTTCCCCCATAAAATCTTCATCTTCATTTCATACTCACCGTATATTTTCCCGCCCACCACTGTTTTTTTTTTTTTTATTTATTTCCTCCCCCCCCCTCCCGCTTTTTTTCTTTTTTCTTTTCTCTCTCCTCTGGAATGAAAATTTTCTTTGTTTTTCATTTTCAAGTTTTACAGAGTAGTACTGACGGCTTTTTTTGCGGTTTAGCATTACCGCTTGATGAAGTGCCTTCTTTTTTGTTAAAAACACAAACTTTTGAAGTCTCTTCTTTCCCCCCCCCCTTTTTTTCTCCAGGGGGGAGACCATTTTTTTTTTGTTTTTTTTTTTTTTATACCCACTTTATGTCATGGACCGTACCTATTATCTATCCCCCTTTGTTCCCCCCCCCCTCTAAACTACAATCTTCCTTTTTTTTTTTTATATTTCCCCTTCCCCCTCTAATCCCTTTATTCCCCTCCCCCCTTTTTTTCTCTTCTCTCTGAATTCCTGAAATTTTTTTGTGGTTTGTTTTTTTTTCTTTTACTAAAAATAAAAGAAGGGATTTTAACTTGATTAAATGGGGCCTCTAACTTTTAAACCGGAAGTTCGGAACCCGGAAGCGTATAATCCCCTATATCATTGCAAATTACATGTGGTCCCTCGGTAATACTAATCCCATCAGAATAGGGCTTTAGCTGACGTTTCGTGATGTATAAACTTTAGATCCTAGATTTGGGTTTAGTTTATCCACAATTACAGCGAGATTCTCCGGTATCCTGGTAGGCCTCCTGCCTACACATTAAAAACTCCTGGGTCAAACTACTGGGTTTAAAAGGGACCGACTAATTTCTGGGTTATTTCAACCCAGACATTTGGGTTATGTTGCTAAATAACCCAACATTGTAGTCAATATATCCCGATTTCTGTGTCAAATATTCAACCCGAAAGTTGGGTCAAAAAATAACCCAATTGTCTGGGTTGAAATAACCCAGAAATTAGTTGGTCCCCTTTTAACCCAGCAGTGGTTCAAAAATAACCCATAATGGGTTACTTTTGACCAGGAGTTTTTAGTGTGTACATGTGGCTGTTAGACTTGTCTTCGTTCCTTCTGGTGGACTGAGAATCACCTCCAATCAACAACACTCATTTTTTGGCAGGAGCAGTCATCTCAGTTTGGCTGATTCTGTTGCATCGTTTATCATGAGTCCAGCAATTAGACCTATCAGATTTAGACTGCTGTGGAGCCAATACGTTATGAAAGCAAAGTAGATGGATGAGGAATCAGCTGTCACTCTGACTGAGGCTTGTAGACTGAAACTTCACCAAATGAACAGTTTCAGTTGCTTCCAACCATGACACATATGTTACAACATAATGAGGACGATGTGTGCCATGTCTCACTCATTGTGATGAAAAGTTCAAGTCAAGTGCATCAATCAACCAAAAGAAATCCCTTCTAAGATCAACACTTAGGCCCATTTCAATTCCTATTTTCATCCCCTCTCCTTGGATTGAATTATTCCCCTGAGAAATGGGACAACCCTTCGAATTCCTCCTGTATCACCAATACTCTTCAGTGGTGCAGTAAACTGACATCACAGATGTTTCTGGGATAGTTTGCAATGCCGTCTGCCGCAGCAATAATCTCCCTTTCCTGGGTGATTGGATTATCTTTTTGGCTTTCGGACAAAAAATGTAAAAATGAAAGGAAAAGAAGACGCCTTTGACTCAAGCTTAACGTAACGTTACAGACATGAGGATATGAACGCAACGTTATGAAACTAGCTATTTTTTTCACATTTGTAATAGAACTGTCTGTAATACATTAAATTAGGGGTGCCCAAGTCCAAGCCTCGAGAGCTACCATCCTGCACAGTTTGGTTGCGTACCTTCTCCAACACCTGAATCATATGAATGGCTCGTTACCAGGTATCTGCAGAGCTGAACAACGTGCATGAGGCAATTAGACGTTTGATTCAGGTGACTTGGAGAGGGTATGTTCTAAAAATCGCAGGATAGTAGCTCTCGAGGACTGGACTTGGGCACCCCTACATTAAAGTTACCTTAAAATAGCGGTTTTCAAATTTTATTCACAAATAAAACCTCCCATATGTGCGTTTCTCTGGCTGCCGCTGCTGATTTCCTCACCATTTTGCCCGTATTTCACATGAAATTAGGGGTAATATCATACCATTCATTTTCTAGTGTACCCCTGGAACATCTCCGTTTTGAGGGCCAGATAGCCCTACCACTCCCCCCCCCCCCCCCCCGACACTGACACTTTCCTCCAGTCTCATCTCATCAATGAAAATTCACACACGTCTCGTCATGTTTTGGAGACATGTTTAGCTTGTCATCGTCTCGTTATCATCATGAAATCGACACTGGTCTGAACCAGAATCAGGACACCACTACCCCTTCACATGAACATTCAAAACGAGGGGTTAGGTTCAAGGGGGAACTGGAATTCACCCTTACCCTCACAGGCCACTTTATCAGCTCCACCTGTTCAATTACTTGTTAACATAAATATCTAACCAGCCAATCATATGGCATAGGGCTGGACAATTAATCGAATTTTAATCGTGATTTCAATTTAGCCTTTTCACAATCATAAAAACACTGTAATCGATTAATCCTGAAGTGAACAGACTGGTGGAGTTATAGGAAGCAAACTGCAGGGAGTATAGAACAGGAATGCATGTAGACTGTATAAATTTTTATTGCTATTATTATCCTAAATAATATTCTTATTTTACTCCTTTACTTGTTTCTAATTTATTTCAGGGTTTTTTTTGTTTTGTTTTTTTGTTTTTTTAGTTATATTTGAAGTTGAGTTTTGGTGGTTCAATAAACACTTTTTATAAAACCAATGAATAATCGTGTATATTAATCGTGATTTCAATATCAGTCAAAATAATCGTGATTATAATTTTTTCCATAATCGTCCAGCCCTAACATGGCAACAACTTTAAAGCCCCGTTAGCACCCGCGGGTCTGGGTCAGGTCGGGCCAGGCCGGATCGGGTGGGTTTTGGTACGGATGTGTTGATTTCACGTTGCGTTTCCACAGCAAACTGTCCCCTTACCTGGAGGTAGCAACCAGATAGCGCTGCTACGTGATTGCGGGACATCATCGCCGTGCAACACCTTTTAACCGAAATACCGCACCACACGTGACAGAAACAAAGGAGTCACCCCTGCTTTGTTTTTACGCCGGGTCACGCAGGAAGTGATGGATTTTTCAACAAATGATTGGATTGCTGTGTATTAGCTCCACCTCTTTGGTCCGGGTCAGTTACATCAGTACTCCTACCGAAGGGGTACCAAAAAAGTAGGCTGGGTCGGGTCGGATATAAGGGTAGATGCAAAAAAAAGGTGGACTGATCCAGCCTGACTCGACCCAGACCCGCTGATGGAAACGGGGCTTAAGTGACTTCGAACATGGCATTGTTGTTGGTCTTAGTATTTATTGGGATTTCCACCACAACCATCTCAAGGGTTTCCAGAGAATGATCTGAAGAAGAGAAAATATCCAGTGAGCAGCAGTTTTCTGGACCAGAATGTCTGGTTGATGTCAGAGGTCAGAGGAGAACAGCCAGACTGGTTGGAGATGATACAAGGTGCAGAATAGGAGATTATCACGCTTCCGTGTTCCTGTTTCCGGAACTTGTAACATTTAACTGCTTCCTCTTCCGGGCCAAGTTGTAAAACTCTCATTTCAAGTCCCTTTAGTGAAAAATCCCTCAAAACTAGTCTGGTAATGCTTCTTTTAAAGGTTGAATATGGAACATTTTTATTAAAAGCTATATTTTTTCAAAAATAATACCTCCACAGGTCGTTTGGGGGTGTACAGAATGAAAGTACAACATTTCCCAGAAAAATTATATTTAGCCTAAAAATAATTATAAAATAATTTTTTACGGGTTCGATAATGGCATTTTAATTACGTCTATAAGCCAACACACGCCGCCATTGCGGGTTGCCAAATACGATCTCTGTGTGGAAACAATATTTCGGTCATAGTCAGGCTTGTACAGGGGAAAACCGTAGAGACGACCAGTGAAGCAGCTGCTTCAGAGCCCTGGAGATATTGTTATCTGTTTCTGAGGAGGAGTGACCTGACAAGAGCAAAACCTGGAGTAAATTTAGGTGAAGACTTCACTAAATGGACCCACATAAACGTTTTCCACGGAGTAAACCACTGAAATGGCGACTTTCCTGCTTGATCGGTAAGCTAGCTTGTTCGCTAACATGGCTAACGTTAGCTGTCAGTTATAAACTCCTCTGCGTTACTTGTTGGAAATGCTGCAGACTGTTGGTCACTTGCGTATCGGCAGTGAGCCTGGCATCCCAGCGGCTGGAGTTGTTTTTCTGCCGTTGCAACTACAACCTAGACACACGTGATGTCGCTGTTCTGTCCGTATTCCATATTCAACCTTTAAGTGTTGGTTCTTTTTCATTTTAAAGTAAAAAAATATTTAAACAAGATCAGTTTTTAAATTTGAGAATTGCTAAAAAGCCTTTCTTGTAAGGCAGCACCTCCTACTGAAGGAGCAGCTCAACACCCACCAACCTCCAAACACACATGTACTGTACCTGAGTGGAGCTGGTGAAGATGTTTCCAATGGTCAGATTGGTTTGGATGACATGGGACTTAAACTCATAATCTTCCGAGTGCTAGAAAATCTGCCCTACCACCCAAGCTGCTGTTTCAGACTGTCAAATGCACCTCTATGCTACCAGTTCTTGAATTTCCGGTTTGTTCTTCTTGTTTTCAGATTTTTTTCTCTCAAAATGAGAAAGCAACAACACTAAAAGGAAGCATTACCAGAGTAGTTTTAAGTGTTTATCACTTAATAAGAAACTTGAAATGAGTGTTTCACAGGTTCTTTGAAGCTAGTTCCCACTTGTCCAACATTTAGATATTTTTCTTATTACAAGAAATCTGTGTCAAAACAAGTTTTTACAGCTAAAATTGGGTGCAAAAGACACAATGTGATCTTAAACAGTGTCTTAGTGAGATAATTTAACTCAATATGCATATAAAATAACCAATTTTTAGATTCACTTACTAAGTAAGAAAAAAAAGACATTTACTCTCAAAGCTAGATTAATAACCTTACACATGGTCTAGTCCAGTATTTTACTATCAAATTGAGATAGTTGAGAGTTTTTGCTGAATAAAAGACTGTAAGACCCGATTTTTTTGTGCGTACGAAAATGAACGCTATCTTCATTACACACGCAATAATCTGCCAGAGCAGATTTACAAAGCAGGGCACAAGGAGGTTTGCTCCTGTCAACGGGCAAAACCCGCTATCCAACGCTAGCTATAGCTATATCCTCCACTTGTATTCATCTACAGCAGTCTGCTGTAGATGAATATGCAATCTGGGCGTTTCAGCCAGAACATGTAAAATATTGGGAGGAGACTATGCAAACAACTCAGCTTTACACACACAATGTGATCTATCAACCATACAACGGAAAGTGGGCGCAAAAAATAGTGTATTTTAGCACATCTGAAAAGGGTGTTAACTGGCAGCTTTATGCAGAATTGGGCTGGAAGATGCTGCAGGACTGCAGACATGCAGCATTGGGTCAAAATCATTTCTCATGAGGTGTGAGGGTAACTTGTCAAGTTCTCTTTATCTGATTAAATAATCAACATCCATGTTTAACACAGGTTATTCTAGACAGATGAATCAGAACGATGGCAGCTGCAGCATCATGGTAGTTAAAGGCGACATTATGTCTTTTTATTTTCTTTTATTTTTTTGCCAATGGCTTTTTTTTTCATTCATTCGTATTTCACCATCTTCAACAGCGTCTCCTTATCCATGTCCTTAAACTGGCTTCTTCGTACGACCCACAGGGATACCTGCTGCATTGTTTTTATTTTAAAGTGATATTTATCTCATATTCTGTTTTTTATTTGCTTCATATTATATCTCTGGAACTAATGTCTCTCTATCAGGTCAAATTTAATTTTGCGTGTACCACATGCTCTTCTAAACTTTCCATGGCACAGCAATAGCGCAGCTAAATCCTCATTTAAAGGAGCCCTATCATGAAAAATGGACTTTTAAGAGCTTTTCAGCATGTCAGTGTGTTATTTCCTCATCAAGAAATGATTTAAATTGTTATTTTTCTTCATTCATGCATATTTGAGTAATCTACATGAATATTTAAACCAAGCGCTACCTCCCTGCAAACGGGTGACTACCCACCCCGTTACGTATGAACGTGGCACCAATCACGAAAGTCCAAATGCGCACGCTCAGTATCATAGCAAGACGCCCTCTGTTGAACAGAAACTCAGAGAATCCTATACACACTCTCTGAGGAAGAAACTAACACCTGCAGGAAGATTTCCTCAGAGACAAGCAGCCATCAGCTAACAGACGTTTGCTCAAATTTTTTTTTTCTTCTTTTTTTTAAGCTCTAGAGGACAGCAAGTTGGGGAAAATGCAGTTACGTTCAGCGTGGTTATGTTCAGCGTGGGAGTGTATTTGTTGTACTGGATGAATCGACCTGCCAGAAGTGGTTGGATTTTAACTTCAGGAGCAGAGAAAAAAAACTCAACTTTGTGTGTGAACTTCACTCCTGACAACTTCATGAATCTCGGGCAGTAAAGTGTTTTTTTCTCTGGGATTACTTCTGAAACCTGACGCAGTTCCTACTATAAAAACCGCATGGACAGACAACAACACTGGTGAGTCAACACATCTCTCAGCTCAATGCTAACTGTTAGGCTATGATTTGTTCGCTAATTTACTTACTTGTCAGGGGTCTCTGTGGTACTTCTGTGGTACTGCGTGTACTTCAAACTCCATATCAGACTCTGGGTCGAGCGCATACAGCTCCATAACAGGCTGCTCCGTTTGATCCCGCTGATCGGAGTCCGATTATCCATCAATGTTTACAAGATCCATGTGAGTGCTGCATAGCTCAGCGCTAACTGTTAGCCTATATTTGTTCGCTAAATTACTTGCTTGTTAGGGGTCTCTGTGTACTTCTGTGGTACTGCGTGTACTTCAAACTCCATATCAGACTCTGGTCGAGCGCATGCAGCTCCATAACAGGCTGGTCTGTTTTATCCCGTCGATCGGAGTAATTATCCATCAATGTTTACTACTAACATCCACATGAGAGCTGCCGGTGCCGGTGCTACAGACAATTCTGTGACCCTTCAGAATAAGTGTCTCTTCCGGGGCGACGTCATGAAATGGGCGTAAAACGTGCTGCAATTGGTCGAGAGCTCCGCGGTTCAGGACAGTCAGCCATCTTACTTCCGTGTTGGAAATTAGATGCATCGAAAAACTAATATTTAACACCAAATTAGTTTCTATAGTAACGATGGGAACATATCTAGCTTATAAATGCCTATATTTGACTTTTGGAACATTTGAAAAGCATGATACAGCTCCTTTAAATCCTGCTGTTTGCGCCTGTTAAGGCAGAGACACACGGGGCCGATTTTCAGCCGTCTGGCGTCGTCGTGGAGTCTTCTGAAGTCGGAGTCGTGAGTCAGTTTGGTGTGTTCTGTGTCGTCTGCAGCCGTCACCAACACGTTGCCATTCTTTTCAGCCAATTGAACACGTGTAATCGGCGTCGGCTAGTCGTTCAGTCGGTGTTGGGCTGACCGATCATATTGGAGGAGGCTTGACCTTGCTGGCCGATCAGCAAATGAGAAGACCCGAAGTGAAGGTAAACAAGCCAGATGAAGAGCCGACACAATGCAAACTCCCACACATGGTTTGACATCGTATTGGGACCTTAGCTAACAGTCCTCGCTGTCTGCTAACAACAACAGAAGCAGCTTTTACGTGTTTTCGTCCTGAGAAATGCTCCATCATTTTTGGGGGGGCAACAATATACTATAGATCAGAGCCGCCTGTTGTCGTGGCGACATTAAATTTTGCCCATGCACAGAAGGTACACCCAGGTCTGGAGTCGGCTCGATGCGTTCTTGGGCACTTTTCTCACCGTGTTGGCGAGACTGAAGCCGATTGATCGGCCCGACCCCATTTTCTGGCGACGACCGCGACGGTCGGCAGTCTGTCTGGTGTGTCTCTGCCTTTACAGATTGTGTGTGTTATCTTTGTAGATCACCCGCAAATACTGAAGAGAGTGCACGCTATTTATCAGCCATACGTATTAGTGCTCTTTATTTGAATTCTTAGTAAATCAGGGCCTAAGACTTGGTCAGAAAGACTGTTTTTACAGTGCAAGTTAAGATGGACGCACTTGATGGGATGACTGGATGATGACTGGAGTCCTTTCTGGAACCAGTCTGACACCCCTGTATTAGAACTTTATTATTGTTCTGCTTTCACCTCTTAATTCATCACATTTTAATTATTTTGTTCCTTCCTGGAAATTGATTTGTGCATCATTGTGTGTTTGTGCAGAAAGTTTAATGCTGAAACTTCAAGCAACATAATCACGAACTCCTCCACTTGTTATTGTACCTGCTGCACAAATATAGACAAAAATGGTTATTTTAAGGCAATACAACGTGATTCATAGCAGAGCGATTAGACACACTCAGGAAAATAGTTTGAAATTATGGAAACAGTCTTTTCTCATAGGTCTAAAACTACGTTTATCATAGCAAGCCTTGACCAGGTCCTGGCCTGCTGCCATAATTACAATGAAAGCTTACTTTCTTCGGTTTATTTTCCTGCAAGCGTATCAGTGCATATAGAAACCCTGAGATGTGGATCTGGGGTTCCCTGTAGAGCAGGCCACCATACACGCTGCACGGACGTCAGTCTGAGGCTCATTCTTCACATCAACACCTCGCAGGGGTTCTCTCAGCTACTGAATCCACCGTGTACATGTTTCATATTTGTTCAGGAGATAGGAAAGTCTGCTCTTTGTGAATCGTGTGAAGTGAGAAGTCGGCTGATTGAGGCTGTTGGATGAATGCATCCGTGTGGTTAAAAGTTGGCTTAAAGCAGTGTAAACAAACAGGCACGCGTTCGCCGTCTGCTGAACGGAGACGGATCTCTGCGAAGAAACTGCGCAAAATCTGGATCCTGTGTTTTATTAAAAAAACACAGAGGTGGCTTCCCTCCAGCTCGCAGCACCAAGGCTTTCTCACACACAAACATTCAAATGGATGTTTGCTGTGTCTTTCACGCTTGTTCAAACTCAATTAACTTTGGCTCTTTAACTGTCACAGCTGACTGCAGCGGCTGCCGGAGCCAAACCTTCTGTCTGGGATGTGCAGCATGTGCCTTCATGGTGTCTTTTTCTCTCGTGAAGGGAGGTGACCCGAAGAAGAAATGTCATCCACCGAGGAGTGAAGCAGCAGCCATGAATGCTGTGAAATGCTCAGAGGTCCACAACAGTCCAGAGGACAGACGGCATCCTGATCTCCCACAGAGGCCCACACAGGCTCACGGAGACGCTGGACAGCAGACAGAAAGGACAAACCACAGACTGAGGAAACAATCAACAGAGGGCAGAAACGGTGAGCTGGGATTCCATTTGTTTTCTTTTCTCCCGGCGTATGAGGCCCTCTCCTCCAGACGTACCGTAGATGTTTTAATCCTGGCTGAACTGATTGTTCCCCCTTCACACAACCGTGCCTCTTCAAACACAGTTGGAGAGATGATATGTTGCACGAACTCTCTGAGAGCTGATCATATCGGAGCTCTCGTCATTTCTTCAACCATGCATTTGGGTAAAAACTGAAATTTTCATTCTTTCTTGTTGTGGCAAAGTCTTCGAAGCATCATTTTTGCAGGCACATTTGTTCCTATTACACTTGTTTCTGTTTCTTGGTTTGGGGTAAAAAAAAGAAAAAACGTTATGTTGTCAGCAGAAGCATTTTAGGGCGAGCCACATGTGTCTGTTACAAACAGTGAGGGAGTCATGAAGATGAAACAATATATAAACTTTGGCTTGGCTGAAAACCAGAAACAGCTTTTTACACAGCAAAAACTCATATTTTAAAAAAAAAAAAATACATTTTTCTCATTTCTAGTCAAAACATCTCATCACACTCAAAATAAGACAAAGTTACTTAAAGGTATAGTCCGACGTTCCCCCCCTGAAAATAAACGTTAGACTTGTGCAAGTGGAAATCTGTCTCAAACTGCGCCTTTGGGCCTCTACTCGCGTGCCGCGGCGCGTTTGAATGCATCTCTCTCTCCCCCTGCCTGTAATTTGCTCTTTAGCTTTGTTTTCTTGTGTTCGGGACGTTTCTGGGTGGAGATTTCTGGTTATATCGGCAGCCAATGACAGAGCTAAGAGCATGACGCTGTGTGGAAATAAGCTCATGATTGGAGCAGATGCCAGTCACTCGAACTCTCGAAGGAAAAAAAAAGAAAGAAAGGAAACACCGTGGATGCGCCAAAGAAAAGGTAAGAGCTTCAGATAATGCACTTTGGAAAACCAGGTTACTAATAGTTTGGCTTGTACCCACTTCTGAGCTCTGAAGGAGAAGCTTGAAGCTGAATAGGCTGAAGAACGAGGCGGCCATTGGCCTGAGAGGGAGGAGCGCTAAGTTTGAATACTGTTGTTTGCAAACAGAAACGCTGGAGGGACTTCGGACTCTACCTTTAAATAGAAACATTTCAGTAGATATAAGATCTTGTTTTCAGGCAGTGAGTCTTATTTCAAGAAATCTTATCAAGAAAACTTCACTTGTTCCATTGGCAGATTTTTTTTTTTTTTTTTGCTTATTACAAGCAAAACCATCCTGGCCACTCTTAAAATAAGTTTTTTAAAAAAATTTTTTTTTGCTTGTAAGAAGCAAAAAATATTCTGCAACTGGAACAAGCAAAATTTTCTTGATTAGATTTCTTGAAATAACATGCATTGCCTTAAAGGATAAGTTACTTTTTTTTGCACTAACTCACCACTAACATTCTGTATCACTCTGAATCCTACGTGAGATATTTAGACCTTTTCGCGATCAGCGTATGTCCATGTAATGGGAGGTTGCGGGGCAGCCAGAGTGGCCTCTATATAAGACATTGTCTGCCGCAAAACTCCTTTAATTTCATCAATACTTACTAATGAATGAACAAACGAACGAGTACCATTGAACTGTGACGTCAGGTTTTGCTCTGCGTTTCTTATTGGGGTCGTTCAACACACTCCCACTTGACACGCGTTACCGTGGTAACGCAGAGAGCTGGAAGTAGCTTACCGGACGGGCAACAACAAACCCAGCACAACACATCACGTTTAGACGTGTGTTTAGACGACTTACTCAATGAAAGTTGCCCGTTCGGCCCTGCAGGCCTTGGCTGGTCTTCCAGTTTATTTTGGGGACAGGAAAAAAGTCTCTACCACAGTCCGGTTGATCAGAGCAGAGAAATCGTAGTGAGACATCCCGGAAACATGCAGACGTGTATCTCTTGGTCTCAAATACCAATCTGAGCAACAAAGTCATTCCTCCTCTGTTGGCATAACTGGGCATCGTCCACACAAACACCACCAGGTATCATCTGTTCGCCGACGTGCAGCGGCGTCATGCTCTCTGGCCAGCTGTTCTTTCTGCTTCCGCCGCCTCCTTTCAGTGAGCTCCTCATCTGTTCTCTGGCTCCAATTGATAAGGACGTCCATCATATTCAAAGTCGTCGTTATCGTCTTCAAAATCGGAGAGATATTCTGCCAGGTTGCTCAAAACTAGTAGTATCAACAGTAATCCAGTTAGCCGACCGTCACAGAGCAGGAGTGATGTGTTGTGCTGGGTTTGTTGTTGTCTGTCCGGTAAGCTACTTCCGGCTTTCAGCTGTTCCACGGTAACGCGCATCAAGGGAGCGCGCGGCCAGTAGTGTGTTGAATGACCCCAATAATAAATGAAGACCAAAACCTGACGTCACAGTTCAATGGTACTCGTTCGTTTGTTCATTATTGTAAGTATTACAGTAAGTACTGATGAAATTAAAGTAGTTTTGCGGCAGATAATGCCTCATATAGAGGCCCGCTCTGGCTGCCCTGCTCCCTCCCATTATATGGACATACGCTGATCGCGAAAAAATAAATATCTTGCGTAGGAGTCAGAGTAATACAGAAATGTTACTGGGGAGTTAGTGCACATATAAACTCCGAGAAATAAGGTCCAGGTTGAAAAAAAAAAAGACACTTATCCTTTAAAACAAGAGCTTATATCTACTGAAATATTTTTCTTGAAGTAATTTTGACTTTTTTTGAGTGTGATGTGATATTTTGATGAGAAATTAGAAAAATAGACTTGCTAAGATTTGAGTTTTTGCAGTGTAGGCCCAACCTGTCACGATATACGATAATAGGGGCATTTGCACTGTAGGAACCTTTTCAGGAACAGGGACTTGTTTTCGTGCATTCGGACAGGAATTAGGGACCGGAGTCCTCAGTTCCTACAACCATTTTAGCTCCTACTCTGAGGCAGGCTCTTTTCCTGCTTCTATAGGAACCAATATGACGAAGGTGTTTAGTATTTTGCCACCACCAAACACAAACACTAGAATATCGTCTTAAATGTTTCCGGATACGACACGGATACGAGCGCGCATGTTAAATAAATTAAACTTCCACGTCATCTCCTCCATCTGCGGCACTCTGCTCTCCTTTCTGAAATGAAATGAAATGAAATGAAATGAAATGAAATGAAATGAAATGAAATGAAATGAAATGAAATGAAATGAAAAATGAAATGAAAAATACTTTATTCATCCCCGAAGGGAAATTCAGTATTGTAAAAGCTCACTTTTTTTTTTTTTTTTTTTTTTTTTTAATAAACAAAAAGTCAGTTAGTCTTGTTCTTTAGGGTGATGGTTGCTGGCAGGAATGAATTCCTGTATCTCTCCCGTCCTACAGCGAACTTGACGCAGCCTCCCACTGAACACACTCTGTTGATTCTTCACCGTGTTGTGGAGAGGATGGGAAGTGTCCTCCATCATCTTCATCAGCTTGTGAAGCATTCTTTTGAACGATCAGCTCCAGCGGCTCCAGAGTTCTCCCCAGCACAGAACCAGCTTTCTTGATCAGCTTGTTTAGTTTCTTCAAGTCTCTGGTTCTGATGCTGCTGCTCCAGCAGATGGCTGCAAAGCTAATTGCACTTTCTACCACAGACTTATAGAAGATCTGCAACATCTTGTTGCAGACATTAAATGATTTCAGCTTCCTTAAGAAGTAGAGTCTGCTCAGACCTTTCTTGTAGATGTAGTCACAGTTGCATTTCCAATCGAGTCTGTTGTCCAGCTGAACTCCAAGGTATTTGTAGTTCTCTACCACCTCCACCTCCTCTTCCAGGATGTAGGCAGGACTATGCTGCTTATTCTTGCTCCTCCTAAGTCAAAAACCATCTCTTTAGTCTTGCTGGTATTTAAGATGAGCTGATTGTTACTGCACCATTTTACAAACTGATTGACAGTTCCCTGCACCGCTTCTTGTCCATCATTAATACACCCACAACAGCAGAGTCATCAGAATATTTCTGCAGATGACAGGACTCAGAGTTGTACTGGAAGTCTGAGGTGTACAGTGTAAAGAGGATGGTGAGAGTACAGTCCCTTGTGTGCTCCAGTGCTGCTGACCACCATCTCAGCACACAACCTTCAGTCTCCAAACTGTGGTCTGTTTGTGAGGTAGCTAAATCCAGGTGGTTGTGAGATCCACCTGAAGTATAGCTTCTACATAGCAGCAGCTGAAAAAAATGCACTTAAAAACAAAAACTGCCCTCAAAGTGCTGCCTACTGTCCAGAAGGTGGGCCCCCATGAAACGAAGTACAGTATCTCCTCCCACTGGATTCTTCTTCTCCTGCTCTTTCTGTGCTCTTCCAGCCTCCATGTGATCGTCCATAATTAATTATCATTAATAAAAAAAATTAAATAATAAAAAAAATTAACAATAATCCCGTCATGCAGACCATGAAAACAATGCTGTTGTCTTCCCTTCTTACTTTTTTGCAGGTTTTGTTTGATTTTGTTGGGATGTAAAAGTAACACGTCTGTCATATGAATGGATGGATGCATGAAATGATGGATGGAACTATGGATGGATGCATGAAATGATGGATGGAGGATGGATGGATGGATGGATGGATGGATGGATGGAGGGGGTGAATGTGGTGGGTGGATGGATGGATGGATGGATGGAACTATGGATGGATGCATGAAATGATGGATGGAGGATGGATGGATGGATGGATGGATGGATGGATGGAACTATGGGTGGATGGATGGAACTATGGATGGATGCATGAAATGATGGATGGAGGATGGATGGAGGGTGGATGGATGGATGGATGGATGGGATGGATGGATGGATGGAACTATGGGTGGATGGATGGAACTATGGATGGATGCATGGATGGATGCATGAAATGATGGATGGAGGATGGATGGAACTATGGGTGGATGGATGGAACATGGATGGATGCATGAAATGATGGATGGAGGATGGATGGACTTGGATGGATGGATGGAACTATGGATGGATGCATGTAAATGATGGATGGAGGATGGATGGAACTATGGGTGGATGGATGGAACTATGGATGGATGCATGAAATATGGATGGAGGATGCATGGAATGATGGATGGATGGATGGATGGATGGATGGAACTATGGATTGATGGATGGATGCATGGAATGATGGATGGAACTGTGGATGCATGGATGGATGGAATGATGGAAGGACGAATGGATGGATGCATGCATGGATGGATGGATGAAAGCATGGGTGGATGGATGGAATGATGGATGGACTAATGGATGGATGGATGAAAGCATGAATGATAGAAGCATGGATGGATGGATGGAAGGAAGGACGAATGGATGGATGCATGGATAGATGGCTGGAACTATGGATGGATGGACTAATGGATGGAAGGACGAATGGATGGATGCATGCATGGATGGATGGATGAAAGCATGAATGGATGGATGGATGGATGGAACTATGGATGGATGGATGGACTAATGGATGGAAGGACGAATGGATGGATGCATGCATGGATGGATGGATGAAGCATGAATGGATGGATGGATGGATGGAACTATGGATGGATGGATGGACTAATGGAAGAAAGGACGAATGGATGGAAGCATATGGATGGATGGATGGAATGATGGATAGACAATGGATGGATGATAGAAGCATGGATGGATGGATGGATGGAAGGAAGGACGGATGGATGGATGTGTGGATGGAAAGATGGATGGATGAATGCATGCATTGATGCTGAGTATGAACAAGCTCTTTGGCATAGTTGGAAAGCTTTTTAAATGAAAACAAACAGATAAATAAAACCGACCCGTGAAAGCGACTCCATTACCAACATTATACATTTTTGGATCTTTTGCAGTCAGATGAACGTTTTGGGTTTGTAGACCAGTAAAGTCACATGATTGGGGTTAAAACTGGGTTGGGTTTTGTCCATGGAGGGTTGGAAATAGCACAAAATCTTACAAACAAGACCAAGCTACAGAGAAAAAATGGAACCGCTTCTAAAACTGAAACTTTCAGTATTTCAGTTTTTTTTAATTCTAGTCATTATCGGCATGGGTGAACTATCATTATTCCTCAGACATGTCTACATTTAAAATCAATGTATTTTCTCGTGGATAACTTTTTTGTTTTTAAGGTTATTTAATGTAAAATAAAGTTTTTGTTTCTTTGTTCTGGACAACGTTTCTGATTTAAACATGAGAAAGCTGCTCTGTTGTAGTTTCAGGACTTAGCACCCAAGGAAAAACACAAACACTCAATTTTATTTGAATATTTTGGTTTGATGTCTGAAAACTTCAGAAATTTGCTCTTTTTACTGTAAGAAATTCAATAGATTAATTCTAAAAATGCAAATCACACCTTTTTTCCAAGAAAGTGGCAGAGCCAGATAACACAAGGCTGTTTGAACATTTTATTGAATCCATCTGATGACTAATCCACACTGAAATATCTCCACTCTTCAGCTTCACGGCCCCAAACCAACCTGGCTTAAATGCCACTGGCATCACAGGGCTGAAGGTGGAAACATCCGCGGAATCCTGTGTTTTAAACCCGTATTTTTAGCCTGATGTATCCCCACAGACCCTCAGAATAGTAAGAGCAACAACGTTTCTGTCTCTTTGCTGCTGGACCCTGCAAACTTTTCCATGATGTCATGTGTGCAGCGAGAGAGAGGAACTGAAGGAGATGAACTGGGATCTCAACCCCAACGCGCCCATTTATTTCATCCCACTATTCTTTAAGTCAGCTTGTAGACGAGAAGGACAAGAGAAACAAATAAGAGAGAGTCGGGACCGGGCCTCTGCTCCGGCCCGAGACAAGACGACACACTCGGACTACGATGGATGATGAAATTCTCACCGACTTTGTGACCTTCGCTTCATTTATTGCCGCAACACGGTCTTGTTGTTCAGACCTAATAACCAGCTCGTTGAGACAGTACAATGTCGTCATCACATCACAGCTTGACTGATTTAGAACGTTATCGGGTTGTATTAGTGTTGCAGTCAAGACAACACCAACCAAGACCAGCGAGTACCGAGACCAGGACAAGGTCAAGACCATAAATATAAAAAACAATCATAGCAAAACAACTAAATGTGAGTTTTTTTTGTTTTTTTTTTTTTTTTTTTTTTTAAAAAAGGTCTGTTTTTGAATGAATACAACAAAAATTAATCTTTGCTCTGTTGTTGTCAAATCAGCACTATGAAATAAATAAAACTATAATATATTATCGCAAACTCCAAATTTAATTTCACAGATTTAATTATAAGTTTGCAGATATATCTCCTAACAAGCAGGACTGTAGTTCTTCTTATACAGTAATTTTCTAATTTTTTCTCTTTTTCATCTCAGTGTCTAGTTTGATTAATTTTATCATGTACACGGCTGAAAAACACCGAGGTCCAGACCTGTGTGTGGTAGCTACAGCCATGTTCACGCAGCCGCTGTGCTCCTGTTGGCTCGCGCGTCAGTCATTCTCGCACTGCAGCTGCAGCTGGAGGGAAACGTAACACTACCAATGATTTTAAGTTATTAACTGTTTTGAGAGAGAACTTTTCCACTTTTATCAGTAGCCAAGTTATGGACAAAAAGCCTATCAGCAATGGTCTTGGCCGGTCTTGTTCTCGAAACCATCCTGACCCCCCCCAAAAAATGGTCTTGAGACCAAGACCGATCTCCAGAACTACAACACTAGTTTGTATTGTAGTTAAAGAGCCAGAAAAACTGCAACACAAACAGCAAAATCAGCCATTTTGTGTGTTATATGCAGCCTCATTAAATAATGATCATTATTTGCTTTTTTATTGTATCTCTTCCCAATAAGACAAACAACATTTGTTCACTGCCTGGCCCCCAAAAAAAGGTCATACACTCTAATATTTCATTGATTACAGCAGCATTCGCTGTGGCATTGATTCCAGAAGCTTCTGCAATGTCACAAGATTTATTTCCATCTCAGGGCTCCAGACTGATACCAATCAGGTCGTATATGTGACCTAATTTCTTGAAGGTGCAACTCAAAATTTAATAAGGTCGCACCAGTGCGAAATGCAGAAAAACAAAAACAACAACAAACCCTCCCTGCCTTAGCAGCTATGCTGGTGCATTAATGCTTTCTGTGGTTGATGATGAAATATTGCTGTCTGGCAGTGGCGGATATAGAAAATTTTACATGGGGGGGGGCAAGAGGTCCAAGCAGGGTGGCAATGTTGTATGTCCTCAGTGAAGTACATGAACATCTCCTATAAGAAAAACACCCTTAAAACAATTTAGGAAAGTGTGTTTTACTGTTTTGCTCTGCAGCTTGTGTATATTCAGTCGTGTACATTCTTTGACAGATTCCACTGTTTTTCTGCTCAGCAACAAATAGCAGACGAACAAGTTCAGAAACGGTGTTTTGCAGCTAAATGAGCTTTATGTACAACTCCACTACGTCCTGAACTCAAGCCAGCTCCTTTATTTTCTGTCTTTCATCACTGGACAAACTGATTAACCCAGGTCATGCAGGGGCGGAGTTACGGGAGGGGGGCAGGGTGGCTTGGAGGGCAAGACTGTAGATCTGATATACAGTACTATGGTACTTTACTGTACTTTACGGTCGGCCCAGTGGTCTCTGTGCTGTGTTGTTCTGAAGCAGGAAAAACCAGATGAGAGGGGGAGACAGTGGAACACTGCAGTAGCAGGTAGTGAGTGTATAGCTGTGTTTTAGGAGTATTTACTTATATTTGTCCGTATACAGTACTTGAGTTGTTATAAATAGAAGTATTAGGAGTTTTTATGTTTAGAGTTTGAAAGTTTTCCTTTTTTTACAGCATAGAAGCTTTTCTATGTTTCCATTATCAGATTATTAGTGTTGAAGGAATAACAAGAGCACCTTGTGTTCCTGGCGGCCGACTCCCTCTCACCATGGACACACCCACACCTGCAGACATATTTAGTCAGCTCCCTCTCTCCGACCAATCTGCAGGCCGAGTCATAAGTCACCATGTGAACTCTGGTGGTGCCCATGTGGAGCAGTTTAAACCACAAAGATGTAACAGTATGATAACATATGATGACGTATGATAATAATTATAATAATAATAATAATAATAATAATGACTACGAAGGACACGAAATGGCTGGATGTGTTGTTGCTGCTGTGATTGGCTGCTCAGATGTTTGTGTAAAGCGGTTTTTGTTGGTGAGTTTAAGACTAATGCCACAGCTTAGGAAGACCAGAGCTGTGTTCCCTTTCATGGATGTAGTGCACTATAAAGTGAGCACGCCATTTTGTAGTGTTCGAGTTCCATATAAGTACAGTCCATTTACCTTAAATAAATGTCAGTAACATTTAAATAACAATATTTACTTTAGTGGCGTTGTTGTGTAGCTTTTAACAATAATGGTATTTCTTTGTTGCAGGAAAGCTGTCGTTTCATAACTGTTAGCTACCGCTACCGCACGTCTTTTTTTCTAACTTTATTAAAGTTCCTCTACAGCACAACGCAGCAATACCTGGCGCATCTACTGATGTCACCCCATGTAGTGTTCGAAATCTCCTCCCGTCGTTCCCTACATAGTGTACATGATATAGTGGACTACATCATATACACTATGGGCTGGATCAAAGGTTTACGTGTAAAAAAGCGTGAGTCATCTCACTGCACACGCTAAAAAATGTACAAAATTATCTATCAACAGCGTGCTAAAAGTACTTAGTACTTTTTCTGCAATGAATATGCAATATGGTGCATTTACACGCAAAAGTGCGCGTAATGGGAGGAGAAAATGTAAATATATTAATTTGGCACTCGCAAGGTGATTTCTCAACCGTGAGACGCATTGCCTTGCTGGTTTTTTGCGTGTATTATAGTACGTCTGAAAAGCAGGTGCAACTTGCAGCTTTGTGCACAAAAGGCTGCAACTTCTGATGCTGGACATGCGCACATCTGATTCAAAATCATTATTCATGAGCAGTGAGGGCAGCGTGTGTAGCTCTCATTGTTGATTCAATAAAAATCAATACAGCAAACCACTATTTAACACGGTGTAAAATATTCTGGATAAATGAAAGTTTGCAGCTGCTGTGGAGCTTAATGAGAACTAAAGCTGCATTAATTGTCTGCCGCATGTCAATCAAAAGGACACGCCCTTAATTATGTGTTATTTAAAGATTAAATAACATCTAAACGGATGAGCTATAAAAAAATTCAACCCCCCTTACAGTTGACATGAAGGTAAACTTGACCTATTAAACCTAAAATGATTTTTGAACCAGGCTGTAAACATGTTTATTTCTGCTGTAAACATGTTTATTTCTGCTGTAAACATGTTTATTTCTGCTGTGAAGTTGGTCTTTTTAACATGGAAGTCTGTGGCGATTTGCTCTGTTTTGCAGCCCCTTGTGGATGAAGAGAGAACTACAAATATTTAATCTTCCGGGTAATTCTTGCCCTTCCTCATAGTTGCCGCTTGAGGTCAACACAGAGAGCTGCTATCATCAGACTGCAGAAAAGCTGCAGTTTCCACCAGTCATGCAGCTTTGAAGCGAGCAGCTCTCAGTGGGAGACAGGTTTTATACTTAGCAGGGATTACTGTTCAGTTTCCTGGATCACATCACAGCTACTGTACGTGTCTCCTCTGTGTACCAGACCACACGATGGCATCATTAACACAATGGTAGGCGGTGCCACTGCTGCCCACTTCCACCTTGACAGCATTTCTCCAGATCCTTTTTGCTTCAGCTTTTATGTGTCCATGTTTATCTGACTAGTCGGGGTGAGAAGGATCAGCTTTGGTTTGTCATCATTGTGCCTCTTTGTTAAAGGAATAGTACACCCTCAGAATGATGGTCATTCATTTTCTACTCACCCTCATGCTGAGCAAGACTCTGGAGCACAAATGCAGCTGGAGGTCGGACAGGTTTTCGTTTTCCCCCAACTTTCACATAATGGAGTTCACCGGCTTAAACGGTAGAACATCTAGCTGCCGCGAACCGCGCCCCTGCGAGTTCATGACACTATGGACGAGATCCCGCGTTCTCTTTTTCTTTCTTTCGTTGTTTTAAATCAACAGCGAACTCCTCCTCTGCTTGTCCGCAGCTCGTTCGCTCTTAGCACAATGTAAACAGAGAATTTCTTCTTCTACGCTTGCATTATCGGAAGAGTAGGCGCTGAACGCCGCAGCTTCTATAGTGTTGTGAACCTGCACGAACGCGCAAATAGAATGTAGTGCAATGTAGTACTGTGTAGGCTAAAAATATACTAAATGATGTGGTTTCCAGTAAATTATGGACGTGACCCACTCAGGACACTTGGATTACATTGGACGAGCAGTATAAAGGAATATTGACTAATTTTTGTGGACTCTTATCTCTTTCTGGACTGGACGAGTGCCGGTGAACCCCATCATATGAAAGTTGGGGGAAAACAAAAACCTGTCCGATCTCCGGCTGCATTTGAGATATTAAAACAGTGCTCCATTCTGTGGGTGTACTATTCCTTTAATTTCATTAATAGATCAGTTTCTGCAGCTGAATGTCTTCCTCCTCCATCTGGTGTGAATTAGATCCGGAAAAGTGAGAGCTGGTTCGTTACAACCGGATTTCCCCGACGCTGCAAACAGCTCTGGCGCCTCCGACACCTTCAGCACCAGCAAGTCTTCATTTCTCCCCCAGCATCGAAGTTGCCGTGTCCCATCTTTCCCTTCGTGGAGGCTGGGCGTGTTCCACGTTGATCAGATGACGGCTGGAGTTTACTCTCATCTGGAGGAGATCTGGCTTGTTTGTGCAGCGTCGTGCCCTAAAACTGACTGATCCATTTTCATCAGAGGAAATTAACTTAGCTTTCTTATTAGAGACAATCATGTGTTGTGTAACAGCTTTAACTCCATGTCTGTGGTCAGAATGTGAACTTCTAGCCCAGCAGAAAAAAGATTTAAATGAAGGTAATGAACAGAGATTACTGCAGACATGATAAGAACTGTACGTTCTGGATGTTTACCTTGCTGTCCTAATTACCACAAAGCGTTTTCTGCAAACCTGCCAGGCGTCCGCTCTTCACCGTATCTGCCTGAAGCATCGACACCATAACAAAAACCTGCTTTCAGTTGTGTTTTTTTGCACAAGGCAACAGGTGGAACGTGTGCTGATGCATTTTTCCTGCTGTTGTTTTTAGCTCCTAATTCAGCCATGAAATTACTCAGATGTTCATTCATCATCCGAGCGAAGCCGAGAGCAACGGGCCCTGAGACCAGAATCAGTTGATGGATAGAACATTTCTGAGGGCAAATATTACCTCAGTCTGCACGGGCAGTAAACAGATTTATTATTTATCAAACCCGCTCTGTGTGACGTGATGAAAAACTAAATGGGAGAGCACGAAAAAAAATACTTCTGTTCAAGGGAAAGAAAAAAAACCTAAACCCCGGGACTGTGTTTGTACTGCCGACTCCAGTTTATAATTGGCTTCATATTTAGTTATACTACAGTAAAACTTATTGAAAGCTGCACCAGAGCTCCATGAGCTCAGACAAATAAATAAATCATTGTTACCTTTGTTGCAAAAATGCTGCACAACTCCTCATGCCAAGTGCTCTGACGGGACACTGATTGTTCATTTTGTTTTTCTCTTTTTTTAGCTTTGAAATATTCGTGTGCATGGGCCAAGTGCTGTTCACCTTTCTGGAATGTACAGTTAAAATGTCTCTGCAGCTAATATAAATAAAGCCACGGCTGCTGCAGTGCGGAGAGAAAGCGGATCTCTTAGTCACCGACTCCTCAGTGATGTAAAAGGTGGTAATCCTCGCTTTTTATGCAGATAGATTTCTGAGTGTGTGTTCTGCTGCTGTCCTCCATCACTGACATGTAATTAAGAAGGTGAGGTCATCACGGTGCGTTCGTGGTCCTGGACGACACGCCGGCTGCTCCCTGGGCTCTGCACATCATTTCTCTGCTTCAGTTGGGCTCAATGTGAGGTAACATGAACATGAAGTGTGTAAAATATATGATGTGGCGTCCAGTATCTTGTTCAGGAACAGGTTTACATGTATTCTGGAGAAAAACGAGGATGGAACCAGTTTCACCCGAACACTCACTCACTCATACTCAACAGTCCGAACAGGCTCAGAGGACAATTTATCTATAGATGATTTAATTTCATCCAGTTTCATGCCTCGGTCCCACTGAGGAAACATGCACCCACTGGCCACTTTATTAGGTACACCTATTTAACTGCTTGTTAACACAGATATCTAACCAGCCAATCACACAGCAGCATCTAGTCAGGCAGATGTGGTGAAGACTACTTACTGAAGTTCAAACTGAGCATCAGAATGAGGAAGAAAGGGGACTTAATGGTTGTTGTATTTACTGAAGATTTCTGAGATTTCCACACACAACCATCTCTACGGTTTCAGGGAATGATCTGAAGAAGAGAAAATATCCAGTTAGCAGCAGTTTTTTGGACCAGAATGTCCTGATGATGTCAGAGGAGAGTGAACAGACTGGTTGGAGATGATAGAAAGACGACCTCGATGCCTCTAGCTGAAGTAGAGAAAATGTCCAGCCAATGGACTCCAGCAGCAGAAGACCTTCTTAGCTGCCTCTACTGTCAGCTAAGAACAGAAAACTGAGGCTACAATTCACACAGACTCACCAGAACTGGACAATAGGGGATTATCACGCTTACCGGAACTTCCCGGTATTTGGACACTTCCTCTTCCGGGCCATGTTAACGACAGCCGTTCCTGCTCTGTTATACTGTTTAAATCGTATAAACTCCAAACATACTCAAGTTTTCATTCTAGACTGAAGTGATACTGGATCAAAAGCTGGATCAAAGCGATCGATTTGCCGCGGTGAAGGGACGAACTTTATAATAAAACACACGTTTGTTTGTCGCCGGTGGGGCACAACACCGGCACTTCACAGCATGCTAGCATTAGCCAGCTAGCGTTTACTGATGTGCTTAACATTGTGCGTCTTAAAACACACATACATCTGAAAATCGGGTCTGTACCTCCCCGTTTCCAGTGGAACAACTGGGGACTGCCAAGAAAGGAGACGCTTTCCAATGCTTGTGTGTTTTCAGCCGCACAAAGTTAGGCACGTCATCAAGCTGGCTAATGCTAGCCTGCTAACAGTAGTCCGCCAGCTACTACTCTGTTAAACTTTGTTAATCGGATAAACGCCAATGCCAAGTTTTCATTCCAGACTGAAGTGATGCTAAGGAAGAAGTGGATCAAAACGACCGATTCGCCGCGGTGAAGGACCGAACTATATAATAAAACGACACACGTTAGTTTGTAGCCGGCAGTCTGCACATTCGTGTTGGCAGGCTAGCATTAGCCAGCTCGATAACTTTGTGCGGCTGAAAACACACAAGCATCTGAAAGCGTCTCCTTTCTTGGCAGTCCCCAGTTGTTCCACTGGAAACGGGGAGGTACAGACCCGATTTTCAGATGTTTGTGTGTTTTAAGACGCACAATGTTAAGCACGTCGGTAAACGCTAGCTGGCTAATGCTAGCATGCTGTGAAGTGCCGGTGTTGTGCCCCACCGGCGACAAACAAACGTGTGTTTTATTATAAAGTTCGTCCCTTCACCGCGGCAAATCGATCGCTTTGATCCAGCTTTTGATCCAGTATCACTTCAGTCTGGAATGAAAACTTGAGTATGTTTGGAGTTTATCCGATTTAAACAGTATAACAGAGCAGGAACGACTGATGTTAAAATGGCCCGGAAGAGGAAGTGTCAAAATACCGGGAACTTTCGGTGAGCGTGATAATCCCCTATAGATGATGGAGAAACGTTGCTGGTCTGATGAATCTCAATTTCAGCTCCACATTCAGATGCTAGGATCAGAATTTGCTGGAAACATCATGAAAGCATGGATCCATCCTGCCTTGGATCAAAGCTTCAGGCTGCTGCTGATGAAATGGTGGGGGGGGGGGCTCTTGGCCCACTTTGGGATGTGGTGGAACGGGAGATTCTCATCAATGATTATGTGGAAAGGAAGATTGTCATCGTGATGCGGTGGAACTGGAGATTCTCATCAATGATTATGTGGAACGGGAGATTCTCATCATGATGAGGTGGAACGAGAGATTCTCATCATGATGAGGTGGAATGGGAGATTCTCATCAATGATGAGGTGGAACGGGAGATTCTCATCAATGATGTGGTGGAACGGGGGGTGGCCGGGGTCCTCAGGGGTGATGTCCCCGAGTTCTATCATGATGCTGGTTACGATCTCGGTCGATCCGTTTTATCTTTTATCCGAATTGACGGACTTGGCATTCGACGGGCAATTTACGACCTTATATGGTCATTTATTATCTTTATTTTTTCTATCACACCCTCGATTCTATGATGATATCTGGATTCTTGGAATCATGAATTTTTCTATGAATTTATTTTATCTCATATATTTTGTTTTTTTTTTATGATTCTCTTTTTAGATTCTCATCGTGATGCAGCGGAACAGGAGATTCTCATCATGATGCGGTGGAACGGGGGATTCTCATCATGATGGGAAAAGGGTCCAGCCTGGCACTAGAAGGTGGACCTGATGAAGTGCTAGTGAGTGCACAGTGTAAGGGCTAATCCAGACTCAGGTTATGGCAGCAGTTTGCTGGTTATTTTCGTCCGTAGAGTTACAAAATACCAAAAACAACAACTTAAGACCAACAGGTGCCCTTTGCTAGTGCCACCATGAATATGGATAAGTAATCCAGCCTCAGCATCCAGCTTATTCCCAGATTTCAATAATATGACGGCTCATTCTGCAGGGGAATGACATCGTATAATCTCACTCAGCTGACTCACATTTGGACAGATCTGGAAGCATGGGGTGGGGGGGTGAAGGGTTGACGTTATGGTTTCATGGCTCCTATTTTTATGAGGATTTTCAGATTTGAAGCTACTGTCCGCTGGAAACAAAAACTCAGCTGGGCGGCTATTAAACTTTCCATGATCGTCGCTAATATGCGCTGTGGATGTGAGCGAGGACAAATGTAATATAGATGGAATTAAAGGGCTTACTTCGTAAGATTCAATTTGATGTTTTCATATTTGGAGGAGTCCTCACAAAGGCAAGCAATTAGAATAGAGCCCTTTATCATCGGTTACCACACGTGCTGGCTCTATTTAGTCTAAAAGGTTTAACGGATCCACCACCATTCATTTCCATTCAACATGACTGTCAAAGAGGAACAGAGGAAAATATGTTCATTTATGTCATGTTTGTCATTGTCACATGATTTAATGCTTTTTCAGACTCTGACAGAGATCTCATCTGTGCTTCTCTGTGATCAGTCATTCATCAGCTGTTAGTCAGAGTGATAAAGACCGTGCAGGATTATCTCTTTCTCCAAAACTCCGGAAAAGATTAGGTCATTGCATCCACTGGGATATTTTTAGAGCTCTTTAACGGTGGCATATTAAACAAAACGCTTAGAAATTCAATTAAGAAACCACTCAGCCACAATGACCTGAAAATAACCCGGAGTTATTCTAAAACAAAGGCTCTGTCGACCAGCCACTGTGCCGCCTCACATGTGGTTTGGAAAGAGGAGTGCTTAAAACCACAGATTCTTAGGGGCTGCGGAGATTAATGAAGAGTTTCTTTTTCCAGGTGTTGTATTGTGGATACAAGAGCTTTGGGCGGTGAATTTTTACCAAGGGGAGAAATCCTCACGGTAGAAATGAAAACAGTAACACAATATACAGCTCTGATCCGGCTCACGGCTTAGATGCGAGAACAGGAGCACATTCCAGAGCTAAGAGAAGGGAAGCGAGGAGAGGCGGCTCAGGATCATTCCCAGATATCGATCACATGCATGACGTTCATGTGAGTGGCTGACTTCAGGGAAGAGTTTTCAACGTTTTCACCACCCTTACCCCCTCAGACCTTTTAATAATGCTGTGTGACACCCTGACATGAATAAGTATAAAGCAGACATCGTCGCTCATCCTGGCATTTTCTACACGTTGGTCCATCATCTTCAGCACTTCCTGAGACCGTCGGTCATCTTCTGTTGCTTTCATCGGCTCTGCTTGAAGCCTCCCGAGAGTTTCTAACACATTTAAAGGAATTAAACACCCACAGAATGATATGCGTCCATCTTCAACCCCCCCTCATGCTGAGCAAGACTCTGGAACACTTTTTTAATTAATCAAATGCAGCCGGAGATCGGAGAGGTTTTCGTTTCCCCCAACTTTTATATAATAGAGTTCAACTGTGCTTGAAACAAAAAGGTCCATAAAAGTCCACAAAAACTTGTCAATATTCCTCCATACTGCTCATCCAATGTAATCCAAGTGTCCTGAGTGGGTAACGTCCATAATTTACTCCAAACGACATCATTTAAGTATATTTTTATAGCTTAAACAGTACTACATCTAGCTTTCGGGAAGCGCGCCCATGCAAGTTCACGACACTGCGGAAGCCGCGGCAGACAAGATCACGCATTCTCTTTTTCTTTCTTTCTTTGTTTTAAAAGCCAACCCCTCTTGTGTTTGTCCCGGTTTGTCCGCAACTTATTAGCTCTCATCACAATGTAAACAGCTCATTTCTTCTTCTATGCTTGCATTATTGGCAGAGTAGGCACTGAACGCAGCAGCTTACGTAGTGTCATGAACTTGATTAGCGCGCTTCGCGGAAGCTAGATGTAGTACCATTTAAGCTATAAAAATATACTAAATGATGTTGTTTCGAGTAAATTATGGACGCTACCCACTCAGGACACTTGGATTACATTGGACGAGCAGTATGGAGGAATATTGACAAGTTTTTATGGACTTTTATGGACCTTTTTGGTTCAAGCACAATTGAACTCCATTATATGAAAGTTGGGGAAAACAAAAACGCCTCAGATCTCCGGCTGCATTTGAAAGATTAAAAAAGTGCTCCAGAGTCTTGCTCAGCACGAGGGTGAGTACAAAATGAAGGCATATCATTCTGTGGGTGTACTATTCCTCTAAGTCTGATACTGGGACTGATGCTAAAAACTGGGACTGATACTGCATGAGTACTCTGTTGAGTGTTCTTGGATGGGGGAGGGTCCTGCAGCAGTAGCGGTTACTCAAAGAGAACGTCTCCAAAAATCTCCAATAACACCAGAAAATGTTGCTACATCCAGATTTTGTCGAGAGTTGTGTTTTTCATAGGAAAGAGGTTGTTAGAGAGATCTAAAAGCAGAGTTGCAGGTATGACGTGTGCGTCAGTGTAATCGGTGTCACTGGAAATCATGCACAAATGTTACCTTGTTTGGGATGCAAACTGGGATTGAATGCGTTGATTTTTTTTTAGTGCATAATTTTTGTTTTGTTTTGTTGTATTTTTATTAATAACTGATTGTTTTTAAAGCAATCAAGTCCAATCCATAATTAAGACATTTCTTAGTATGGTTTAGTTTTTCTTGTTTACTTTCCCTTAAAAACTTCAACTTTGGACTTTTACATCATATATTGGATTTGGGTGTGTTGCTCCAGGTTTTGCTATAGTTTACCTACAGTGGATTAACTGTTGACCGGGGACCGGACTGAAGACCCGGCTGTCTTTACCTGACAGCAAGTTGACTTGGAGCTCAGAATCAAATGCTTATAACTTCATTACACTGTTTAATCTTAAACATGAAAGATGAAAAGCAGCGTTTTACGAGCACTCCAGACATGTCGCAGGACATTTCTGTGTTGGCATGGAAATCTATCACCTTTCAGTTATATTTGCAGATGCTAAGGCACAAAAATGCAGCCTGCAGATTTTTGTTTTCCTTTCACAGAACAGCTCGTCTGTTGAATTGCAGTCGCAGACCATGAAAATATCACATTAAAGCCTTACTGCTCTTGTGTTATTACCCTTCACAAATGCACCGATAACCCAAATAATGAACACATGAAAAAAGAAAAATCTGCATCAGCCAAGTACAATAGGTCCTGCTTCTAATAACGGTGATCGCAGTCATGTATCAAGGTACACAATACCAGCGGAGGAGGGTTGCATGCAAGGAGAAATCACTCTCAGCTTTGCTCCACCTTGCTCTCCCCACCATCCTCGTGTGTTGTGAATAATAAAAAAGAAGAATTCATTTTATGGTTTTACTAGTCAGCAACCCAGGTATGCATTTGTCAAAATAGAGAAAGTTAGAACCACATGTTAATTTGAATGGGAGGCACCTGGTTGTGATTAGGGGCATGCTGCAGATGATAGAAACACACATCGTGCTGCATTCTTGGAGAACACAATGAGCACCACAGAAATGAGTCGAATCGGAATAAAAACATCTACGAGATCTAAAAGATTCTTGCTAATTAACTGGCTGATTGACAGGCTCACTGAGGACACGTGCTGCATTGATGGACAGCAGAGAATCTCCATATAAAAAGCTCATTTTCCATAAATTAGAGTGTCATTTACTTTACGACTTCCCTCTCAGTATGCGGGCTTGTTTGAACTGTTCTGAGGGCTCAGAGAGCTTATGAAGTTGTGTTCTTAAGGTGTTATTCTTTTTTAAATTTCACATCTTTAAAAGGCCAAATGTTGAACATGTGTTAGAAATAAAAGATGAGAAAAACGTTTTTTTTTAAACCTGAGCTTTTTTCTTTCTTTTTTTTTCGTCGTACTTTCTTTGTGTAAGCCATAAAAGAGAAGAATAACTTTCTAAATCACATCTCTGCTGGTGCAGAATACCATCAATTTCTAGGGGTGTAACAACGCATCGAATTTAATGATCAGAGAGCCGACAGCATAGATCCAAACTGAAAACATCGATCAAACACGGACATGGTAACCATTTGTTAAATGTGTGGAATTTGCTTCATGAAGTTCATATCACACAACAAACTTTCATTGATGGAAATTGTACGGATCCAGCCCCATTTCACCAGTCGCTGGTGCAACAATTCATCCATGAACATCAAGATTATAGGATCTAGTCATCTGTAAGCCAATAAAGTCAACTTAAGGTGCAGTTGGACAGAAAGGTTCTTGGATCTGTTCCTATAACTACCCATCTGGAGTTTAGTTATCAGAACTATGTACCTTCCCCATCAGTTTCCGTTTGCACATGAGGGAGGACCTTGTTAGGGACCGTGTTTGACGCAATCATCTGCGACAGAGACAAATTTATGCCCCAGCAGATCTGATACAAAACTGAGGTTTCTCATCTCTACTCAAAGCTATTATAAATAGCTTTCCATCATCACCGTCATTTGTATCACGTAACCAAACAGCCCCCGTTGAAAAGCTGCCCTACTAACTAACTTACCTTTAATTACTTAATTTACTTATTAAATTACTTATTTAATTACTTTAATCACTTAATCTTAATTACCTTTTGTTGATGTACACCCGGACACTTTAGTGGACGGACCAGGGTCTATAGGAACTCCAACAGGTTCCGACAAGGTCCGAAAGTGCCTTTAATCAATCAACCATGGATACGGTAATCATGTCTGATGTTCCTACTAAAGAACTTGTCCACCATGCAGAGGTTAAGTTGCACAGCTCCTCCTGGGGGGTTCCAAGGTGGTCCCAGGCGAGGAGAGGCATACTTCCAGAGTGTCCAGGTCTGCTGGGTTCTTCTCCCAGGAAGGTATGCCTGGAAAACCTCCAAGGAGATGCATCCGAGAGACATCCGAATCCCAGGTGGCTGAACCACCCCAGCTGACTCCTTGATCAATGCTCTGAGTTCCTGTATTGTTCCATTTGCTGTTCACTACACCTGATCTTGATTTTCACACTTTCTCCTCAGTTGGTTTTTAGCCCCGTTATGTATAGTATGGGCTAGATCTGCTAAGATCTAAATTTGTGTTAGGGATGGGCGATACAGAAATTTTTTCTGTTGATACGATGCCAGTAGTTAATGGTACTCTTTGATGGATAGTTATGAATAGTTTTAGTCCCTTAAAAGAAAATCACGATTGTACAGTTTGCATTATCTCGAATGCAATGGCAGTATTAGATATAAATAAAACTTGAGAACGAACAATGATAAATTATATTGATGAGTAAATTAGAAAAATAAGAACAAAAACTTCTTTCAGTTATCAAATAACTAAAGTACAAGATAAGATTATTTACATTTTTTTAGTGGAAAATGTTAAAATATAAAATGTAATAGTAATATTATAAATTTACCAAAACATGATGTGCAATAACCTGCATTTAAGTACTGAAAGATACCAAAACATTATCATCACTGACAGTACCATCATCATGACATCTGAAAGGCTGCCACCATCATGTGACAGAATGAAGCTAGAATCTGGCTGCTTTCACATCATTTCATTTCCTAAAACTCTCAAAAGTGGCAACAAATCGCATGTTCTGTATCTGGACAGTGGTATCACGATATTCAAAAAAGTACTGATTCTGATCATTTGTCTGGCTGGTATCAAAGTATCGACTCCAGGGTATCAATTTGCCTATCCCTAATTTACATATATTCATTTGCCCGTGTAACCCAGAATTTTGCACAAGGAGCTGAACCACAGTTTGCAGGTGATTTACAAAAAGAGAAAACGTAAATGACCGATATAAATAAGGGTTTTACTTGTTTCAACACTTGCAGCGTGGAGAACTTAGAGAGACGACAGGTAAAAAAGGACATACAACCCTGGAGATGGAGATATTAGTGGAAGACGGTAATGAAAATATAATTAAATGTTATGATAAATTGGCAGATGAAAATTTCATATCACAGTTATTATGACCAGAATCAACATGGTTGTTATTGTTATCATGGTATTATGCGTCCGCTGAGAATCTCCGGTTCCACCACATCCCAAAGCTGCTCTGTTGGACTGAGATCTGGTGACTGTGGAGAACATTGGAGTCCAGTGAACTTATGGTCATGTTCCAGAAAGCAGGTGGAGATGATGTCATCTTTTTGACATGGTGCATCATCCTGCTGGAAGTAGCATCAGAAGATGCTCCACTGTGGTCATGAAGGGATGGAGATGGTCAGCAACCATACTCGGGTAAGCTGTGGTGGCTAAACCATGTCACGTTGGTACTAAGGGTGGGGTCACATGGACACTTTTGTCATGATTAAAACGTTTCAAGTCCAGAAAAGGGATTAAATCCGTATTTCCGCAGCCATGCGGCCGCGCCACTAGTCCAGAACAGTTGTCAGAATGGAACAGTTGAGAGAGGCCGGAAAGTCCGGAACGTTCAATGCAAGGGGGTTGTGGGGGGAGAGAGGGAAAAAGGTGTGGTGTTGGATCTCTGGCAGCGGTTGATTTGTCTCTGTTAGCTCCCTGCCGACGCTTCTCCCGAGGTTGACATCCCTAATGCACACCGAGTAATGACACACACAGGACACGTTTCTTGGAACTTCGTGCTGGCTCTCTCTCGGTCAGCATGCTCAAAACATGTATGTGCATAGATTGTCTATTAGTGACAGACATCGCACTCTCTCAGGTGGTGACGCCACCAGCTGGACTGGAGTTTTGCTGTCTCTTTCTACTTAAGTCACGGCGTGATGACGACGGTTTTGTCCTCAAAATGTTTCAGAAAACAACCAGTTGTCGGACCCCTGCTATGACAATTCAGATCATTCAAGTCTAGTTCATTTGAGGAAACCCATAAGTTGCTGCCATGTGATTGGCTGAATAGATTTTTGTATTAAAAGTTGAATATGGAACATTTTTATTAAAAGCTATATTTTAAAAAAGAAATAATACCTCCACAAGTCATTTGGAGGGGTGCAGAGTGAAAGTACATTTTCTAAAAAAAATTATATTTACCCTGAAAATAAAATAAATTTGAATGGGTTTGACAATGGCACTATGTTTACATCCACAAGCCATTGCCAAATCTTTGTGTGGCAATAGTATGTTGGGCACAGTTAGGCTGGTACAGGGGGAAACAGTGGAGTCAGCAAGTCAAGCAGCTGCTTCAGAGCCCCGGAGATATTAACTGTTTCTGAAGAGGAGTGACCTGAGAAGAGCAAAAACTGGAGTAAATGTAGGTGAAGCTACACTAGATGGATCCACATAAACGTTTTCCACCGCGTCAAAATACGGAAAAGGTGACTTTTCTAACTTGTTTGCTAACGTGGCTAATGTTAGCTGTCAGTTATAAACTCCTCTGCATTACTTGTTGGACATGTTGCAGGCTGTTGGTCACTTGCTGTATCCATAGCGAGCCTGGCAACCAGACGGCTGGAGTTGCTTTTCTTCCATTGCAACACACGTGATCCCGCTGTTCTGTCCGACTTCCATTTTCAACCTTTAACAAGTAATTGATCAGGTGAAACTTATAAAGTGCTTGGTGGTTATATGTTTCCTTGCAAAGTAGGCCAAGACATTGAACAATCTTTGGTAGTGGACTTTGTTTATGTGCATGTTGTACAAGAGAACCTAGACTGAGTAGAAGTTTGGTTCCTAACAACATCTAGAATTTTTAAACCAAAGAATAACCCCATATTTACCATAAACCTCACCAGTCTTCTCTTTGTCTCATCATTTTTAATAATTCAGGATTCAGTCTTTTCTCTTTGACACAAGGTAGCACTTCCATCTTCAGAGCATTTATAGCCAGTAAGCGGTGTGACCTTTGACCTGCAGAGTCTCAGCCAGCAGCAGACTTCTCTGGAGAATTTCAGGCAGCCATCCCCGCAGGGTGCGAGTGTTCTTGTCTCTGACAGACTGGAATGATAAGAGTCACCAGGCAGCACGTTCTCAGTCATTATGCAGCCACAAATACAAGGTCACGCTTACGGAAGAGCTCTCCCGTTAATACTCGACCTGTTTCTGAGTCTGCACACACAGGATGTCCTCCTTCCCCTGAAGCTTTTACAAACGCAGCATTTCTTCTTCTGTTTCTTCTCTGTTCTTATTTGAAGTTTAAAAGGTGGAAACTTGCCAAGAGATGGATAAAAAGACTTTCATTATCTGTCTCACTAATGGCCTGATTAGTAAAAGGATGCACTGACAAGAGATAACACCAGTGACCTAT
This sequence comes from Atherinomorus stipes, assembly GCA_023101725.1. Lineage (NCBI taxonomy): Eukaryota > Metazoa > Chordata > Actinopteri > Atheriniformes > Atherinidae > Atherinomorus > Atherinomorus stipes. The sequence continues at coordinate 304,812 of JALJCO010007284.1, read as the reverse complement.
CTGCTGCTTTTCCTTTCTCCAATTTGTTGGGTTTCCGCCTCCTTCGCCCAACAAGCCGGTTGCCGTCTGGTTCTGAGAGCTTGTTTATCTGACAAATTGCACTCTCGGACACGTTGAGGAGCCCAAACATTTCCCAGCTGTCAGTCAGGCTGATGGAGAGTTGAGTGGATAGTTTACAGGCCTGTGTGAAGTACGTAGAGAGAAAGTCCTCCTTGTCAGCACAGCAGAGAGGTGACTCCCACCATCACACACTAACACACAGCTGGCAGGGATGTGTGTACGACGGTGTAACGGCAGACAGCTGTCACCCACAGCAGCTATCAGCCCGTTAGCTGCCATGACTCTCGTCTGCTGTGCAGGTATTCTGTCTTCACCTTTATTGAGACACGACTGTCTCGTAGTTTAAAAGCAGAACCTGTGAAAAAGAGAAAGTGTTCACGTGGCTCTGAGCAAACCCAACCCATCACACAGCCACTGTTTGTTTTAAACTCCTGTCATGGCCGCCAGCCCTCCCTGGTGTCTACGTTTACACATCTTGGTGTCATTATCCTGCTGCTGGAAGTGAGACTTATTTCTATCGTCTTCTCCCAATTGTTGGTATTTCTGAGCCTACCAGTGTTCTCGGTCCTCAGGACCCGCTGCCCTGCACGTTTTAGATATTTCCTTCTCCAACACACCTGATTTAGATTAGATCAGGTAAGCAGGAGCACATTACACCAGTTTTAAAGTGGCTGCATTGGCTCCTTGTGAGTTTCAGGGTTGATTCTTAGTGGTTTGAAAGCATCTTAATGGTCTTGGACCCTCTTATTCATCTGACTTGCTTTTAATTTATGAACCCGCACAGACCATGAGGTCCTCTGGTACCGGCCTTTTAGTTGTTCCCAAACTGAGAACTGAAACTCACTGTGAGGTAGACTTGTAGTTCTCAACATGTGAAACCACTTTTTTGCAGTCTTGGTCTTGTATCCAAACTTCCATGGCCCTGTGTGAAAAAGTGATTGCCCCCAAAACCTAATAACTGGTTGTTCCACCCTTAGCAGCAGCAACTGCAATCAAGCGTTTGTGATAACTGGCAGTGAGTCTTCTACAGCGCTGTGGAGGAATTTTGTTCCACTCATCTTTGCAGAATTGTTGTAATTCAGCCGCATTGGAGGCTTTTCCAGCATGAACCGCCTTTTTAAGGTCATGCCACAGCATCTCAATGGGATTCAGGTGGAGACTTTGACTAGGCCACTCCAAAGTCTTCATTTTGTTGTTCTTAAGCCATTCAGAGGTGGACTTGCTGGTGTGTTCTGGATCATTGTTCTGCTGCAGAACCCAAGTGCGCTTCGGCTTGAGGTCACCAACAGATGGCCGGACATTCTCCTTCAGGATTTTTTGGTAGACAGCAGAATTCATGGTTCCATTTACCACAGCAAGTCTTCCAGGTCCTGAAGCAGCAAAACAGCCCCAGACCATCACACTACCACCACCATATTTCACTGTTGCTATGATGTTCCTTTTCTGAAATGCTGTGTTACTTTTACGCCAGATGTAATGGGACCTAAACCTTCCAAAAAGTTCAACTTTTGTCTCGTCAGTCCACAGAGTATTTTCCCAAAAGTCTTGGGGATCACAAACGGATCAGAAAGACGGTGTCTTACAGCCTTTAGTTTCATCTGCAGGAGATGTGAAGGCTACGTGGTCTGTACAGTCCTGAAACAATACCAAAAGCCAAATACGTGCTAAAATAGAAAAGTAACGACCTTTGAATGGGCTTTGCTTTGTTTTTTTTTTTTTTAACTTTGATACGTAATCTCGAGATGTGCGTGTTATTCCCCCAGTGTGGCTTTTTATTTAAGCCAGTTTCCGGAGATGAATAATAGTTTACATTAATGCTCTGATGTAAAAAATTAAAAAATTAAAAAAATGTCAGAATACTTGAGAGATCTCTGGATAACATACCTATAGGTTATCATGACCTTAGAACACTGTCCAACTTTGTAAATCCAGATATTCAAGCTGCTTTCCATGTTGGCAGATACGAGGTAATTGAGACTAGTCCCCACCGTAATGGCAGCATCGCAAGGGCGCAACACACAAAACGCTCATTGGATTAGTCTGTAATGTGCTAAACGCACATATCGGGCCTCTACACCATCACACCAGCAATGAGATGGCAGCAAGCAAAAGCAAAAGTAAGCCATGAACAGTGTAAATACAATACACTGACAAAAGATAAATATCTATTATGATTTACCGATAGCTTTCAGGTTTTCATTTTGTAGGCTTGCCTATTACTGAAGCCTTTCAGCCAGAATGCATTTTAAAATTGTGCCCCACGTATTGTTAATAAATTATTAACACATAACAGTCACAATTTTGGGGAGGGGGGGGGGGGGGGGGGGGGGGGGGGGGGGGGGAGGGTGCATATAGACCGTTAGGAGAGAGGAGGGGGAGGGGAGCTGTTTGCTTGATAGTGTGCTCTAATTGGAGCAAATGAATTAGATGCTGTCTGATTCAACCGTTTCTGAACAGAGACAAAGCTGACTGACTATGATCAGGGGCTTTGTTTCTCACTCTGGACATTCACATGGCCTCATCAGTGCACAACAGATCATATTATACCCCCAAAACCCCAGAAAAAAGTGAAAATTTGATGTCACGACACCTTTAAATTTGTTTGATGATCTGAAACATTTAAGTGTGACAAACATGCAAAAAAGTTAAAAAAAATCCAGAAGGGCACAAACACTTTTTCACACAACTGTATACACACACACACACACACAAAAAATATATATATATATATATATATATATATATAAATATATATATATATATATATATGTGTGTATATCTAATGTGTGTGTGTATATAATCAAAGTATGATGTGGCATGATCTGATTTGTCTTGGACTGGCATGTTGTACATGGAGTACCATGCATCAATAAAAAAAAAATCAGAAAATTTATAACAATGTATATAATAACACATTAAAAGGAGAAGAAAAGAAATAGACAAAATAAAAATAAACACAACACTGGTTACGGTAAAATCACCAGGGGAAAACATTGAGCACAACCATCACCCCAGGGGAGATGTTGCTCGTATCCCCAAAAACGTATCTATTATCTATCTAAGATCATTTAACATTCTGACAGAAGTAGGAATAAAAGATGTTCTACATAGCTGTTTAATTTGCTTTCAGCGTTCAGTCAGCGTTACATTTTACAGCGCAGTTACAGTTAAAGTTTCCCTACAACAGAAAACCAAAACCAGTACTTTTACTGGCCACCTTTTAATGGAGGTGTCGTTTACAAAAAGCCAGATATCTGATAAGTGACAGTTTGTTAACACGGAGTCTCTGAGGAGTTATCTCCCTGTGGATTTCACTGTGGATCATCCCTCCCCTCCTCTCCTGTCTCCTCACTCCCGCCCCTCCCCATCGGTCCCTGTCGCTCTCCTGGCTCGTGTGCAGTCTGTGAGCCATCCGGCCTGCGATCGTGGCGCCGATCCACAGCTCAGCGGACAGGCAGCCAATGACATCATACTTTACCGTGGAAATGCACGTGTGGGAGACAGAAAGTGACACCTCTGGTCACTGTGACACACCATGTGTCTCACCCCATGAGTTGACTCTGAGTCAGGTCTAATCGCGGCTCTGAGTGTGTGTTTCACTGGTATTTCAAAGATCTACAAACCAGCGGTTCCTTCTTTGTTGCCATCATTGTTTAGGATGAAATGATAAGTTATGGAAGAAGTTTAAACTGAGCATCAGTGGCGAAAGTTTATTAGATAACAATAAACCTTAAATAAAACAAACCTCATCTATTGATTCTTGTCCTTTGATTCATCACCATTGTAGAAACATGATAAACAAGCCAGGGTGAAGCTTAAACTCATTTATACCCGCTTTCACTCCAGCAGAGTAAACCCATAGACGGTAATCTGTGCAAACACTGCGGACACTGTGACCGAACACGGTGTGATGATGATAGCAAGCAGGAGCATTTTGTATCTAGAATCTGTCTGTTCAATATTAAAAAAACAATCCGTTATGTCGAAGCTCAAACTATAATTTTTGGAGATCATAAAGTTTCCTGCCAGAGGTAAATGCAGTCTGTGACGCCAATAAATGAACAGATGGCTTCAGGTTTTTCATGTCTGTAATGATGCATCCTACAAAATCAAGAGTTAATCAAGAGAAAATATCCATTTAGTTTGAAACCAGTTTGAATAAAACATACTGCTAAGGCTTCACTTTAACCCTGGGTTTGCTGGGGTCTCAGTTTTAGACTGTCGATGCGTTATCAGCCCTTCATGCCTCATTTACCCACGAGACACCTCACAGGTAGGAGAGAGTGAAACTAAAAGTAAACTGAAAAGCTGACCCAATGTTGTCCTGAGCTTGTGATTGGTTTTCCCCAACCTTTAAGCTCAAATGTTGCTTGTTCGTAATGAATGCTGTAGACATGATGAAGACAATTGCAATCCACCCCAACTCCAGTCTTTACCAAGCAGCAGCCTCTGGGGGCCAACTATGAGGCTACCCAGAGGAAGTCATTATTTGTCGTTCTCCCTTCAACCGTGAGGGGCTGCGAATGTGCTGGGCATGCATCAGCTTGTGCAGGGATCGTTTCGGCATCAGGTTTAATTTCTGCGCTTGCCGCAGCCAAACTTTTTGATGTATGGCAAGAAGTGAGATGTAAAAAGTAGAAAATTCTGTACATTTTCCAAAATAAAAACCAAATAAACAACTGGACCAAGCAATGATATGCAGGTGGATCTGCATGTAAGCAGGAGATGAAAACGCATGTGAAGGAAGTGGGAAAGTCAGGGTATCGTGTGTCAATGAACCCGTTCACATGCGCACCAACAATTTGATTATAATAAGATTTCTTGAGTTATCTGATTATTGGGTTGCATGTCGAGGGGCTCAAGGAAGGATACACCCACACAGGAGAAACAAGAGGGTGGGGGATGGATCAGGTTTCATTCCAGATGCACACATGAGAAACAAGCGGGATCAGGTGCAACTGAGCACATGCACAGACAAGCAAGGGGGAATCGGCTAAACTTAGTGACACCAGGACTTCGTAGCATGGAGCTTCGGGTCCGGTGAAAATGCATATGCGCTCAATCGGATACAAAATTTGGAAGCGCGAAAATCTGTTTTGTTCGTATCCAGTGGGCAGCGGGTCATAGTTCTATCAGAAGGAAGAGCTGTCCACATGTTTACGGATCAAATCATTTACTTTGCTATTTAGACTTGTGTTCACTAAAGAGTTGATTTGTGACGTTATTACTTTTTATGACGACTAAAATGTGTAAGATCTGGTGGTTTATCACAGGGTCCGATACCGTCCAGGACGTCCAGAGATCTTACGTAGACCAACAGCAGATGAGTTGTGGCTGTTATAAAGATGTAGTTGACGTCCATTTGGTGCTCCATCAGTATTGTTTCCATTTCCAGCTGGATGCTGTAACTCATTCTACATAGCTGGCATCCTGAATAAACCTATACCGCATGTAGATGTTGTATCAACCACTACAGTGTTTTGCTTGTTTCCTCCATTTACTCCCTGGCCAGCAGTAGCAACACCCCCCCCCCCCCGACCCAGCACAAAGGCATGAAAATTGCCATAACCAATGAGGTAAAGGCAATAGTTCTCCACACTTCACAATCCTGTTAGCTGATTCAACAGCATCAGCTTTGCTTTATCCCGCCAGCCAATCAATCACAACTGCACCGTCCCACCAGAGGTTTGATGGGGTTAACACACACACACACACACGTACCAGAGACCACAGAGATAGACAACAAAACACACACTTGTAGCCCCCTTCAGAACCCTAGAACAACATTTGATCATGACCCGTTGAGGGTCCCTGGAGTGTTAAAAGCAAGCACGACCGTGTAGCTGTCGGTGCCCCTCTGTTGATTCAGCTTTCCCCTTTTTCAGGGCAAAGAAGAAAGAACGGTTTGTCTGGCAGGATTACCAATCGCAGGAAAAATAATAAAAATGGCAGCGTACCGAATCGATAGGTCAGCGTGACGATAGCATAATTTCTTACTGACAAGTGGCATAAGTCAGGCCTCTCAACATCCCGCAGCGAGGAGATAGCACACGCAGCCGTGTGTTTGGTTTGAACGCTGAATGGTGGAACATGTCACTCCTGATGAATGCGCCGCGGTGCTGATAACACTCCCTCCAAGCGAACATACACACGCATGACACATGTGCACAGGCGGAGAAACACACACACATGCAGTCCTAAAAATAAGCCTTCAGCCCTGAGGGGTCAAGTGGAGTCCAGTCCAGCAGATAGCGGTCCTGCACCCAGGGAAGGGCCGTGGCGACCCCCGAGTCTGCTCTCTGTCCGTCAGCCACCTCAAATGCTGTTCCCAGATCGTCGCGCTGCTGCTGAACTGCACCGTGAACGTCAATCTGACCCGGTATCAGCATCGGCCCGGCTTGTTTTATTCTGTCATGTAGACATCACACGGGGAGGGATGGTTGGAGGGTAGACGGAGCGGCAGGGGTGGGGTCATGGCTCAGCTCCGTCCTCGCTGAGAGAAAGAATGTGCTGGCTGACAGGCCATTTCACTCAGGCCATTTAGGAAGTGCTGGACAGGTTCAAAAGATCCAGAAAGCTAAATATTTGCTCTAGTAGGTCTTTTCTTTCAGTTTCTGAGTTCTGTAATGATGCTGTGGTGGGTCCACTCACTACACTGTAATTCACAGAGATGAGATGGAGTTGAACATCCAGGGAGCTTTTCTTTTCTCTTGTTTCTTCCTATCAGAATAGTTTCTAAATATCAGCTTTTCAAAAAAGTGACTACAGAGACTACATTTTTATTACTATCCAGATTTAATGAGGAAAAATGACTTAACACATGTTACAATCATGTGGATGAATGAATTGTAAGGCTTTTTTTTTAACTTATTAAATATGTTTTAAAAATATATGCATGGATAAAACAATAATGTTGTGCACTACCAGTCAGAAGTTTGGGGTCACTTTCCCATTAAATCAAACAATGGCAATGATCCCAAACTTGACAAAAATAATAATAATAAAAAGATTGAAAATCATGACAATTATTTTGGATTATTTTTCAACAGAAATAATAAAAACAAACCACTGTTCATGAGCAAGGTGCTCTAATTTGTTTGTAATCAAAACTAGAACTCAATGCTGGTAGCAAACAAAAATATGACAAAAAATAAATAAATCAGGGTGTCAGGATTGGGTATAAAAGGATCGTCCACCAGAAACTTAACAATCCTACTGGGTCGTAACTCATCTAAACAAAAAATTATATGATGAAGTGGCCAATGTCTGAAGTTGCTGGGAGATCGTCACAGCTGAGTACGACTCATGAACTAATTGATAAAGGAAACAAAATGAAAACTTGAAAGCTTTATAATAAATCACCATGGTAACAATGTTGTCGTAGCCATGTCAGCCCCTTTTATTGCCATGGGAATTATCTCTTGGAGTCCTGTTGTCTGTCTTTGCTATTTTGGGGGATTTTTTTTTTTCCCCTGAATGTTTTGTGTTTTATCTGTTGGCACATATTTTCTTCTATTTCAGTGGACTAAGTGAACGGCTTGTGTGAATTGTCATTACAGAACGTCAGTTTCCTTCAGTTTGAGGCAGTTTTCCATCATTTGTGTTTGTCCTGGAGTTATTTCAGCTAATATACATTAAAGTCAACTTCATATTTCTTTTTTTTTTTTTTTACTTAATTTGTTTCTCTTTATAACTCAGTCAAGCACGATGAAAGACATTTGCCTGGCATGGACGGCGGCTCCTCGTGACGTGCCTTTCATCTGGCCCGTTAGTCACGGACACACACATTACCAACAACAAAGTAGACTTTGAGTTATTAAATTTCTGATAGTGAAGTTTCAGGAATACCACATAAAGCCGGGGCATAGCCCTCGGTAAAAGGCAGGAGTTAGAGTTAAGCTGTGGTGATGTGGGCCGTCTCTGGGCTCAGGCCTCACAGACCTGCACCCCTCCTCCCTGCCCACACTCGCGTGGCCACCCGCCAGCGCCTGCAGACTATAGTGGAGGCCACGTCAATTGCCGAAATCTAAACAACCACAAAAAACACAAAACACTATCTCCCCTCTGTGTTTTTGGTTTCTGCGTGACATGGAGACAGCATATCTCCCCGCGCTCATGTTGTGCTTTGGGATTCCTCTCAGACTGGTTGCAGCGCCGACGTCTCTCCGGCATGTTGATGTCTCCAACCTGGCAGCTCGGACGCCGCGGAGGTCCGTGGACGGACTCCAGAGTGGAGGTGACCGAGCCTCGGAGCAGATAAAGATGAAGGGATGTAAGGGGAGATGGGAGGGGAGGCTGCTGGCTCGGGCTCGTCTTTCTGTCACTTCTGGTTTGGATTCGGCGCGCTCCCACTGGAACCTCTTCATTAGAAACCACGGCTCAGAAACACTGAACCTGACTCCGCGTCTGGCTCCGTCCATGTCTCACTCCTTCTTTCCCACCCTCCTTCACCTCCTCTTTTTCTCTAACAATGTATTTCTGTCTCCTCCAATCTCATTCTTTCCCCGTGCCCTCTGTTCTCCTGTATTCTTCAGACTCCACTCGCTCTGTTTGCATTCCAGCATCTCCACTTTTCTCTGACGTCTTTGTTTTTAGCCAGCCGGCTCGTGTCGTGAGAAACCCCTCGCTTTTCTGATAACACTGATTGGGTGCTGATAAAAGACTGAGTCCCTCTGTTAATCCAGCTGCCATCATCTGACCTTGTATCAACCCTTTTCTCTTTTTATTTTCTTTTTTTAAAAACCAGAGCAAAATGACAAATGATAGCATAGAAACCATTTCCAGGAAAAGGACTGTGCGACTTCTTTTATAATGGCCAGCCGGCCAGTTGGTTGGGGGTGGTTGGGGATCGGGTTTGTGTAGGGGAATGGGGGCATCCTGGCCCATCTGGGATATGCCCAGGCTAGATGGGTACCATCTGGGCATGGGCTCAAACTGGGCTTTTTATGTGGGGCCCACTTGGGTTTCTCACATTATAACACCAATATGGGTTTCTAAAGTGGGGTCATTATATAACCCATGGACTAGTATTGTCATGATACCGGAAATTCAGTTGTCAATACCAATACCAGTAAATATCCATGGTACTTGATAATAAATTCAATACCATGGTCCCCCAAAAAATTGGAATTGGGACACCACTTCCTGCATTTACGTCCAGGCATGTAAGCGACTGCGTAGTGACGTCTACACATACATCTCACCATAACAACATACCCAGCAACGACACGGAGGTAACGGTTGCGATCGCTTTTCTTTTCTTTTTTTCATCATCATCATGCTTCGGTTGATTCATAAACAAAACAACCAGATGGAGAAGAAGTCGCCATGACGACCGTTGTCTCTTGTAAACTGCCAAAAATCCTTTGTAAGCTTTTCATCAGTATTTTAGCTTAGCTAGCGTGGCTAGTCTGGCTAACGATACGAACAGACGTGTAATCTGTACATATGTACATCTGTGAGTTTTCTTCTCCGAGTGCTGTCGCTCTCCGGAGGTGGTGGTTGTTCCCTTTTCTCTGGCCCTTCCTCAGCAAGTCAGCATCTGACGTCCCTCGCTCTGAAGAGCCAGATTCATACCCATTACCCCTCCCGATGTCCACTACCCCTACATTTAAAGAGCGTTTGGGACAGCGCTACCTTCACAGGAACACGCAAAATTTAGGGGTAGGGCTAAAAAGTAGGGCTAATGGGCTTACTGGGACGCACCCTTAGACTGTCTACTGATTCATGGGCATGATGGTGATGGATCACCCTTCAAGAATACTATTTATAACGTTTAATTTGTCATCTTCAAAGCCTTATTGCCAATTCAAGAGCCCGAATTCTAGTTGCACCACAGTTTTGTTTCAAACTCCACGACTCACATGTTCTCAGCGTGCAAAGATGCAGGGATGTCTGACAGCTGGTGTAGGATGATGCACATGGAGGTTGGAGCGGAGCGCTACGCGACCGAAGTGCGACCGGAGTGCGACCGGAGTGTGGCCGCATGTGGGCAGCTGGGATTAGGAATGGGGGCCCGCCACTCCTAAATGATTGTGGAGGAAACATTTGTGGCTCCTTGTGGCTCTTTTTTGCCAACGAGATGAGGCGAAGCATCAGCCCCGCTACGCTCTGAGGAGACGTCTTCACTGAACTGTTTGGCCGATGAAATCCACGCTCGGTACCTCTGGTACCATGGACATACGGGTACCAACAGTACCTGTTAAAGCGACACAGTGGTGTATATGTTTGGCACGAGTCAACTTGATGCTGGACACAAGTTACAAAAAAGAAAATAATTAGGAAATTCAGTTATCCGTAGCTGGTTGGATCAAGTTCTTAGCTGGAAGTTAGTTTACCTGCAGCTGGTTAAGCTGCAGACGAGCAGCTCTGAGACAGAGCAGCAGCTCTTACACTGATATGACACAGCTGCTTCAGCTGAGGCCACCACGCCGGACCCTAACAGACATGCACACACATTCACGTGCACGGACACACACATATTCAAGACTCCCACCCAAATCCTACACACTCCTGACCTGACAACCTCACGTCTCGCTCCAAAACAAACTCTTCACCCTATTTCTGTCAATCCTCTTATTTCCCATCTTTGCTGTTTTACACAGTTTCCCGCTTTGTCCCCCCCCCCCCCCCCCCCCCCCCCCCTTTCTCCTGGGCCATGGAGAAACAATGCAAGTCCACACACACAGCAGACAACACATGTCATTTTTATTATTTCCATGGCGTCTGGGATATTAATCTTGTCCTTTTCCTAAAGTTTGTTTTCCACACCTAAAAGATTGCTTCATGAATTAAGTTCATACTTTAAGACACCAGTGGTCTGTATTTGACAGTAGTTTCACAGCAAAGGGGTCAGACAGAAAGGGGGGGGGAATAAAGAGCTCCAGGACAGGATTCAAGTCTGGGCCGATTAAGCCGAGGAGCTGCAGTCTCCTCCAAGCTGAACTACACGCTGCTCAGGTTGATTGGTCTTGCTGGCAGGTGGCTTCTTATTTGAAATATTGGAGAAAAATAAATGAAGCTCATTACGAATGCTTGTTGAGCTTTACAATTCCAGTTCCAAGAGTCGGGATGCGGGTGTAAAATGTGAGTAAAGACAGAATGCAGCTCCCACCAGAAGCTGAAACTGAGACTTTTTACCATTTCATGGAAAATATGAACCCATTTTCTATTTGATATGGCAGCAACACGCCTGTGAAAAGTTGGAACAGGAGGAACAAAAGGCTGGAAAAGAAACTGGTGCAAACTGGAGGAGCATATTGCTGCTAATCAACAAGTCAGGGACATTACCTGGTGTAACCTCAGAGAGACAGAATCTTGCAAACCAAAACTTTGTTCTCACTTGGTGGGTTTCCACTCCACCTGGAATTTAGCAAAAAAAAATATATATCGCAATTAAAAACCGAAAATGGAAACACCTACATTTTGAAAAAAACAAAAAAAAGTTTTTACGCTCTCATGAGGCAGTTTTTTCAGACGTTTTGATGAAGCATTTTTTCGCAAGAGTGTAACGGAAATACTTTTTCTGCATTTACACGCCATCAGGCGTGACGTAGGGGGTAAAAAAACAGCTATCCCCTCTTAATTATGATGTTTATGATCATTTACAAGCATTAACTTTGGAATTGGAGTGATGGGGGAATTTTCTAGTCATACATGGGCCGATTTGAAAAATCCTAAAATCACCATAACTCAGCAAGCTGAGTTCATTTTGGACAGCATGCAGATGGTTTAAGTTATGACTGCGCCTTCGTATCAACAGCTGCATCACCACATCAGTCAGGAACTGGGTGCCAGATAAAAGTAGAATACAAGATCAAGAGATGAAATCCACACGCCAGAAGTTGATCCTGAGGGGTTTTTAATTAGTGTTACGTTTCAGGCATCTGTCCTGGAAGTCGCCACGAGTTTGACGACTAACACGGCTACAAGAGCAAAAATCTGAAAATGGCCATATTTCAGCAAACAGAGTTCATTTCAGACATCACTGAAGATCAACAGGAGTTTCTATCTGTTATTCCTGTCACCAGAGGGGTTCTCGGACTGATAAGGGGCTTGGTGAACTTGCTAGCTTGTTATGCTAACGTAGCCTATCCAGCTCCATGGCTGTCCAAACCAAAGCAGCTTACATCACAGTGATGCGAGCAGGGCTGTCTGGATTTGAAGGCTTCTTCAAATGCAGCCTACATCTGTGGCCTTATTTTCCCCAAATTTTTAAGGATGGTCCGATGTATCTCTCATGGCTAATCCTATCCCAAGATGCATTGCGGGCTGAACAGGACATTCTACAGCAGAAGTGTCTAAATTTAAGACATTATCATTTTATTTATTATAATATTAATGAATTAGATTTATATTGCGCTTTTCAAGGCACTCACAGTAGGTCCATTATTCATTCACACCAACATTCACACAAGGCAAGGGGGGTTGAGTGTCTTGCCCAAGGACACAAAGACATATGGCTGGGGGATTGGGATTTGAACTGCTGATCCTCCGATCATTGGCTGACCCGCTCTACCACCTGAGCCACTGCCGCCCCTAAACCATTATGTGATATTATGAATGTGTACAGGGTAATAATACGTTTTTTTATTTGCTATTGTCCATGAAATTAGCTAAAGTTAGCATGAGACTCTTGAAATCTTGTAAACTTTACAAAATAAATTTACCTGGATTTGATTTCCTCTCAGCCAGAGTAATAAAAAAATGCCAACAACAACCGTGAAGCTGCTGTAACTCCTCTAGAATTAGCAAAACAATGGTAAGGCTGATATTTTGGAGCTCCATTTTGCTTCGGTTTAGCGCCATCACAGTTGCTAGGCAACGAGAAATATGAAGAGGCGGCTAGACTGTCCGAATTTATCAGCCTGTTAATTCTGCCTTACCCGGTCTAAGGAGGACCCGGCCTAGGTAGACCGGGTAGGATGCGTCCTTATGAGGACCTAGCCCCTGAATTTGGACATAGTCCATGTATGTACCAGACACATGTTCAGCCCGTTGTTCTGTGTGCTGCTGTGCTGATGAAAAACTTGTTTTTCCAGATGAAATGTCTGTTCTTGGTCCTGGATTTTCTGAAATGAACTTCTAAATAAATGTAAAAAAAAAAAACTTCTTTAATGACACATTTTATGACTGATGCAACTTATAGTCCGGAAAATACGCTACTCTTAAACTAACCTAAGGTCTAATTAAATAACAGATCAAATAAACAGATGGATTTTTTAAAAAAAAAACATCCTTAGATAAATAATGGTAATGGTGAAGTAATTGATAGGTTTCCTGATTTTTTATTTTTTTTTAAAGAATTATCGTTGTAACTGGTTTAAAAGTGAGTCATCATCTTCCAGGTGTGGATGCAGGCAGGAAACATGGAGAGAAAGCAGAGTTAAAGGGATGAAGGAGATAAAAGATAGCCTCTTATCTCCTTTATAACAGCTGCGTCGGGCTCTCAGATACAGTTCCGGCCGTGTCCAGCACATGTCCCGTTCATACTCGACCGGACAGTGCATACCAGGACGGCTCCTCCTGGGACCAGCTCAGGCAAATGGCTGAGGGGAAGCTGGATTCCACGGATGGCATTTAAGCAGAGAAATTCAAAGCATTTAGATTATGTGACTGTTCCTGTCAGCAGCAAGAGTTTCTACGTGCCACTGATCCATCATTTACTGGAAACGATGGCAATGACAATGAGACAGTCCAAAAACCCCAGACAGTGTATATGAACACTGTTTGTAATTCTCCTGCTGAGTCCAGACATCATTTTTATGATTTTTGTACAGTTTGACTATTTTAGCTTTTAACATCTGCTTTATCTAAAACACAAGAAATCACACCAAACACTAACAGTCATTTTTTGATCTACATGTCTGCACAGTCAGCCAATAAACACGACGCGTGACTTTATGGAACGTAGCTTTTTGTGGTCCAGACGGAGATGTTTAAGTTATTGCATCAGAGAAGCTTTTCTGTAAAGAAGAAGTCTGCTTCATTTTGTTATGAAAGCGGGTCTGACCGTCCTTGGCCATCCATCTGCAGGGCTACTGTATATAATGTAGAGGAGTTGCTCTCGGATCTGTCTAATTGGTGTATGAGTGGTTTTAACACACACACATTGTTCGGCTCCAGACAGTTCAGATGAGACTTGTCATGTCCGTTGACATGGGGCCCAATTAAAGGGGAGGATTAAGCCAGGGCTGGGTGACCTCCTCAGGAATCTGTCCTGGACGCTGTGTGTACACTGTCAAACCCTCTGACAGACCTTCCCTTTAAGCACTTTCACCTGCTAATTAAGACACCGGACTGTTGTGTGTATACGTGTGTGCATGTGCACCTGTGTCTTTTTTTGTATCTACGTTCATTCACAGGGCGCACGAGATAAATGCGAACTCCGGGACAGATTTGCAGCCCCAGAAACTTTTATGTAAATATTTGACTTGAGTATTGGGTGGATTTATGGAGCTCGCTGCGATGCACGTCAGCACACAAACCAATAGCAAACACGTCAGGGTGTCATCCATGAGATGAAATTATTCCATGTTTTGGTGTGTGCATCTTCCTGGTGTGTGTAGGAGCTGCTCAGCAACAAAGCCCAGCAGTGTTTATGGTGTGAGGAGATTAAAACAGAGAGCAACGAGGAAGAAGCAGCGAGGTGTGGCCAGACTGAACTCTCATTGCAGCTACAGTTTTTACACAATATGAAAAAAGGATTCGTACAAATCGCACCCGTCTGGAAGCTAATCATCTTCCTGTCCATCCATTTTCTGTGGTGTTTAAAAGGCATGATAGAAGATGTTTTCGGCATTTCAGAAAGCAGAGACTGTTAATGAGTTTTTGAATAATGCGCATGCGTAAGACCAACCTGCCATTCAGCCAGGGTTAAATTTTGTCTGCATATGAGGGACCCAAGTGGGTTTGTCCACCGTTTCCATGGTGGCCCCACATGTGTTTGCCCATACAGTAAAGCCTATAGGCATGGGCTTGAACTGGGCAAATTTTCAGATCTCATAGTTTATGTTTGTGCCCCATATGTGGAAACCCACATGGGAAAACACAGGTGGGGCCACCATGGAAACCATGGACAATTCCACTTGGGTCCCTAAAAATTTTTTTTTTAACTTATTTTAAAGACACACAACATAACTTTTAGACCTTAAAAACATGCATTTCTGACTTGTTTTGATGGCACAGCAACATTCATTATGTTCATTTTCAAGCTGTCACTGCCCAGAGGCGTCCCAGGGCTCAGAAACTGCACTATGTAAGTTTTGCATCCTGGACGGGGCCGTGACATTGCAGCCGACTGGTTTCAGTACTGTGTCAGTTACTAGCAAACGGATATGAACCAAATTATATGAAAAAAAATTCAGTAAAGACACGCAAGGAAACATTACTGGAGGAAGAGAGGAAAAGACGGGTTTGTCCTGCTCACAAGCCCGTCCCTTAAAACCAAAGACAAACGAGCATTTACTAGAGATGTCTGCTGACAGCATGGACACTGTCCTGTTCGCCGACCTATTGATTGTTTCTCAGCAACAATTAAATCATTTCCATTCAAAGAAGAGTTGATTGCAAACTTATGCCGTTGTCAGTGCGGCGCACAATCCACATCACCACCCCATTTTACCTTTCCCCCCTAGGCCTCATCCCCCACCCCATCGTTTGCATCTAACAGTTCCAGATTTTGCAGTCCTGCAGCCAACCTCCTCCTCCACAAGGCCCTCGGAAAGTCAACTAACGCCAGGAAGGCCGACCCATGCTGACATGACATTTCAGAAACGAACGTTATAAAGCACCAGAAATGTTGTCCGTATGTCTCATCCTTTAAAGAGCTACAGAAAAGATTTACTCATCACAGCAAAAATCAACAGCAGGAAAAAAACAAAACCAGGAGGCACCAGTGGTTCAAACTGGTCCTTATATTGAGTTCTGCCCCCATGTGAGAGTGGAAAGTTAAGACAGGTAGTCTTGTTTTTGGTGAGGGGCTGTCTAAAATCACTACAACCCCAACAGAACTACATCATGTGCCTTTGGATTGAGTCATTTGTGCATGGGCATCTACAGGGGTTAGACAATGAAACTGAAACACCTGCCATTTTAGTGTGGGAGGTTTCATGGCTGAATTGGACCAGCCTGGTGGCCAATCTTCATTTATCTTCAGCAGAATTAAATGTGCACCTCAGCTCTCCTGTTTCCACCAGAACTGTCCATCGGGAGCTCCACAGGGTGAATTTACACAGTCGGGCTGTTAAACCTTTGGTCACTCGTACCAATGCCAAACGTCAGTTTCAATGGTGCAAGGAGCACAAATCTCGGGCTGTGGACAATGTGAAACATGTATTGTTCTCTGATGAGTCCACCTTTACTGTTTTCCCCACATCCAGGAGAGTCATCAGTGTGGAGAAGCCCCAGAGAAGTGTACCACCCAGATTGTTGCATGGCCAGAGTGAAGCATGGGGGTGGATCAGTGATGGTTTGGGCGGCCATATCATGGCACTCACTTGGCCCAATACTTGTGCTAGATGGGCGTGTCACTGCCAAGGACTACTGAACCATTCTGGAGGACCATGTGCATCCAATGGTTCAAACATTGTATCCTGAAGGCGGTGCAGTGTATCAGGATGACAATGCACAAATACACACAGCAAGACTGGTGAAAGATTGGTTTGATGAGCATGAAAGTAAAGTTGAACATCTCCCATGGCCTGCAAAGTCACCAGATCTAAATATTATTGAGCCACTTTTGGGTGTTTTGGAGGAGCGAGTCAAGAAACGTTTTCCTCCACCAGCATCACGTAGTGACCTGGGGGTTCATCCCATTTTTCATTATCCTTACTCCCCTTTCTTTTTCTCCTACTCTTCCTCCCTCCCTCTCCTTCCTTTCATTAAACTATATGTTTCTCTATATGTCCTCATCTGCTTAAATATTTGATTAATAGATTAATCATTTACAAATTGTGTGAGCTCTCTTATATTATTCTCTTACCTTATTAGCACTTAATCACTTTTATAATTTTTTTCCGTTTTTTGACGAGTTCTGTCGAATCTTTCGAAGTCACTGTGGGGAACCCTTCTAGACTATATTCACCTCATTTGGCACATTTCTGTTTCTCCTCTCCCCCCTCCCTTCCCTCCTCCCCCCTCTCCTTCCTCTTTACCTCATGATCGCTCCACGTGGCACCCCTGATCCCCGCCCGGTGCTTAGTTGCTGGTTTTGGTTCGGCATTTATCAATCCATAAAAATCTATTAATTATTTATCATTTTTCCATCCCCTCATTCCTTATCTCTCTTCTCCCTACCTCTCTCCTCCCTATCCCTCCCTTTCTATCCCTCACCTTTACCTTATCACCCTTTACATTCCTTTCACTCTCCATTTTTCTTTTTTATTTTTTTCTATTTTCTTTATCTCATTTTCATTATTACTAAAATTATATTCTTTTTTTTTTTCTTTTTCTTTTTTTCTTTCTCTCTTCCACTCCATTACCTTATTATATATTTGGAATTATCCTTTTCCTTTATTTTATTTTATTTATACTTATCCTTGTTATTTATTTTTAATATTATTATACTCTTCGAACACACTCTGCCTAATCCTATTAGTGCTTTTGTTTATTGGTTTTATTAATTGCCTATCAAACATTTTTAGGGGGTTCAGCAGTCTGATATTAATGATTAAATCATATCGTGCTTAAGTTCATCATCTCACCAGGGTGCCCCCATTTTCCCCCCTCCCAAATATTCGTTCGCACTTCTGATTGTATGCACCCGTCCGCACACTCTTCCTATGGTTTTTTTTATAAATAAGAAAATTTTTTTTGGGAAATTATCTTTCCCCACTTTCAACCCCTGTTTTGTGCGTAGGCAACTTTTTTAATTAAACCCTGGCCACTATCCTGCAAGAAGTATGGCTTAAAATCCCTCTGACCACTGTTCAGGACTTGTATATGTCATTTCCAAGACGAATTGTCGCTGTATTGGCCGCAAAAGGAGGCCCCACACCATACTAATAAATGATTGTGGTCTAAAACCAAGTGTTTCAGTTTCATTGTCTAACCCCTGTAAACCAGAGATATTCAATTCTTTTTCTCCCAATATATATCATTCTTGTTATTTTATAATTTTTATTCTTTTCTTTTTCTCTCCTGGATATTCTATCCGTTTATTCTACAATATCGATTTTTTTTTTTTTTTTTTATTATTTATTTTTCTATTTTTTTTTTTTATTTGGTTATAATCGCGGGGTTTAATCTCTTCCGATTCCAATATAAATCCTTCTTTTTTTTCCATTTTTTTATCTTAGGAATTAATATCTTTCCCTTTTCTGATTGCTGGATTATTGATTTATACAGACATTTTAGATATAATCTCACCGTTTATATCTTCTTTTTCTTTTTCCTCCTGTGAGATTTCCTCCGGAGGAGAAATTCCCCCTGGATTATTATCATTTTTTTTTTCTCCCCCCCCCCCCCCCTGGGGGTTTTTCCCCTTTTTAGTCTCTCACTTTTTCTTCTTCTTTTTTTTTTTTTTATATTTTTTTTTTTTTTTTTTTTTTTTTTTTTTTTTATTTATTTTTTATTTGTTTATTTTATTTTTATTTTTTTTTTTATATTTCTTTCTCTCTCTATAATAAAGAAAAAATAAAATTATTTTTTTTTTTATAAAATAAAAAAATTTAATAATATTTTTTTTACATTTTATCCTCAACTTCTTTTTTTTTGTATATATTATTTTTTTTTTATTATTCTAACATATTTTATACCTTAAACAAATAATGATTGGACATTTCTTCAACGAATGACATGATCAGAGGAATATAATTCAAAAATAAAAATGTTTATTCATTTATACCCACTCTCATGCTGAGCAAGACTCTGGAGCATTTTTTTAATATTTCAAATGAAGCCAGAGATCGGACAGGTTTTCGTTTTCCCCCAACTTTCATGTAATGGAGTTCACCGGCGACTGAACCAAAAAGGTCCATAAAAGTCCACAAAAACTTGGTAATATTCCTCCATACTGCTCGTCCAATGTAATCCAAGTGTCCTGAGTGGGCAGCGTCCATAATTTACTGGAAACTTCATTAAGTATATTTTTATAGCTTAAACAGTACCACATCTAGATGCCGCGAAGTGCGCCCTTGCGAGTTCACTAGTTCATGCGTTCTCTTTTTCTTTCTTTCTTTATTTTAAATCAATAGCCAACCCTTCTTGTGTTTGTGTGCAGCTCATTCACTCTTAGCACAATGTAAACAGCAAATTTCTTCTTCTATGCTTGCATCATTGGCAGAGTAGGCACTGAACGCCCCGGCTTCCATAGTGTCATGAACAGAAACTGCAATGTAGTACTGTTTAGGCTATAAAAATATACTAAATTATGTCTTTTTGCATAAATTATGGACATTTCCCACTCAGGACACTTGGATTACATTGGGCGAGCAGTATGGAGGAATATTGCCAAGTTTTTGTGGACTTTATGGACCTTTTTGTTTCAACTGCCGGTAAACTCCATTATATGAAAGTTGGGGGAAAATGAAAACCTGTCCGATCTCCGGCTGCATTGAGATATTAAAAAAGTGCTCCACAGTCTTGCACAGCATTAGGGTGAAATGAATCATTTTGTGGGTGTACTTTTCCTTTAACTTAAGTGAGGTGTGTTGGAGCAGGGACACTTTGAGAACTTGGAGGTTTGTGGTCCTGGAGGACCAAACTAAACAGCCTTGGTCTAGACAGGTAGCTTTGTTTCCACATTCATGTTCAGTTAGTTCGTAATTTACAAACTGTGTCCCCTAATGTTATAACTTGGTCTTTTTAGGGGGAGGTGGGTGAACTTGTGTTTAAGGTTTTCCATCTTTCATGGAATATAAGCATGGAATTACCATGACAGGTCAACACTTAAAGGGGCAGAGGTCATTTAACAGAGGCTGGTCTGCCCAAAGGTTTATTTAAAATGGACTGCACATTAATAAACATCTAGATGTAAATGTGCCTGATCCAAATGACTGTTTGCATCTGTTGTCCATCGGCTGATGTTGGAAGGTGAAAGATTCCCAGTATAAGGATGAGTAGACTTTCATATCCTATCCTCTAAACCAGCAGTTCTCAACCATTTTCCTGCAAAGTACCTCCTGTGAAATATATTTTCAGCCTAGTACCCCTTATCTACCACAAAGTATTTTTGGTTGGATAGATATATTAAAAGAAAGAAGATACTGCTTTTTGCCATTTGTGTCTGGTTTATTAGACTGGATCCGGGCAAAACAACGGTTATTTTTGCCTTCTTTGGCCCTCTTTCTTTTGAGTCAGATTTCTGCTACGCTTCAACCATGACTCCATTGTTTGCATTGTCAAGCTGACAGTGATTGACATTTGATGTCATTTGGCTCATTGGTTCAAACCATGTCATTATGTGGATGACAGGTTTTTAAAGAAATATAGTCAAACTAAGTTTAAACTTTATGACCATACATTTACATTTATTGAAATCTTTATTAGATCAATGTTACTGAAGGATATTTATTCATTCATTTAAAAAAAAAAACATAGATGTTAAAAAATTTTACCTACCCCCTTGAATTTCTCGAAGTACCCCCAGGGGTACTTGTACCCCCATTTGATAAACAGTGCTCTAAACAAGAGTAATTTAGTTTTTAACTGAGTTAGAGTGTAATGAGATGACCACTAGGACCAGCACATTTCATATTATGTATTAAAGGCAGGGTGGATGATGTTTTCCAGGAGCATTTTTTACTATATTGCTTAAAGTCTACTTCACACCCCGACTGCAGCCATTCTGACACAAAAATTAATAAAATTTATCACCTGTAGAACAGACAGGACTGAAAAAAACCCATCCAATGAAATTGTAATGACCTGTGCTAATTGATTGAATAATTATATGTCCATCAAACTCAACTGCTGATTGTCCCCCTACCGCCCTCGCAACGCGCCATGAGCTTTTCACAGTGTACACGAACGTCACTGCTCTTATCTGTGCAGCTGTTCGCTCTTAAAATCCACTGAAAAGAAAAAAAAAGAATGAGGATCAAGTCATGGAGGTGTTGGTGTTTGCAGTGAGAATGTTTTACACCGCAGAAGGAGTTGGGGGTGAGGGAATTATCACGTTTAGAAACGTTGTTCCTCAACTGTTCACTGGGAAGCTAACAAGCTAGCCACTCTGCTATATCTTCGCTGACAAGATATAGCAGATATCGGTTTCGGGTGCATGTATTTTTTCAAATGTAGCTTGCTCAAACCATTTTTCCAGGATCCCCTCCCCTGCCTTTAATGGTAGTTTTTTTTTCCATTTATTGTAAAAAACTAACTGCACTCTAGTTGTGTAATGATTTTTTTTTTTTTTTTTTTTTTTTTTTTTTTAGCAATTTAGTCATAATTAGATAAAATGTATATTGTCTGACTTGGAACTGAGATCAGAGGAAGCCAACAGCAACCAATGAGATTAATGTTTGCTAGTTTTTCTGTCAGCAAAATAACTCATTTCGATTAAATTCTCGGTGAATGTTGATTAAAACTGATTAGAACTGATTAAATGCTGGTGTTGATCGGGATCACCGTCTGGTTCCAGCAGTGGTTTGAAGGAATCTTTATCATTGTGAGGTAAGGCCATGTGAGCTGTTCGGCTCAGGTCTGAACTCTCCAAGGGCTTTTCTGGCTTAGTTTTGGTGTCGTTATCTCAGAATCATGAAGTAACTACTCTGTGATCCTGAAATTACATGGCTGGTTTTTACGTCATTGATTCGAATTTTTCTTTTTCATGGGAAGGAAGCCATCTTTTAAAGATACACAACGGAAATTTTAGCCGTTTTCTCAGTGATGCGCCCCCTATCGGCGGCTAACCTAGCATCCATCTTCATCGTACCTGTACTGTGATTCATTCCAGCCAGTAACAGTCTTGTCTTGACTCTTGTTCTGTCCCTTCCTCTATTTCTTCTCCTCTCTTCCTCCGGTAATGTTTCCTTGTGTTTCTTTACCGAAGCTGAGATGATGCGCATTCAAAACACTGGTTGTGCTCATACCTGGTTCACCCGTTTGCTAGTAAGTGACGCGGTGCTGCACCCAATAGTCGGCTGCAACATCACGGCCCTGTCCCCGATGGAAAAGTTAGATTGTGTTGTTTTCTGAGCCTCGGGACGCCTCTGGGCATTGACGGCTCAAAAATGCGCATAAAGAATGTTGGTGTGCCATCAAAACGAGCCAGAAACACATATTTTTAAGGTCTAAAAGTTACGTTGTGTGTCTTTAAGATTCTGACATCGTGATGCAAGCTTTGTTTCCTCAACTCGGAGATCCAGGTGATCTTGAAAGTGAACTGCTAATCTGACAGGAATTTGAGGCAAATACGTGTTATTCAGTTTGTTTTCTGGCGAGGACTTGACTGAAATTTAACAAGAAATAACTTTTTTGTTAAATCATAGTTTTAAAAAAATTAAGCCGTCACCGAAGGAAAACAATCGTGGTTATTTTGAGATAACGACATAGTTAGCTTATACTCGGCTTCCTCGGAGATCAATTAATCCACGGCCAGTTTGAATAATGTTTCTGTGTATTTCATAAGAGGAATTAAGAGTTTGATCTCAGATATGACGTTTATATTTTCCTGGACTAGCCTTTCCGCAGCATCCTGACAGAAGTCTGACTAGCATCCCCCTCCCAACCTCAGTGGTAATCACTATAGCCTTTAATCTGACTTTGGGGAGACGGTAGCCCTCAGTAACAACACACACCCCAGACTTTGACACCTGTTTCATGACAAGGATACAAGACGTTCTACCACACTTTCACAGTCTTCCTTTGTTTTTACTTTCAAACATGGACTCAGCCTTTATAAATCATTCAAATCAAAGCTAAAAATAAACACCAGTAAATCCTTAGCGGGACCAGCTGACATCCCGCGCTGACAGACATCTTGGAGGCTCTGCTGCATGCAGGAGGTGCAGCTGGTGAACGCCAGCCTCACAGGAGACCAGAGCTCAGATGTTCAGCTGCGACGTGGAAACTGGGGGAGGGGATCCCGCCTTGATAACGTAAACTGCCCGCGTCTCAGCTGCCGGGCGACCGAGCCAACGTGGCTGATTGGTTGTTGTGCTCTGTAAGACATGAATGGAAAGTGTAAAAAGACAGGATGACAGATGTTTAGACAGAATGAAGGCTTTGTGCGCAGAAAGCTTTAGCTTTTCATCAGTGATGTGGTTGCCATAAACAAATTCAAGCTTAAAATGTTTGTCATTCTTCTTTTAAAAAGGACGATAAAAACCCTTCATGTTCTTAACTTCAATGGACTTCATTACGAGCTGTTACTGTACCCAACCTTTGTAGTTAAAGCTGAGCACATTAAGTGCTTTGGATGATAGATTAGAGTTTATGTTCATTGTACACTTTATCAGGTCCACCTTCTAGTACCAGGCTGGACCTCCTGTTCCCTCCAGAACTGCCTTCATTCCTGATGTCATAGATCCAACACAGTCGAAAAAATCCTCAGATTTGCTCCATATTGACATGATAGAATCGCACAGTTGTTGCAGATCCATGATGAGAATCACAGTTCCACCTCATCATGATGAGAATCTCCCGTTCCACCGCGTCCCAAAGCTGCTCTGTTGGACTGAGATCTGGTGACTGTGGAGAACATTGGAGTCCAGTGAACTCATCATCATGGTGGAGATGATGTGATT
This sequence comes from Atherinomorus stipes, assembly GCA_023101725.1. Taxonomy (NCBI): domain Eukaryota; kingdom Metazoa; phylum Chordata; class Actinopteri; order Atheriniformes; family Atherinidae; genus Atherinomorus; species Atherinomorus stipes. The sequence goes on along the minus strand of JALJCO010007284.1, from coordinate 281,068 downwards.
TTGTGACATGGTGCATCATCCTGCTGGAAGCAGCATCAGAAGATGCTCCACTGTGGTCATGAAGGGATGAACGTGTTCAGCAACAAAACTCAGGTAGGTTGTGGTGGTTAAACCGCCATGTTGGTACTAAGGAGCCCAAAGTGGACCAAGAAAACATCTCCCAAACCATTCCACCACCAGCAGCCTGAAGCTTTGATCCAAGGCAGGATGGATCCATGCTTTCATGATGTTTCTAGCTAATTCTGAGCCTAGCATCTGAATATGGAGCTGAAATGGAGACTCATCAGACCAGCAACGTTTCTCCATCTTCTATTGTCCAGTTCTGGTGAGTCTGTGTGAATTGTAGCTTCAGTTTCCTGTTCTTAGCTGACAGAAGTGGCATCTGGTCTGGTCTTCTGCTGCTGTCCATCTACTGTATGTTCTCTCTTCTTCAGATTCTCTGGAAACCCTAGAGATGGTCGTGTGAGAATCCCAGTAAATACTCAGACCAACAACCATTAAATCCCCTTTCTTCCTCATTCTGATGCTCAGTTTGAACTTCAGTAAATGGTTTTCACCACGTCTACACGACTGCATGCTTCTGTGTGATTGGCTGGTTACATATTTGTGCAGTTGAAAAGATGGAAGTGGCTGATGAGTGTATATATATATATATATATATATATATATATATATAAAATAATTTTTCCTGAAACGTGTTTTCGTTTTTCTACATTTCTTCTACTCTAAATTCCATAAAACTTCAATTTCAGGCTGCCTAATTTTGTCCCTTGCGTCCTGTTGCATAATTTTGCCTCTGATAAGATTTTAAAGAAGAAGGAATAAAGTAAATTCTCATCTTGCTCCAGTAGAATGTGTCGCGTTGAACGTTTTGCTTTATAAAGATGAGTTCATCAACTCTTGGAGGAGCCATTCAGAGGCAGACTTTCACCTCTGCACATGGACAGAGTAGAAGTGGAGCTGGTTTCCCTCCTGGCTGTGTTTCCTATCTGTTTCAGTCTTTATCTTGATCTTTCTCTCCCCGTCTCCCCCCTCCTCTCTAATGACAGTCAGCTGGGCTGATAGGCAGATATATTTACACTGGTGGCAAGGGAGGAAGAAGTCATCAGCCAAACCCTGTTCTGCCTCTGGGCCCGGGCGGGCGGGGTTTGGAGGAAACCCTTGCCGGTTAGCCCCTCCCTGAGCAGGGCATATCTCTGCGTGTTGTCCCTGGCCCCGCTCAGAGCTCTCAGCTAGATGGGACCAAAGCCTCGTCGGCCCTGCAGATGCACAAACACTCCCACATCAGCTACTGCTGAGAGCAGAGGAGCGGGAAGCCGGAGCAGCCTGAGAGGAAGAAAACAAGTTTCTTTCAGAGCCGTTGATGAGGACGCCGGGCTCAGAACCGTCTCATCTCAGTCTGGGTCCAGAGGTGGTCCAAGTGTGTCCCACTTCTCAAGTGTTTTTGACTTGTTTTTGCAACTTGTGAACGCTGGAACTGGACTGTAAGCATTATGACTCTTCTGGGCTCTGAGCACTCCATCCTGATACGAAGCAAGTTTAGATCAGGTAAGTCCGACTGTTAACCAGAGAACTTTCTGTTTATTCTCCAAACACTTTGCCTGCCAACGCTCGGTATTTATGGGCGATCCTACGGACATTATGTCATTGATCTGTCTTTGATGCTCCTCAGCCAAGCAACAGGTGTGCAGTGTTGCTGGCATGTGATGGTGCAGGGAATACCAGACATGCTGCTGACGGCACCTCGTCCCTGTGTGATGGATTTACAGCCGGGCGTGTGCTCGGGTGCAGATCTGCAGCATGTGAGAGGGATGTCTCAGGCAGGTCGGTGCACTTGTTCCCTGCCAGCAGCTCACCTGCTGCTGCTGCAGCTGCAGGGAGGCCGACCAGGCTTCCCGTCCTCTCTGATAACAGAGATTAGACACGGAAGAGGGGGTCAGAGGTTATCTAAATATGGCTGCAGTGGAAGTCAGCGTGCACCGGGGCAAACCAGCGAGGGATGACACGTTCAGACTCATGTCTGATGTGGAGCTTTGCATCTATGTTCACCTTTTCTTAATTTGATATGAGGATAGTCTGTGAGGCTGATGTGTCTGCACTGTAGTCTGCCCAACACTGCCACCTCCCTGAGGAAGATGTAACTGATAGTGGCAGCAACAGCTGAGCCGCCGGTGAAGCTCCAAGCCTGGATGTGGCCAGAGAGGCTTTGCTTCATGCTTGTAGTTGCACTGAGCTGTAATTGCGTTCCAGAGATGGCGGGCTAAATGACGCTTTTCCTCTGAGCTGTTCGGAGCCCATCAGCAGGCTGGGAAATGACCCTCTGCGCTGTTGGGAACATGAGAGGGAGGATTTGCTGCATTCAGCAGGAGGCTTTCCACAAAGGTGGCTCAGGGTTTGTGTTTCTCTAACCCGTGCGCTCTAACTGGATAATATAGCACAGATGTACAGATACCGTCTTCTCAGCGCCGGCCGGGTGATGCATGTAGCAACCGATGCAACTGCTTGAGCTGAATTTATGAGTGCATGAGGGAACTATTGTGCGTAAGAGAAGTGAGATTGGCTGTAAATCTGGATGTGATAACTGCTGATGACAGGGGGAGTCTAAGACGCTGCGGCTGTGCAGGATTTACGAAGCAGCGTTCACACCGAACTGCCGGGTGTTGCTCCTGTTCCACCACGCTTGAGCTGCACCATCAAAGCCATGGGAACTGCCGCTGCTTCGCTGAAGCTAAAAGAAGAGATAAAGATCTCATTTAAGAGCTCCCTGCGGACTGCAGAATGTTGTGCGAGCATGTTCCCGACTGGTTCTCAGGCTGATCTGATTAACGGCTCAAACGGAGGCGGCCTTTACGCTTAAACTCGCCGCTGTTGCTTTACGGTGAATCAAATGCAAGTTAAATCAATACCACAAGGTGTGGAGCGCACGTGGGAGGAGAAGCGTCATAACTGATGCTGTCTCCATGAATCACCTGTTTTCAGTGAAGACACCTGTTTCCACGGTAACACTGGGGCGTCTGGTATTTTCTATGTGACCGATTCATTCAAAACTTGCACTTGGTTTAAAAAGTCCAGTACATACGGCATGTTATTTGTTTCACAGTCCTGGTAAACTTGAAGTTTTTATTGGAAAAAATAAAGAGGGACTTGATCAAATTTTGAATATTAGAAGTGAAAAGTTGTGTATTTATGACGTCATCTGATCTCTGTGTCCACAAATGACACCATCACTCAGCTGTCACTCAAAAATAGAAATTAAACATTTAAATGGAGAAATGCAAGAAGCAGCTGGCAAACCAAGGCTACAAAAATAAAGGAATTTCTCCTCAGTCATTGGTTTAGTACCAAAAAAGTGACTTTCTGAAGGACTTTTTCTAGAAACATTAACAGCGCGTCCTGGGATCGAGTAAAAATGGACTCTGGCCAAATCAGCAAGAATCCAAACACCTTTTACAAGCACTTATGTGGGCATGTTGCCTGTTGTTCCATTAAAGAAAAGGCTAAAATCACAACAGTAATTCAAAACTGGAAAAAGTAACAATAAATAAAAATGTCCAAAATCATGATTTAGTAAAATAAAACACTGATTTTGAATTGTGGTTTTACAAATAATTTAAAAAAAAAAAAACCCAGACAAATTAGAGCACCTTTCCTATGAACAGTGGACCAACATACATGTCAGCAGGTGCAGACGTCTGATTGGACGTTACAGAAAACACCTGATTGCAGTGATTGTCTCAAAGTGTTGCTCAATAAAATTTTGGTTCAGAAGCCCCATCATGCTTTTTTTTTTTTTTTTTTTGTATCTTTGGTTTTTATATTTCTGTTGAACCACAATTCAAAATCAATGTCATGATTTTCCTATAAAATGTTTTAATCTTTACCTTCGTCAGTTTCAACTTATTTTTCTGACAGCTGATTTTTTCCGTCTTTAATGGGAGGGTGTCTAAACTTTCTGCCTGTACTATATATATATAGGGGTGCAACATATATGTATCAAATATACATTGGATATATTTATATCTATCTATACACACACACACATTTATATTATATATTTATATATCAGCCTATCCCAGCTATTATCAGGTGAGGGGCAGGATGCACTTATATATATATATATATATATATATATATATATATATATATACACAGTATATATATAAACTACAAATAAGAGAGAAATGTGACAAGATGCTCAAATTAACCTGATTCACATGACTCATGATGAGCAAAGAATGGATTTGATTGTGCATCTGTTTAGTGGTTTAAGTGTTTTCTACATGAAGGATGATTAAACGAGAAGTAACGTTCCTTCTTCCTCATCTGGAGATGTAAAGCGGTGCGTTTCATGTCAGTCACATCATTCTGGTTCATTTTACTCAGCGTAGATCCTTCCTGGTGAGAAGGAGAGGAATGACTACATGCACTGCAGCTCTGTGGCAGGTGGAGTTGTCCTGCAGTCAGCCTCTGGCTCACGGTCACCAGTCCGTCCATTACCACACCAATAAAATATGTGAGTTCTGTTTTAAGGTGGATTTCCACTCTGTGCAGGAGTATTAGCCTAAAATAAACCTAATTCGTTTAAGGAAAGCTGTTTATTAGACGTTAGACAGTCGTGCTCATACATCTGTGGCAAACACATTCCTGCCTGAGCTGAGCTGAGAGGAGTTCAGAGATGTGACACATGTAAGCCGTCGTCTCGGCCAACACGCGAGGTGTTAGTGTTCCCCTGCTTCTTTTGTGTGAGGCACCGGAGGATAATAACTCAGCTTATCACTCAGCTGGTTTGTGTAATTATCTCCACTTCCCGAGCACAAAGCAGACCGCATGATCATTTATTTACAACATCAATCTGAACACTCGCGCGCTTGTTGTCCATTTGTATGTCTTCTGTTGTCAAGACGCCCGAGTTTGGAACAAATGTCTTGAGTTTGAGAGCCAACACTGAGAGAAGCGGTGTGTGTTTCTGTGCACGGCCTGGTGCGCCTCTATAACATGTTTCTGGGGCAGCTGCTGGTTATTGGTAACCTGCCAGTAAACATAACACTTGATTTGTTACCTGGCTTTTCTGCATGTATGGATAACATTAAAGCTGACTGAAACCTGACCTCGTCTAATCAGCTTAAATACAGGACCCTATTTTCAGCTTAATTCAGGATTTAGCTGGGTGAAACGTTAGACAAGAGAGTTCTAGTAGCCAAACTTTAAGTCCCAGATCATTTCTGAAAAACTCATCTATGTTTCTCAAAGTTACACATTTGAAAGTTTTGGGCAGGAAAAACCAAACGTTGCATATTTCTTCATGAATCTGATCTTCTAACCGTATCTCCGCCCACAAGCAGGTGGCACTTTTCTGCCATACCTAATTCTGCTGGGCTAACCCTGGGGACACACTGCATGCGGAAGTGCGCTGAAGCGCAGCAGTTTCATTTCAGCGGCCATGTTAACGACGGTGTCGCCCACATAATGCACGGTGCATCGCGGCGCACAGTGCCAAAATTGCCACGTGTCGTAAAGCGATCGTTTCGGCTCCTGTTATGTTTTTTGCGCAAGCTGCAGCCAAAGTTTGTCAAGCCAGGCAGGAAAATAAGCAGAGACACGAGACAAATCGAACAAAATAAACCCATTTTCAAATGAAAACACCCGGATAAGCTTTAAAACCCGATCTCTATTTAATAATCTAATATGTCAATCATGTCTTTTTCTTTATTGAAAATGTAAGTGGAAGGATAACTAGCTACAGTTACAGTATACACAGATGCACAATTATGAGTTATGATGTTATAGGTGACATTACAACATGACAACCTAATAAAGTTTCTAACCGGCCACTGCGAGTGGAAGTGATGTAAAGCTTCGTCGCGTTACGATGTAAATATCACTATGTGTTATATACGGTCGACCTACAGAGGCAGTGCCAGCACCCGAGGACGTATAAAACATTACTAAGAAGAAAGTTATTGAAAAAAATACCTGTCCAGTCAGATTACAGCACGTTTCCAGTCCACATTCAGTCCGAGACGTCCAGCTGCTCTCTACCTTCAGTACAATCCACCAAGAACACAAACTTTATTCCTTCTTTGTCTCTCCTGTTTCAACTCTCTCTCCTCCTCAGTTTTGATGCTTTCAGGCTGTTTTGCTGGGGTATCGCGATTCATGGATTCATGCATATACACAATCAATGAGTGATTTATTTCCATAAAATTACCTCTTTTACCACATATTATACCGTGTAGAAAGTATTTTTCTTAGAGAGATTAAAATAAAATCAGGTACAGGGCCTTTAATAAAAATGACAAATATGTGAGCATGAAGCTGCAACGTCTGTGGTCTAAAAGTCCGGGACACTGGATTCCCCACATCCACCTTCATCCACCTTAAACACACCTGGACAGGTTAGTCACTGTGTGAAAGCATCATGCTAGCAGCTAGCCTGTTAAAGCTAGATTAGCAACGAGCTTAGCACCGTAGCTGCGTTAGCTCGTTGCAACCGTTGTACTAAAGTCACGTTAACGTCATCAGATTGGCTCTACTGAATGTACGCAGAAGAAGAATGAGAAGTTTACTGAACACCGTTTCCATTAAAGGTTGAATATGGAATACGGACAGAGCAGCGACATCACGTGTGTCTAGGTTGTAGTTGCAACGGCAGAAAAACAACTCCAGCCGCTGGGATGCCAGGCTCGCTGCCGATACGCAAGTGACCAACAGTCTGCAGCATGTCCAACAAGTAACACAGAGGAGTTTATAACTGACAGCTAACGTTAGCCACGTTAGCAAACAAGCTAGCTTACCGATCCAGCAGGAAAGTCGCCATTTCAGTGCTTTTCTCCGTGGAAAACGTTTATGTGGGTCCATTTAGTGAAGTCTTCACCTAAATTTACTCCAGGTTTTGCTCTTCTCAGGTCACTCCTCCTCAGAAACAGATAACAACATCTCCAGGGCTCTGAAGCAGCTGCTTCACTGGTCGTCTCTACGGTTTTCCCCTGTACAAGCCTGACTATGACCGAAATATTGTTTCCACACAGAGATCGTATTTGGCAACCTGCAATGGCGGCGTGTATTGGCTTATAGACGTAAATAAAATGCCATTATCGAACCCGTAAAAAATTATTTTATAATTATTTTTAGGCTAAATATAATTTTTCTGGGAAATGTTGTACTTTCATTCTGTACACCCCCAAACGACCTGTGGTGGTATTATTTTTGAAAAAATATAGCTTTTAATAAAAATGTTCCATATTCAACCTTAAACTGTGATGTTGCCATGACAACGTTAAAGTGGAATCAAACTGGAATCAGGCCGTGCTGTAAACAACGCAGGCTTACTGGCTCTGTTTAGAAGTCCAGCTGTTGGTTTAGGAGGATCAGAATTATTTATTGAAACTGGATCTAAACGAGTTCTGAGTCTAAATTAATGAAGATGTTGAGGCTTTTTCAGTTTTAAAATCAATAATATTTTCTGCACTCACAGTTAGATTAAACATGAAAAGGATTTTATCTCTGTGCAGGATCACAGCTGTGGACACTGTCCTGCAGGTTTGGACATGTTAACCTGTTGCAACACACCTGAGGCAAATTATTATTGGCTCATTATGCAGCTTGTACAGAATTTGACTACAAGCTGTCATGTGTGTTACAGCAGAAAACATTTATAACTTGCAGGACAGCTGCAGCAAGGTGCAGTATGTTGGTCTCCTCTCCACATTCAGACAAAAAAATAATAAAGTTATGAACTGCAGGATTACTTTTGGGGGGTAAAGGGTGAGTACACATTTTTAATTCCTTGGATATTATAATGGAGTCCTTCAAGAAGACCAGACCACAGGCATCACATGTCAGATTACTCATTACTGTACAACTTAACGTGACTTTAGACTCGACTTGGACTTCAGGTCAAAGACTTATCAACATCTCTGGTTTGCAGTCATTGCAGATGCAACCATGGAAGCTAGCTCCTGCTCAGAGGGATCAGATAACTTCTTCTGTAGACTATTTATTCTTCTTCTGTAGGGTTTTTTTTTCATCATTGGTTCCAAGTAAGGATGGGCATACCAATACCCTGGAGTCGATACTTTGATACCAGCCAGACAAAATACGTATGATATTCCATACTTTTTTGAATATACCATTGTCCAGATACAAAATATGAAGTTTGTTTCCACTTCTGAGACTTTTTGGCGATGAGGTGGTGTAAAAGCAGCCAGGTTGTAGCTTCTGTGTCACATGATGGTGGTAGCCTATTAGATGTCATGATGATGCTGCTACTGTTAGTGATGATGATGATGTTTTGGTATTTTTCAGTACTTTAATGCAGGTTATTGAACATTATGTTTTGGTAAATGTATAATATTACTATTACATTTCATATTTAAACATTTTCCACTTAATAAATGTAAATAATCTTATCCTGTACTTAAGTTATCTGATAACTGAAAGAAGTTTTTAATCTTATTTGAGTCTGGGGACTCGGTTTGTTTGGGGGTGGTCTTCCGGACCTAGATCGCGTTCAAGTTGCACTATTGCCAAACGGGCCAAGAATGAGAATCTCAGGTGGCGCTGCTTTCGGATTCACCGTAGGCGAGGACAAGACGCACGCACAAGAAGGTTCTCACAACTTCTGTTTCCTCCACAAAGCGACATTATTTTTGTACGAGGATCTGGATATGATTTCATCAGATCAAATATCGATTTAAGCTTTTACTTCCTCGTAACTCCACGTCTGACCACGAGCCATCTTTATAAGTACTTCAGTCCCACACGTTTGTTGTCGTAGCGTTTACCCATGTTGTCCAACGTTTGACCCACAATGCCAATGCAATGTGTAGTCCACTTCCTGTCTTTGGTTCACTTGAATTGGACCGAGACCTGCGTTTGCAGGCGGGCCGAGTCTGGTTTTTTGCTTTGGATCAGAGTCCGCACATTCACAACTCCCCTAAACGAAGCGGACTTTCCAAGCAAACGGACTCTAATTCGAATCAAAAAAGCTTTGTGAACGCGCCCTAGAAGCCTATGAATTTGAGTCTGGTGTGTGTTGGAGAAGGGAGACATGGAAAACCTGCAGGATTGTGGCCCTCAAGGACCGGAGCTGGACACCCTTGGTTTAAGCTATAGAAATATACTAAATGATGCCGTTTCAAGTAAATTATGGACGCTACCCACTCAGGACACTTGGATTACATTGGACGAGCAGTATGGAGGAATATTGACAGGTTTTTGTGGATTTGATGGACCTTTTTGGCTCAGTCGCCGGTGAACTCCTTCATATTAAAGGATAACTTTCTTTTCTTTTCAACCTGGACCTTATTTTTTAGGAGTTTATACGTGCATTTACTCACCAGTAAAGTTTCTGCATCACTTTGAGTCCTTCGGAAGATCTTACGTTGAGTCGCCCTTTGGCGTACATCCAGTAATCATGGCGGAGACGACATTATATAACATTATCTGCAGCAAACTCCTTGATTTTCACCAGTGTTTAAGTAGAATGAACGAACAAATGAGTACTGTTGTCCTGTAAGTTCAGAGTTTTGCAAACTGTGTTTTTGTTGTTGTCTGGGTAACGAGCTGCTCTCTCAGCCGTACGACGGAAGCGCGCATCGTGAACGTGCGGCACCGGAAAGTGTGTGGAACACCCTGATAACTAACGGAAAACTAAATCTGGACTCACGGGACAATAGTACTCGTTCGTTAATTCTACTTAAAGTATTGTCGAAAATCAAGGAGTTTTGCTGCAGATAATATATAATGTCGTCTCCGCCATTATTACTGGATGCACGCCAAAGGGCGACTCAACATAATATCTTCCGAAGGACTTAAAGTGATGCAGAAACTTTACTGGTAAGTACATGCACGTACGTACTCCTAGAAATAAGGTCTAGGTTGAAAAAAAAGAAAGTTATCCTGTAAAGTTGAGGGAAAACGAAAACCTGTCGGATCTCCGGCTGCATTTGAGATATTAAAAAAGTGCTCCAGAGTCTTGCTCAGCATGAGGGTGAGTAGAAAATGAACGCACATCATTCAGTTGGTGTACTATTCCTTTAACATCCAGCCCAGAATGCTGGAGGAAACTGGGGAAATGCCGACTTGCAGCCAAAGCTGCAGGAATAAAACCACCTGAGTGAGATAATTAACAACATGGAGACCATCAGGAAGTGATCAGGGTCTCGCCGAGGAGGAGGAGGAGGAACACTTCATACTTGTGCGTCAGATCCAGGATCTTACGGGACCTTCAGATAACGGCAGACCAACAGACATGGAGGAGGCTCTGTGTTTACGACCCCCAGCTCCCACCTCGACCACTTGTGCACGGGGAGATGCTGCGGACCACACACTGCTGAGCAGATCTGTTTAAAGCCGGGAGCTGTGTTTATCATTCCCTACATCCTGCTCACAGGCAGCCTCCTGTTGTGTTTGCATGCATGCGTACATGAAAGCGTGCACGTGGAATAACTGCAGATCTGCATGAGCTTGAACTGAAACTGTTCTGGAACAGCATTCTCAGCCTCTTCCTGCTTTCTCTCTCATCCCTCACCTGTCTCCACCTCCCTTTCCTCCCTTCCTCACTCCATCTCTTCTCCTCCCCCCAAACCTCAGTGCTACAGTTAAGACTTCAGCAGAGGAGGACACGAGAGCAGCTGGCAGACCAGGGCATCATGCCTCGTGAGTAACGCCTTCCACCACCGAGCTGTCACACACACACTCACACACACTTCCACGTACACGCTTTCCGTCTGCAGCCAGTCAGACGGGGGGAAGAACTGGAAGAAAGCCACTTCAGCTTAATTAGCAATGAGACCGTTTAGATTTCTTCTGTCTGGGTTTGGAGAACACTAATTTCCCCAACAGACAGTGAGAAGCCATTCACTGCAAAAACTCAAATTTTACCAAGTACATTTTTCTAATTTCTAGTCAAAATATCTCATCAAAATAAAACAAAATTACCTAAAGAGAAACATTTCAGTGATATAAAAGAATTTTACTTGTTCTATTGGCAGAAATCTTTGCTTATTAAATGCAAAAAAAAAGTTTTTTTTTTTTTTATTAATTTCAAGATTTTTTATGCTTGTAATAACCAAAAATTCTGCCAACAGAACATCAAAATTTTCTCAATAAGATTTCTTAAAATAAGATCCATTGACTTAAAACAAGTTCCTAATTCTCACTGAAATGTTTCTCTTTAGGTAATTTTGTCTCATTTTGAGTGTGATGAGATATTTTGACCAGAAATTTTAAGTTATACTTGAGCTTTTGTAGTGTAAAGTCATAAACATTTTAATTTCAAGGCTAACTAACCTATTTTTCTCCTGCTGATATTCATGTTTCCATCTATGTTTTCTTACCAAAGACTGTCGTCCTGTTGCTCAACCACAGGGGTGGCTAAGGCTCGGAGTATTTACACAGTATAGATGCGAGTTAAAGAGCTAGATGCCTTTAAACAGGAGAGCTCATAGATCTTCACATTTATCCAAGAAGCTTTAAGCTTTGAAATGGACAAATATCTTCATGTATTAAGATCTCTGGTGCTTCTGACAAGTTTCTACAGCAAAGCAGATAAAATTCTGGAAAATATTCAAAGCCTAATCGTTTCTGTGCATGTGGATGAATGAAGAGGGGATGAATCTTTTAAGACAATCTTACATAGTTTTTATTCTGTAAATCAGCTTTCCAGTTGAAATTAGCAGGTTTTTCAAACACGGATCAACCTGCTTGTAATCGGCATTATGCTTCTTTTCCATTAGCAATAAAAAACCGGTCTGTCCCCTCACTGGTGAGCTGCGTGGCCTCTGTCCCCACCGCTGCGTGTCTGGTGACATCATCACGCTGGTTTCACGTTGATGATGGAACAGAAACCAGGAAGGTGAACGATGGAGAGCGAGTCCGGCCGTAGTCAACGGGCTTTCCGTTGCACCTTCCGTCCTCAGAATGGAGGAAAACCAGCGAGTGGTTTTCTAGTGCAGATGGAACGAAGGAGACGTGAGGCAGAGTTGCTGTGGTACGTTTTATGAGACGCGACTGGCGTGATGTCACAATGTAGGTACGTACCTCGTCATCACGTAGCAGCTCCACCGGGTCTGGCGTTCCCGCTCCCTGCTTGTTCCAGGAAGGCCTCAGCCGGTAGCAGAGTAGCACACCGGTGGATTTTAGCTGGTTAACAGCAAGTTTGAGCGTGTCTTACCTTTAAACCGTCTATCTTCGTCCATTCCCGTTCACTTCGGATTTGCTCGGTTAGCATTAGCTTGGCTGTCAGTTATTTGTCCGATGGCTCGGAGCGGCCCTGTCTTTGCCCATTTTAGTATTTTCCGGGAGTGATGACACACGCGACACGGCAAGATGGCGACGGTGGGACACGCCCAACTGGCTTCGCTTTTGCCTCTTCAGACGTAAAAATTGTTGAAAGAAACATCTTCTATAAGCGCTTTGAGATCTTTTTAAGCCTATTTTACCTTAAATTTGTAAAAAAAAAAAAAAAAAAAGAAAGAAAGAAAAAGGTTTATGTGTTTAAAATATTTTTGCATTCAGTATTTTTTTTTTTATCTTTTATCTTATAATTTTGTGCGTTTATTGTATCTCCAAACTGCAGCCACATGCTGCTCTACTTTCAAGTGTCACAACACACAGCGTGATGCACTCAGACTCTCCTCACAACTATGCTGTCTTTATTTGCAGTGGAACATCTGTCCTCCTCCTCCTTGTTTTCACATACTGGTACAAGCATAAGCTCATATGTGACTGGCTTCCATGAGTTCTGCAATCTCCTAAAAAAAGCACTGGGAGCTGGCTCTTCTGAGCATGACACAATACATGAACATCGTTCCTAAACTCTCAACATAATCCCAATGTTCCCGGACAAGTTAAAGTTCCTGCTCAGCTGCTTTTTGCCTCAGTCGTGCTGCAAATCTCCTCCGTTGCTTTGTGATGGCTGGACACAGCAAATGTATTCACCCCAAACCAGTTCGTGCAAATAAAAGCATGCACATTTTCTGGAACGCTGTAAAATTAAGCAGCAGAAAACAGGACGGTATTTTCTGTAAAGCGTTGTTTTAGAAGTTGGATGAACACGGTGAATGACTCCACCTTTGCTGGATCTTCCTGGTTGTACTTGTTCTACAGATTAGTGGAAGAAATGGGTTTTTAAAAAATGTGTTGCTGCCTCTAAGAAACCTACCTGTATGAACTGGTTTGGGAGGTCTCAAGTTTTTACAGCTAAAATTGGGAGTGAAAGACACAAAGTGATCTGACACTCTGTCTTAGTGAGATAATTTAACTTAATATGCAGATGAAATATCAAATTTTAGGATCCCCTTAATTAATAAGAAATAAAAGACATTTACTCTCAAAACTAGATTAATAATCTAGTATATTACTCTCAAACTGAGATTGTTAAGACAGTTTTTGCTGAATACAAGACTATAAGACTTGGTCAGTTAGACAGTTTTTGCAGTGGCCCTAATAATAAACAATCTGGACTTGTGTTTCCAGCCATCTTACAGCTCATGTGACTCTCCCATTAGCTCGAGCACCTTAGAGTTTCTTAAAACTTCAATTTTTTCCTCCAGCTTGTTGCTAACTTCATGCAGCTGCAGGGTGAATGGCGTGCATACGCCACAAGGATGGTAACACTCAGACTCAAGCGAAACGTAAAAAGTTGCAGGTCGTAACACCAAAACAAGAACTGAGAGTAGATGAAGGATTTCAGTTAACTTATTTCCTTGATAACTGAGCAGTTATTTCTGTCCACGAGAAACTTGTTCATGGCTGGTGTTAATTATCCATCAGTGCGGCTTCAAACATTACAGTAGTTTGACTGACTGGCCAAAGGAAGAGAAAACAAAACACACTGTCCTCAGTGAAGTTCAGATTCTCTTAATCCTGTTGGGATTATTTTTGAAAACGCATGTAGTTGAGGGGAGCATCAGGAGCGTTCCTACAGTCATCCTCAAAATGGTTTCCTCCAATTAAAGAAGGAATAAAATAAGCTGCCAGTGAAATAAGTTGAAATTGACAAAAGTAATAATAAATAAAAATTCTATGAAAATCATGACATTGATTTTTAATTGTGGTTCAACAAAAATATGAAAAACAAAAAATAAAATAAGTAAACAAGCATGATGGGGCTCTGAAGCTAATTTTAGTTATTATTTCCAAAGTATTACTTTTTTATTTCACAAGCAATTATTTATTTCTCTAAATTATAATTTTGTAATTTTCTTGTTCTTTGAATTACTGTTGTAAATGTAACATTTTCTTTAATTTGAGGGTATGAATCATTTTGAGGACAACTGTATGTTCCCTTTTTTGCTTTCTGTTTTCTAAAGGGTCCCATGTTCCCCGTTTTCCCTTGAAAAAGTTCTAAGTTCCCAGTCTTGTTAGGGAGAGGTGCTGTCCCACCCCAACCTCAACCCTAACCCCTTAAAAAATAAATCAAGGTCCTTTATTTCCCGGTCATACACAAAGCGGGGATCATGGGATCCTTTAAGTGAACAGCAGGGAACATATGACCTTTTATAAAAAAGAAAAAAAAAAGGGGTCCTTTGTTCCCCTGTCCCATACAGAGTGGGGAACCGAGGACCCGGGGAACATAGGGATAATTATTTTCTCTCCATCGCTGGCTGTCAGCTGTTGTTATAAACTCCTCTGCTGTACGTGTTGGACATGTTGCAGGCTGCCGGTCACTATTGGCAGTGAGCCTGGCAACCAAACAGCTGGAGTTATTTTTCTACCGTTGCAACTACAACCTAGACACACGTGATGTTGCTGTTCTGTTCATGTTCCATATTCAACCCCTAAAGGGACACAAACGTAGCCAACCTACACACAGCTTTCTTTTTTTTAAATACCGAACAGACGAGGGCAAAATGACGTCAGTGGTCGTTGTAAATTTTGGTAACAGTAAATTTTATGCATATCACCCAGGTCTAGTGTTAAATCTTATGTTCCCCATCCCAGACTGCATAAGAAGGCAGTGGAGAACCGGAACCAGGAATACAGCCACCGGGGCTGGACAGGACAGGAAAGAGGGTCAACAAGCACCCATCGCTCCAAGGAAGAGAGACCACATGAGGGAAAGAAATGAATGACAGCATGGAGAGTAAAAACTAAAGAGCCCCATGTTGCATCTCTGCTCTGCTATGGAACAAAAGCCTGTCCAAAACCAGGTTTTGGTGAACCAAACCACTTTACATGACGAACAGAACGAAGCCCTGACAATTTTTGACGAACAAAGACCTGTCCAAACCAGTGTTTTGGCAAAACGAAGGCATATTACCGAAGACTGCAGGAGGGCCAACCAACACAAAGGGAAACGAGGAGCCAAATCAAAGGCCTAATGCAACAAATGATCACTGGCTTCAGGATGTAAAGGTGGAGTAACAGAGTTTTATCGTTCAGGAGGCAAATTAAAGGCATAGACACGCATGAGTTCCCGTTTTCACTGGCACTGACAAAGGAATCAGAGATGGGGTTAGCGCTGCTGCTCAAATGAAAAGACAGACAAAGCCTGAAATGAAGGGGAGCCAAATGGAGAAAAGCAACCAAAACTTAATCTACAAATGTCTAAAAACCAAAGAGAGAAGGAGCAGCACCAATAACTAAAAAGAAGCTCAAAAGACAAAAAACAAGGCCTAGCTATCCCAACTCTAAACTAACCCAGCGGAAAACACAAACACAACTACAACTAAAGGGGAACTAGCAACTAAACAAGGAACAAGGAACCCGAACTAAAGTCACCAAAGACCCACAAAACAAACAGAAGGCAGACTGGTACCAGGCCAAACGGTCGCCAACGACTGAACATCTGTGAGCTCTTTTATACCCAAGGCAGTAGCTCCTGGTGTGAGGGGGGGTAATAGTGTGGTGCCAGGCAGAGGTGTTAAAAGTTGAAGTAAGAGTAGTTTTTCAGTAGAAATCCGACCATATTTTGGATCTGCCAGTGCATGTAGAACAGCTGTGTTCACTAACGAGCTCATCTACCTGCAGAGGAGCTAATTAAACCCAGCTGGTTCAGTGATTGGTTGTAAAAACTGCCGGACAGGTTTTCTACTTTCTACTTCTAGCCTGTTTTTGACACCTCTGGTGCCAGGCCAATCAGATCACAGGGCTGGAACTAGGCTTTACACGGTCATGATTTTAGGGGCCAATCACCAATCAGAGTTTTTGAAAAACGATCACCAATTACCGCTTTCCGATCTCTGATCCGATCATGTGGGGAAGCAAATGTATCTATTTAAATAACTCGTTTACCCGTATTTATACAGTTTACTCAGCATAATAAAAAGGATTTTCATTTGTGACTGAGATGAAAAGGTTAAACATCAAAAACCTCTAACGGACATTCAGGTTTAATCGGGACAAACGAAAGTAATTTCAGGCAGAGGCACAAATAACAGCCCAACTTAAACAGTCACATAACTGAAATTATTTACGGTCACAGTGCAAATGAAGGCAGTGATGCTCCTTTAAAAGTTGGGGCTCACATCTGATGACATCATATCAGTGGTCAAATTAAACGAGTCACTGTTTCCTCAGAAGAACCTCGACGTGAGAATGAACAACCCGCTGCAGCTCATGTCGTCCGGTATCGCCACAGTAGGCTGTGATGCGTCAGCGTCTGGGGCGTTTGTGTACATACCTGCTGCAGCACGCGGCAGCCGAAGCGCTCGACACTGGAGTTCTCTGCTATAGGAGGACTACAGCGCTCTTAGACTGAAAGGACAGCGCATTTCCTGCATTTCTGCAAACACAGTTTACCTTAAACTGTTGCAGCACGAGTGTTTGTCACCGTGTCTGCAGACCGCCGACATGTTCGATTACCTTATTTGAAACCGACACCACCATCCTTTACGTGTGGCGTATTCTGGATTGCAAAAACTTTATTGTCCAGCACATAGTGACAGAGCTCATGACAAAAACGCCACGAAGACATAAAACACATGTCTATTCTGTTTTGTTTGTTTTTTTTAAAGCTTAATCTGTGTGAATGAGAGTTTTACAGAAGCAGATTCAAAATGACGATGACGTCATTGATCGGTGAATGAAGAGTTAAAGGCCAATCAGAAAATCTGAAAAAAAAAAAAAGTATCGGCCGATCTGTTCGGTGGAAAGTCTGGTTGGAACAGGAAGATTTGCATGTGAAATGAAACAGACGTTAATAACTAAGAATAACTAGGCGGCCATAACATCCTAACTAAAAGTAGAGAGGGTTTTCATTTCCTGATTCCAGACCAGGAGCTGGTTCCCGGCAAAAGTGAGTATAACAACTGATACGAGGACGTCTTCATATCTCTGTCTTTGAACTAAAGACTTCCACTGAAGACAAACAGAAAGAGGCAGCGAAGAGTTTAACCATTAAGATGTCAGAAGCTTTAAAGCAAAGCCAACCCAGACTCTGAGACGGATAAATCCAAATGTAGCAGAAAGCAGGTGGATGCATGCAGCCAGGGCGGGGGGGCAGGGAGGGGGGGGGGGACCGGCTCAGAGAGTGACCGCTCAGGAATGCGCTGCTGCTGGAAGCCAGAGGCGCTGCGTTCACGTCCCTGTTTACAGCATCAGAAAGCACCAACACGGAGCACAGCCGCCATCTACGAGGCGGGGGCTTTGTTCTCCTCACGTCACATAAGTCACCGTGATGAGAACACGTAGACCTGAGCGCTCTCCTAAATCCTCACCGCTGCAGCGATTTACGGCCTCCTGCGTCCCCGGGTCGGGGCAGCGCTGTCATGTGTGCAGATATGTTGTTTAGCTTCGGCTGCCAACACAAAAGCACACGAGAAATAAATGTTCATGTTCACGATAAAGAGGCAGGAGACGTCACGCTGCAGACAAGCACTTACAAACGCAGGTTTCATCTGCTCGTAGGACTGTAAAGCAGTGCCGTGGCGTATTCCCAGCCTGCAGGAACAACGAGGGGACCGGGGGGGACGTGGACTGCAGACCAGGGATTTGTTGAATGATATCTCTGGCACGTTTGCCGTTTCACAGAGACTCCAGCGTGCAGATAAAGCGCTGGTAAGTGTGCGGGGGAACGGAATCCAGAGGCCGGCGAGGGCTCTATCAGTTTCTAGGAGTCTGTCACAGATAAGCCGGCACGGACAAATGCAATTGGCCAACAGGAATCTGAGCGCTCTAAAAAAGAAATTTCAATTGGCTGTTTATCTGCTGATTGCAGGCGGTGGCACAGATGGAGGCGAGGGTGCACGGACCTGTGTTTTTTACTGCGTTGGGTTTCTTATCACTCTTGAAAACGTCCTTCCAACGTTTTATGTCTACGCCCTAAAAATAAGACATTTCTGCGCGCGCTGCATCCTCCTGCTGCTGCTGTAGACATGATCCTGCAGATGCTGGCTGCTCTGCCTGGCTCTGATTCCTGCTGGGGAGATGGACACGGCGCGGGGTCTGTGTATATATTACCCAGGGAACATCTGGTGTTTATTAGACTATTCAAGAATCCGCCCCGGCCTCTCGGCCGACTGGCGTGTGGCCTGCATAGGAGCGCTGTCTGCCTGCTGGCTACAGGTCTGACTCCACACACACACAATACAATCTAATATTTCCTCATAAAGATAATAGAGTTTTAGCAGCGGGTTAACTGTGCTTTTTCCTGCTGGTGCTTTGAAATGCCCTCGTCCACAGCAGCTGCACTTTGAAGCTTCACTGGATGGAAACAAGGAGGAGAACGACTCCTGCCTGCGACACATTCATCTTACTCTTCACTGTTGTGTTTACATTGGTGCATACAGTCAGCAGGTATGTGTACGGCCGTAAGTTTAAAGTGCATTGTGTGTTTAAAAGCCTGTAAGCTGGCTCGTAATCATCGGATCGTGTTACACTGAGCTCACACTGGCCAGAAAGAGCCGCAGGGTTTTTTTCAGGAAGCAGTTTAAACACACTTGAAGCTCCACACATCCCGATGATGTCACATCAAGCAAGTTCAACACACAATGATGCCAACATGGCCACAAATGGCAGCTAAACTTCCCCTCTGAGGAGGAGCACGAGAAATACACTGCAAAACGGGATCATTCTCACCAGTCATGTTATCAGCTCCACCTGGTTAACTGCTTCTTATATGTAACCAGCCAATCACAAGGCAGCATCCAGTCGTGTAGACGTGGTGAAGACGACTTGCTGAAGTTTAAACTGAGCATCATAATGAGGAAGAAAGGGGGATTTAATGGTTGTTGGTCTGAGTATTTACTGAGCTTCTCACACAACCATCTCTAGGGTTTCCAGAAAATGATCTGAAGAAGAAAATATATCCAGTAGTAGCAGAAGACCAGACCAGATGTCACTCCTGTCAGCTAAGAACAGGAAACTGAGGCTACAATTCACACAGACTCACCAGAACTGGACATTATAAGATGGAGAAATGTTGCTGGTCTGATGAGTCTCCATTTCAGCTCCACATTCAGATTCTAGGATCAGAATTTGCTGGAAACATCATGAAAGCATGGATCCATCCTGCCTCGGATCAAAGCTTCAGGCTGCTGCTGGTGTAATGGTGTGAGGGAGGTTTTCTTGGTCCACTTTGGGCCCCTTAGTACCAACATGGCGGTTTAACCACCACAACCTACCTGAGTTTTGTTGCTGACCATCTCCATCCCTTCATGACCACAGTGGAGCATCTTCTGATGCTGCTTCCAGCAGGATGATGCACCATGTCACAAAGATGACATCATCTCCACCATGATGATGAGTTCACTGTCCTCCAATGTTCTCCACAGTCACCATATCTCAGTCCAACAAAGCAACTTTGGGATGTGGGGGAACGGGAGGTTCTCATCGTGATGCGGTGGAACGGGAGGTTCTCATCGTGATGTGGTGGAATGGGAGATTCTCATCGTGATGAGGTGGAACGGGAGGTTCTCATCGTGATGAGGTGGAACGGGAGATTCTCATCATGATGTGGTGGAACGGGAGATTCTCATCGTGATGTGGTGGAACGGGAGATTCTCATCGTGATGTGGTGGAACGGGAGATTCTCATCGTGATGAGGTGGAACGGGAGGTTCTCATCGTGATGCGGTGGAACGGGAGGTTCTCATCGTGATGAGGTGGAACGGGAGGTTCTCATCGTGATGCGGTGGAACGGGAGGTTCTCATCGTGATGAGGTGGAACGGGAGGTTCTCATCGTGATGTGGTGGAATGGGAGGTTCTCATCGTGATGCGGTGGAACGGGAGGTTCTCATCGTGATGAGGTGGAACCGGAGGTTCTCATCGTGATGCGGTGGAACGGGAGGTTCTCATCGTGATGAGGTGGAACCGGAGGTTCTCATCGTGATGTGGTGGAATGGGAGGTTCTCATCGTGATGCGGTGGAACGGGAGGTTCTCATCGTGATGAGGTGGAACCGGAGGTTCTCATCGTGATGCGGTGGAACGGGAGATTCTCATCATGGATGAGGTGGCAACAGTGTGATGCTTCTCATCGTGATGAGGTGGAGGCCATCGTGTGCGGTGGAACGGAGTCTCATCGTGATGCGGTGGAACGGGAGGTTCTCATCGTGATGCGGTGGAACGGGAGGTTCTCATAGTGATGCGGTGGAACGGGAGGTTCTCATCGTGATGAGGTGGAACGGGGGGTTCTCATCGTGATGCGGTGGAACGGGGGGTTCTCATCTGATGCGGGGAACGGGAGTTCTCATCGTGAGAGGGGAACGGGAGGTCTCATCGTGATGAGGTGGAACGGGGGGTTCTCATCGTGAGCGGTGGAACGGGAGGTCTCATCGTGATGAGGTGGAACGGGAAATTCTCATCGTGATGCGGTGGAACGGGAGGACCATCGTGAGCGGGGAACGGGGGCTCATCGTGATGAGGTGGAACGGGGGTCTCATCGTGATGCGGGGAACGGGGGTTCTCATCGTAATGCGGTGGAACGGGAGGTTCTCATCGTGATGAGGTGGAACGGGAGGTCTCATCGTGATGCGGGGAACGGGAGGCTCATCGGATGCGGAAAACGAGGTTCTCATCGGAGCGGGGAACGGGGGTCTCATCGTGATGCGGGGAACGGGAGGTCTCATCGTGATGCGGGAAACGGGGCTCATTGTGAGCGTGGAACGGGAGGTCTCATCGTGATGCGGGAAACGGGAGGTCTCATTGTGATGTGGTGGAACGGGAGGTCTCATCGTGATGGGTGGAACGGGGGTCTCATTGTGATGCGGGGAACGGGAGGTCTCATCGTGATGCGGGACGGGAGGTCTCATTGTGATGCGGGAACGGGAGGTCTCATCGTGATGCGGGAAACGGGAGGCTCATTGTGATGCGGTGGAACGGGGGTCTCATCGTGATGAGGTGGAACGGGGGGTCTCATCGTGATGCGGGGAACGGGGGCTCATCGTTGCGGTGGAACGGGAGGTCTCATCGTGATGAGGTGGAACGAGGTCTCTCGTATCGGGGACGGGGGTCCATCGTGAGAGGGGAACGGGGGGTTCTCATCGTATGCGGGGACGGGAGGTCTCATCGTGAGAGGTGGAACGGGGGTCTCATCGTGATGCGGTGGAACGGGGGGTTCTCATCGTGATGCGGTGGAACGGGGGGTTCTCATCGTAATGCGGTGGAACGGGAGGTTCTCATCGTGATGCGGTGGAACGGGAGGTTCTCATCGTGATGCGGTGGAACGGGAGGTTCTCATCGTGATGCGGGGGTCTCATCGTGAGCGGGAACGGGGCTCATCGTACGGACAGGTTCTCATCGTACGGACGGAGGCTCATTGTGATGCGGGGGGGAGGCCATCGTAGGGGGAAGGGAGGTCCATTTGACGGGGACGGAGGTTCTCATCGTGATGCGGTGAAACGGGAGGTTCTCATTGTGATGCGGTGGAACGGGAGGTTCTCATCGTGATGCTGTGAAACGGGAGGTTCTCATCATGATGAGGTAAAAGCTCAGGAATGGTTCTCAACACCTTGATGAGATGGAACGGGAGGTTCTCATCGTGATGCGGGACCATCTTGGTACGAGAAGGTGACCCTGATAAAGCAGATGGTGCGGTTCATTATTTCAGTTTTCTTTTTTAAGATTTTTGAGGCTCTAGCAGCCTTTTTCTGACAGCGTACTCCAACAGGAGAGGAGTCGTACATAATGGAGGAAGACATGCAGCAAAGGGTCAGAGGTCGGGGCTGGAAGCTCACGGGGTGGATGCTCAAGCAGTTAAGCTAAACACCGTCCTGATATTGATCATTAAATAGCCTCCCTCAATCTGTACAGATTTATTCCTTCATTTCTCTCTCTTTTCTTTTATTCATAACTTTATCTGATGATCTTTCTTTTCTTTCACTCCCTCCTGCCTTTCTCCCTCAGTCCGTCTTGCTTCAGCCCCCCCCCCCCGTCTTTCTATCTTACTCTGATATACCTTGTGTTTCCCTCTTTCATCTTCCTTACATTTTTTACACATTTATTTTTTTTCTTTTTCTATTATTTCAATCTCACTTTCTTTGTTACTTCTAGCTCATGTAATTACTCTTTTTCTTTCTCTTATTTCATTTTCCTTCCCTTCCCCCCACATTCTTCCCCTGTTATCTTTTCTTTACATCCACCCAGCATGCATTTCAGACAAATTCACACTGAAATGGATTATTTTGAATTTCCAGTCATAAAAAAGTCTAATCTCTATCTCATGATTTAGTACGTTTGTAACTAATTCTATCCATACCTTCATCTTTTCATCCTTTCATTTCAATTTCACCTTTTTTTTCCTGTTTTCTTCCACCCATCCTCTGAATCACGGTTGCTATTACGAGAATAACAGATGTCTAATTTGAATGAGACATTGAGTCAAATATTAGCTTTATTTGAGGATTTGAAATGCTTATTATTGCGTATTAATGTTCATTTTGATGAAAATCTTATTTTAAAAGTCTCATATCGTGTTTTTATCAGACAGTAATACCCCACCGTAAGACGTCCAGGATGAAGTTCGATACTGTTCCTTTCCTCATAGCCTACAATCCCACATCATCCCTCAGAAATCTCCCATTAAAATGATATTTGACCAAA
The DNA here is from genome assembly GCA_023101725.1 of Atherinomorus stipes. Lineage (NCBI taxonomy): Eukaryota > Metazoa > Chordata > Actinopteri > Atheriniformes > Atherinidae > Atherinomorus > Atherinomorus stipes. The sequence continues at coordinate 258,084 of JALJCO010007284.1, read as the reverse complement.
AAAGTGCTGTTGCTCTTTCTTGCACCCAGATAATCAAACTGATTTGGTTTCCCTCCTCGCCGCTGGGTGATCAGCGCCGGGAGAGCCGTGGATAGATTCCCGGCTCGGCCAGGTTGGTGCAGGCACTGATTATTTATCCTGGATTTAACAGAGACAGATTGTGGAAGGTGGAAAATCTCACCCACTCCAGCCCTTTAATTACAGCCTCGCCATTTATTTTTCTAACACTGGAGGTGTTTGACTGCAGGAGCGAAGCAGCTGGGCACATATTAAACCAGAAATATTGATTATTGAAGGAAGAAAGAAGCCGTGAGTGCAGCGTTCGTGGGGAAACGACAGATGAAGGCTCTCTGTGCTGACTGAAAATATTATGATGATGAAAGACAGGAGATGAGATAGAGGAGCAACTCAAGTAGATTTCAGCCCACAAAGAAATTAGGACTGAAGATCGAGTGAAGAATGATCAGATTGGAGAGAAAAAAACTCTGAATTTCTGTTTTAAATTGTGTTTGTGAAGGAAAAGATCACAAACGACACATAAAATTGTGTAAAGTAGACATGCTTGTAGCCGCAGCTTCATCCGTCAATATATTCTTTATTCATTGCAGTAGAAAAAAAATTTGTTTTACAGTAGAGGGCAATATTACAGCAATGTACTTCAATATACAGATTTACTTTGACATATTGATCTCTTGTTTGAGATTTATATGTCAAAGACATTGATGAATCATTGTAACCGTGTATTGATGACATCATTTTTCACTGACCAATATATCAATAAACTGACATTAATCTACTGATACATTTATACGCTGATATTTAAGTCTATATCGATACATGAATAAATAAATCTTGCAGTGATGCATCAAATATTGATATATACATCGATACTCATGATTCATCAATAGATCTACATTGTTACATCAAAATATTGATCTACATTATTGAAACAAAACAGTGATCGAGCAGAAAGCATTTACCCAAACTGAAATATAAATACATATATAAATATACATGTAAATACATCAAATATCACTACAGAAATAATTTGTAAGATGTTTGTAACAATGTTGAAATGATTCTAGAAACTATTATCACTATTACTACTATTATCAGTATACAATTATTATCGGCCATGAAAATGTAATATCTGAAATTATTGGTTTCGGTTGTTACTTTTTAAATGGTGCAACGTTTTTCACAGTATGCACATTATACATCAAATTCTTCAGCTACTTCTCTCAATCAAAAGGTCAAAATAGGAGAGATGCAAGCTCACAGCCGCCCCTTATATCGGTATCAGTTGATATCAGTATCAGAAATGAAGAATTGAACAATATCAGCATTTTGGATATCTGTGAGAAAAGCCAACAACCAAAACGTCATCATGTGATTTAATGAGGAAACACGGATGTTCAGAGACGTGTTGAGCAATGCCTATAAAGTCAGACTGTACAACCTTAGTTACAACTGAGCTGCTGAACTAGTTAGTTTTAGACTCTGAATAGCAGTAAGGTACCACATTATATCCTACTTTAATGTAGAGATGGACATATCAATACCCTGGAGTCGATACTTCAATACCACCCAGACAAAATATCTGAATAAATTCTTTTTCAATTATCGCAATACCACCGTACAGATACAATACATGTCATTTGTTTTCACTCAGTTTCCACTGAGAGTCTTAGACAATGAAATGATGCTTGGTGGCTCGATCTTTCTTCTTTTCTCTTATGTTTGATTCTGCTTCTCATCCTTTTAGTCCTATCTATCTATCTTCTTTCTCATATTAGTATCCTATCTATCTACTTCTTTCTCTATTGATAGCCTTTCTTTCTCTTCTTTTCTCATGATGTGGTGCCTATCTTTTCTCTTCTTCTTCTCTTTTGTCCCTCCTTTCCTCTTTTCTTCTTTTGTTTTGTTCCCTTCCTTATCTTCTTTCTTCTTCTTTTGTGTGGTTTCCCTTCCTTTTCCTTCCTTTTTTTTTCCTTATGGTAGTTTCCCTTCTTATTCCTTCTTTCTTTTTCGCTTGATGTTGGAAACCAACCAGATTCTAGCTTCTGTGTCACATGATGGTGGTAGCCTATCAGATTCTAGCTTCTGTGTCACATGATGGTGGTAGCCTATCAGATTCTAGCTTCTGTATCACATGATGGTGGTAGCCTATCAGATTCTAGCTTCTGTGTCACATGATGGTGGTAGCCTATCAGATTCCAGCTTCTGTGTCACATGATGGTGGTAGCCTATCAGATTCTAGCTTCTGTATCACATGATGGTGGTAGCCTATCAGATTCTAGCTTCTGTATCACATGATGGTGGTAGCCTATCAGATTCTAGCTTCTGTATCACATGATGGTGGTAGCCTATCAGATTCTAGCTTCTGTATCACATGATGGTGGTAGCCTATCAGATTCTAGCTTCTGTGTCACATGATGGTGGTAGCCTATCAGATTCTAGCTTCTGTGTCACATGATGGTGGTAGCCTATCAGATTCTAGCTTCTGTGTCACATGATGGTGGTAGCCTATCAGATTCTAGCTTCTGTGTCACATGATGGTGGTAGCCTATCAGATTCTAGCTTCTGTGTCACATGATGGTGGTAGCCTATCAGATTCTAGCTTCTGTGTCACATGATGGTGGTAGCCTATCAGATTCTAGCTTCTGTGTCACATGATGGTGGTAGCCTATCAGATTCTAGCTTCTGTGTCACATGATGGTGGTAGCCTATCAGATTCTAGCTTCTGTGTCACATGATGGTGGTAGCCTATCAGATTCTAGCTTCTGTATCACATGATGGTGGTAGCCTATCAGATTCTAGCTTCTGTATCACATGATGGTGGTAGCCTATCAGATTCTAGCTTCTGTATCACATGATGGTGGTAGCCTATCAGATTCTAGCTTCTGTGTCACATGATGGTGGTAGCCTATCAGATTCTAGCTTCTGTATCACATGATGGTGGTAGCCTATCAGATTCTAGCTTCTGTGTCACATGATGGTGGTAGCCTATCAGATTCTAGCTTCTGTATCACATGATGGTGGTAGCCTATCAGATTCTTGCTTCTGTGTCACATGATGGTGGTAGCCTATCCGATTCTAGCTTCTGTGTCACATGATGGTGGTAGCCTATCAGATTCTAGCTTCTGTATCACATGATGGTGGTAGCCTATCAGATTCTAGCTTATGTGTCACATGATGGTGGTAGCCTATCAGATTCTAGCTTCTGTGTCACATGATGGTGGTAGCCTATCAGATTCTAGCTTCTGTATCACATGATGGTGGTAGCCTATCAGATTCTAGCTTCTGTGTCACATGATGGTGGTAGCCTTTCAGATGTCATGATGATGCTGCTATGTTAGTGATGATGATGATGTTTTGGTATCTTTTAGGTTATTGTACATTATGTTTTGGTAAATTTATAATATAACTATTACATTTAATATTTGAACATTTTTCCACTGAATAAATGTCAATAATCCTAACTTGTACTTAAGTTTTTTGACAATTAAAAGAAGTTTTTAATCTTATTTTTTGTTTAATTTATTCATCAATATAATTTATTATTGTTTTTAAAGCATTTCTTTCCAGTAGTTCTGTTCTCAAGGTTTACTTATATCTAATTTTGTCCTTGCATTCAAGATATTAATGCAAACTGTACAATCATGATTTTCTTATAAGCTACAAAAAGTATCGGTTTTGATGAAAAAGTACCATAAACTACTGGTATCATATCTCTACTTTAATGTCTACAAAAGATATTTGTTCTTTGATTTTCCTTTTACATGATGTGAACATTTTGAAACTCAACATCCAGAATTTGATTCAGTCTGTTTAGTCAAAGATCAGATTGTCTTTTATTTGATGTCCATTTGAGCTCAAGAAGAAAATCTGATTTTAAGATTGTGCTGTTTTCTGTGATCTGGCATGAATAGAAATGATGCGTGGGGTCGAACATGTGATTTCATCTTTTATTGGTATTTCATAGAAATCATAGATTTTGTGATCTCAGCAAATATTTTTGTTCCCCACTGAATTTTATTAACCTGAAGATCAGATGTTGTTAAGAGGTGATTATAATCCTGATTTTAAGCATCGAGGCTTTGAGGAGCAAAGTTGGGCTACGAATCTCCAAATGTGTAACTTCAATTGTTTAAAAGCAATATTCTCCATGGAGCAATAAGAGGGAATTTGCATGTCTAATGCTGAACATCACTAAACCATTCCAGGAATCAGGAGAAATTTCAGAGGGCAAGAATGCAAGGAAAGATGGATGCCTATGATCCACAATCCCTCAAGAACTGTAGTTTATGAACAGCTGATATAACTTCATAAGCAAGGGATTATTGTGGACCTTAGCCTTATGTTGACCTTGTCCAGAGGCAGTGTAGACTTCTCTGGGCATAGAAGCATCTAGGATGGACCATCATATGGAGGAAATACATATTGAAATGAAACAAATCATTGTTCAAGATCTTTTCTCAAAAAAAAAATGCTCTGAACCATGAAGGCCATGCAGACTTTTGTCAGCATCAAGTCCAAAAGCTGTGATGGTCTGTGATGGTCGCAGCGGGTTCGGTCCAGTAAAGTTAACTGAGAAAAAAACACATCTGCTGCCTTTAAAGGCATATGCCACCCCTGGGAGAAGTTGAGCCTGGTGTATCAACTAGCACCACTTGGCGAAAGTGAACTAATCAACTCGAGATTTTTTCAAGTACGTTTCGTGACCCGCACATTCTGATCGAGTACAAATGACAAGCCGATTTCTCATCAAAGGACTGACTAGGTGGCATTCAATAGGGGAACTATATGCTGCAGAAGTACAGACGAATCATAGGTGAAGCACCGTGGATAGTAGCAAAAGCAGCACGCATGCACAGCACCCTCAACTTCGGTAAACAGCGTTGTTACAGGATGCTGCGCATACGTGCTGCCTTTGCTACTATGATTCACCTGTACTTCTGCAGCATATAGTTCCCCTATTGGATGCTGCCTAGTCCTTTGATGAGAAATCGGCTTGTAATTTGTACTTGATCAGAATGTGCGGGTCACGAAACGTAATTGGAAAAAAACTGGAGTTAATTAGTTCACTTTCACCAAGTGGTGCTAGTTGGATACACCAGATTACAGCAACTATGCTAAGCTAAGCTAAAGTCAGTGCTGCCAGATTCAGAGAATGACTTGGTTGGCTAGAAAACGCTTCTGCCCACTTGTTCAACTCAGGGGACTGCGGGGGGGGGGCTCAATTTCACCCAGAGGTGGCATATGCCTTTAAGGTGCTATAGAAGATGTTTCGGCGTTTCAGAAAGCAGAGACTGTTTGCGGGTTTTTGAATAATGCGCATGCGCAAGACCAACCTGCTAGATTCACAACTCCCTCCCCCGACCACAGAATAACATGCATGAGCCACTCTGGTGTTTAGCAAACAGCAGGTACAGATTCTCCATCATGTCACAAATGCAAAATAAACAGATGTTGTTTGAACATCGCTAACTGCTAGCAGAATGATGTTAGCTACCTGCTGTAAACATCAGATGAGTGCGCGCAGCTTCCGCGACGCAGCATTACTCTCACCAATCAATCACTCCTATTGATCTGTCTCGCCGGTTACCCGTTGAACTGACCGTGTATCATTCGTACTACGGTAGTAAAAGTGATTGATGAGCCAATAGACAAATGAAAAATGTAAGGAATGCAGAGATGATTGGCAGATGTTTTTCAGCCCCATTATTTTAACAGCTGATGTATAATAACATTTATATATTTGAAGCTTTTAATTAATCATAGCGTATGGGGTAATGAATCCAATTTTACCGAACATTGCAAAAACTGTTGAAAGAAACATCTTCTATAACGTCTTTAAGGCGAGACACTACAGGCAAATAGGGTAAAAAAAAAAAATTAACTAACTAGTATCACCATGAAACTTTCCTGCTTTATTCCTCACATTAGGGCTATCATTTTTTGTATTGCAAGTTTTCTGAAATGTTATATTTAAATATGCAAATTGGGTGTTATATAGCCAAAAATGGGCTAATTTGCAGACATTTCTTGAAAAAAAAATCTACGCACTGGATTAAGCCAGGTTCAAAGTTTCTTTTTAATTTTGTTCACATATTAAAGTCAAAAGTTTTTACAGAGGCGATTTGGGATATCTTTATCATTTCACAATTTAGAATATACTGTCAACAACCAGAAAAAAATCATTTTGGCATATTTTTTGGGATGAAAGGTTCTATAGATCAGGCTGTGAATGAGATGTCAAAAATTCCTTCGGATAAAACTTTAAGACTACAGTCAGGAGCAAAACTTGAAAGTTTGGTTTCTGTAAGTGCTCCTGAAGTGGAGATTTTTTTTTTTACCGGAATAAGAGAAAAAAACCATTTTGAGAAAACTTTAAAGTTTTGGATTGTAAAATTCTCCACATTTTTGTTCTATAACATTATTTACAGACATCAGATCCAATCAGATTCATGAGCTGGAAATATCAAGTTTGGTTGAGATGAAATCGTTCTGGAAAAAGAGACATTTCCAACAATGACGGGTTCAGACGAGCACCACGGTGCTGCACCCCGTTAAAAAACACCAACTTTAGCTGCATTTTGAGGAGATTTGGGTGCATCAGACACAGTTTCATGAAATAAACTCCTAAAATGTTTGTTAATGACGTTTTTTTTATATTACTCTGAAAGAAAACATGTTGGAGGAGGGAAAAAGACAAAAATCTCAAAATTGACCAGGTGATGAAAAAACAGGTTTCAAATGATCATTTTCAACCACATTTCAAAAGCAATATTTCACTTCACTAAAATATAATTAAGTAACATTTTGCAATTATTAGTTTCTTCAGTTTGCTGTTATTTGAATTACTATTTTGAATTTAGCCTTTTTTTTAAATTGGAGGATATGAATAATTTTGAGGAGTGTGCATATGTGCTGTAGCAGGTTGCAATGTTCGGGAGAAATATGCTGACCTCAGCTTCGTAATCCACCCAAACACTGTTGTGAGAGAGCAATGTTAAGGTTTCTCGGGGGCGGGGCACTGAGCAGTGCCGACTCCCCCCACAACTCAGAGGCGAATTTCTAATGAGCTACTGGAGCTCTGCAGAAGCAGAGTCCTGGAAAATGGCAGGTTTTCTAACTTTGGCTAAAAATTTCATCATAATTTAAAGACGACTGAAAAGGTTTTCGAATAACTGAAAGGAGGATGCGAGGGGGGGGGGGGTCTTTAACAACCACATCTTGACATCCATGTTTTTAAAAAAGAAAAGCAAAATCAACATCCTGTAAACATGATAAAATGGTGGCTGAGGAAGAGGAGGGTACTGACCTGGCCTGCCTGCCGTCCTGACCTTTCTGACCTTTCCCCCGTAGAGAATGTGAAACTATGAAACCAAAAATGTGATGATGACAGCTCCTTTCTGGCCAGCACATGAAGATGAGTTTGTTGTGAATGGGACTAAATAAAGCATCACATGCTTCCTCGCTTCACGTCCTCACTGACAGCTGGTCCTGCAAGTCTTTTTTCTTTTTTTCAAAATTTTATTTAACCTTTATTTATCCGGGAAAAGTCCCATTGAGATTAAAAACCTCTTTTACAGGGAGTCCTGGCCAGATGATTTCAGAACTGCTGTTACTGTAGATCAAATATACAAAACACCTCATAGTTGTACTGAACGTAGTGCTACTCTGTTTTTCACGACTGCAGTATACTTCAGTCCTGCTCTGTGTCGTGCAGACCCGACCTCGGACCGCTCCTCTCCTAAAGCCCAGAAGTGGCTAAAGCCTGAATGAGAAGCTGGCCCTCGAGCTCGGGCCCCTCCAGCTGGTTCAAAGGAATAGCATTCCCCCTTGACCCTGCTGTCATGACGACTGATATCAGCAAATGTAGTTTTTATTTTCCTGGTGGAGACAAACTTTCATTAACTGAGAGCACATCGTTGATGTTCTGCATACACTGTAAAAAGAGTTGATATGAAAGACTTTTACATTTTACCAACTTATTTACTTTGGTTTGGTGATGAAATGTTATTTTTTGAGTTAAATCAACTTAAAAATCACTCTCTTTAGTCTGAAATGAGTTTTTACTTCAGAGTGCTTTAGAGTGCATGAACAACAAAGGGGGCGGAGCTATTTTTAAAACTCAATCTGGACCACAAAGGCTCATGGCAGATAAAAATTCAACAGGAATTTAAATTTTTATTATTGTTTTCTTATAAATTTGAGTTATGTGCTTTACTGCCGTTGTTATGTTCACATTCAGAGGAAGTGGTTGAGAAATTCTGTTCCGTTTGGACATTAAAGTTGCACCATGAGTGTGAAGGACAGTACGAGGAGATAAACTCACAACTAACACCAATCTTTATGTTAAGTGTGACACAGAACGAAAATATTAAATATATTATTTATGTTACTGTTCAGTCACAGACTCATACGTTAAAGTGCCACCTTGGCTTAGCATTAATATAATGTACTGAGTTGCCTAAGTTATAAGTAAAATATTGCTTTGTCCTAAATCTGAAATTTAACTTGAGGAAAAATTGAAGAAATGCATGTAACAGAATTACAGAAATTCAATTAGTTTATTCCAAAATGAAAAATTAAGTTGTAAAAGAGTTTTTAAAAAATGCTTACAGTCTTTGTTATGAATTATATTTTTACTTTATATCAAAAAAAGTAAGAATTTTTACAGTGTAGATGAATGCTCTGCTTAACTGCAACAATCACTTTACCTTCACCAATAAAAACCAACTAAAAAAAAGTTTGGATGCAGTATTACACATTACTCTTTTATGAACACTTTATCACATCATAAAAATAATTATTCACAAAAAAATTTGAATAAAAACATAAGCAATATAAGTTAACGTTAGACTTGTGCAAGTGAAATCCGTCTCAAACCGCACCTTTGGGCCTTTACTCGCGTGCAGTGGTGCGTTTAAATGCAACTCTCTCTCCTCCTGTCTGTAACTCGCTCTTTAGCTTTGTTTTGTTGTGGTCGGGACGTTTCTGGGTGGAGATTTCTGTTTATATCACCAGCCAATGACAGAGCTAAGAGCATGACGCTGTGTGGGAATAAGCTCATGATTGGAGCAGACGCAAGTCACTCGAACTCTCAAAGAAAAAAAGAAAGAAAGAAAGAAAAAAATGGCAGATGCAAAGAAAAGGGAAGAGCTTTAGATAATGCTAATTGGAAAACCAGGGTTAATATTAGTTTGGCTTTAAACCGCTTCTGAGCTCTGAAGGAGGCTTGAAGCTGAATAGGCTGAAGAACGAGGCGGCCATTAGCCTGAGAGGGAGGGGCTCAGTTTGAATACTGATGTTTGCAAACAGAAACGGTGGGGGAACTTCGGACTCTACCTTTAAGGTTAGGAGTTTAGTCACATAAATGTTTTTTAAAACACTGAAAATTGGGTTTTGAAAATGATATTCGTGTAATATAGAAGCACGATAGCGACATTTGCTTTGGTTGTTGAAACCTTAAACATATTTTGGGGGGATTTTCTTCATTCTGATTGATGAGTGATTTTTTTCTAATGAATCTGTCTGAGGCCTCAAGCCTGACGCATCATGTATGCTGGTGTGTTGTGTCGTGGGCATGTCTTGTAGTGTGCATCTAGTGTAGTTGGTGTGTCTTGAAGTGGGCGTGTCCTGTAGTTGGCGTGTTGTGTAGTGGATGTCTTGTGTAGTTGGTGTGTCTTGTAGTGGGCGTGTCCTATAGTTGTGTAATGGGTGTCTTGTGTAGTTGGTGTGTCTTGTAGTGGGCGTGTCCTATAGTTGTGTAATGGGTGTCTTGTGTAGTTGGTGTGGCATGTAGTGGGCATCTTGTGTAGTTGGTGTGTCTTGTAGTGGGCGTGTTCTATAGTTGTGTAATGGGTGTCTTGTGTAGTTGGTGTGTCTTGTAGTGGGCGTGTCCTATAGTTGTGTAATGGGTGTCTTGTGTAGTTGGTGTGGCATGTAGTGGGCATCTTGTGTAGTTGGTGTGTCTTGTAGTGGGCGTGTCCTATAGTTGTGTAATGGGTGTCTTGTGTAGTTGGTGTGGCATGTAGTGGGCGTGTCCTGCAGTCTTGTGTGGTTGATGTGTCTTGTAGTTGGTGTGTCATGTAGTGTGCATCTTGTGTAGTTGGTGTGTCTTGAAGTGGGCGTGTAGTTGGCGTGTTGTATAGTGAGCGTCTTGTGTAGTTGGTGTGTCGTGTAGTGGAATTTTTTGTGTAGCTGGTGTGTCTTGTCGTACGGTTCTTGTGTAGTTGGTGTGTATTGTAGTGGGCATCTTGTGTAGTTGGTGTGTCATGTAGCGGAATTCTTGTGTAGTTGGTGTGTCTTGTAGTGGGCGTGTCCCGTAGTTGGTGTGTCGTGTAGTGAGCATCTTGTGTAGTTGGTGTGTCTTCTAGTTGTTTTTTCTTCGAGTGGGTGTGTCATGTAGTGAGTGTCTTATGTAGTTGGTGTGTTGTGTGGTGGGCAACTTGTGTAGTTGTTGTGTCTTGTAGTGGGCGTGTCCTGTAGTTGGTGTGTCGTGTAGTGAGCGTCTTGTGTAGTTGGTGTGTCTTGTAGTGGGCGTGTCCTGTAGTTGGTGTGTCTTGTAGTGAGCGTCTTATGTAATTGGTGTGTCTTCTAGTTGTTTTTTCTTCGAGTGGGTGTGTCATGTAGTGAGTGTCTTATGTAGTTGGTGTGTTGTGTGGTGGGCAACTTGTGTAGTTGTTGTGTCTTGTAGTGGGCGTGTCCTGTAGTTGGTGTGTCGTGTAGTGAGCGTCTTGTGTAGTTGTTGTGTCTTGTAGTGGGCGTGTCCTGGAGTTGGTGTGTCGTGTAGTGAGCATCTTGTGTAGTTGTTGTGTCTTGTAGTGGGCGTGTCCTGTAGTTGGTGTGTCGTGGAGTGGGCGTCTTGTGTAGTTGTTGTGTCTTGTAGTGGGCGTGTCCTGTAGTTGGTGTGTCGTGGAGTGGGCGTCTTATGTAGTTGGTGTGTCGTGTAGTGAGCATCTTGTGTAGTTGGTGTGTCTTGTAGTGGGCGTCTTATGTAGTTGGTGTGTTGTGTAGTGGGCAACTTGTGTGACACAGAAGCTAGAATCTGGCTGCTTTTACATAATTTCATTGCCTAAAACTCTCAGAAGTAGAAACATCTTACATGTTTTTTATCCATACAGTAGTATCGTCATACTCAAAAAAGTATAGATTCTGATATTTTGTCTGGCTGGTATCAAAGTATCGATTCAAGGTATCGATATGCCAATCTCTAATGCAGATCTCTTGTGCAACAATTGTATATCGCAAACAACTCGCCAGTACTTTTCATGCTGCGTTCGCGTGAAACCGGGCAGACAGACGACAGCCGCCAGCCGCTGCATGTAAAGGCATAAACAGCCTTTATGTGAGGACGTGGTCTGTCAGTTACAGTGACTTCAGTCCACATCTGATATGTTGTCATGGCGATGTCGTATTGTTTTCCCTGACTCATGTTTTACCGTCTTTCTCTCAGCTTTTGTGATTAAAATTACATCTGATTTGTTTATTGACGGCCGTCTGCCCGACTGCACGTGAACCCAGCATCAGTGTAACGCACGGTTCCTCCTCACTGCACCCGTGATGACTTTTCAAAAGGCATTACCTCGAACTGAGCTGACAACTCCGGTGTCTCTGGTGAGTTTCTGTGGTTTTCCTGCTGTCACGCTTCTACTGAACGTAAAAACATGGCAACACGGCATGGTAGCCCCCACCGAGCCGACCTGTTCAATGTAGATATGAATGATACGAACAGAAAATTCAGAGCTTACAGGAGCACTTCAGCTTGTTGATGGGAGTGATTAATGGAAAACCACTTTTGAATAAAATAATCAATTTTTGTGAATAAATAGCAGGAGAACTTACAAGTCCAGTCCTCGAGAGCTACTATCCTGCAATTTTTAGAGCATACCCTCTCCAACACACCTGAATCAAAAGGCTAATCTACTCATGTACATGTCATTCAGTTCTGCAGAGGCCTGTTAATGAGCCATTCATTTGATTCACTTGTGATGGAGACGGGATGCAACCAAACTGTGCAGGATAGTCGCTCTCGAGGACTGCACTTAGGCACCCCTGCCTCAAAATGTTTCTGCACCACAGCAGAAGCAGTCATGTTCTAGAAGAGGTGCTGTGACATCATGTTTACAGACCTACACAGTTAGGGTAAGGGTTGGGGGGTGGGGGGGGTGAGCCCTCTTCAGATGTCCACCTCCACCAGTGTTTGATTTAAAGAAACATGCAGCTTTTACTGGTGCCACCAGACAGTTGTGGACCTGAGCGGTTCCACGTCCACGGCTCTGCCATCATGCTGTTCCAACTCCACCTGCTGTTACTCTTGGAGATGTGAGTGGTGTTTTTTAGACTCTGGACTTTTAGCAGTTTATGTTCCCCCCTCAAGCTTCCAGTAAACATGTTGCGTAAAGGAGCTGCAGTCAGCTGCTCCATGGAGGACGAGAAGCTCGTCCCTTCACTGAGATGAGCAGCAGCTGTATCAGCTTCCACCTTCTTTTCTGCAGAAGTGTTTGGTGTTTCTGAGCTGAGTGCATCCTTGTGTGGCTGATGTCTGTGCGTACCTGCGTGCACGTTGACCTCCTCACCGTCATGTCTGCTTCATCCAGCTCCAGCAGGCCAACTACAAACCTGCGCGACAGAGACGAACGCTTCGCCTGCAGGGTTAACCCCCTTCACCTTAAAGCTCTCCGTACTCCCAGCAACCGCTTTGACCTCTGCTCCGTAACTATGGAAACAGCGTAACCTCTACAACCACTTATATGAGAAGCGGAAGCGTTGCAACGTGCTGATTTCCTGTCATTCTGCCAGCTCAATCTCATGGTGACATCACATCATGTTAAAGACAGAAACAGGGAGGGAGGCTGCGTTAGTGTGTGAGTGCTGAGGGTTAAACGTGAACAGGTGGGAGGAAACGCTGCTCTGAGCTGTGTGTGTGTAGCTGTGTGTGTCTAGCTGTGTGTGTGTAGCTGTGTGAGCGCGACTTCGCGTGTGTCGAAGGTCAGAACAGGCCTGGTACTGTGATCAAAACCAGGATCTGTTCCTGGCTGTCACATGTTTGGATACAAGGAGAGGATCTTCTAACCCACCCCTTCACACACACACACACACACACACGTCCACCAGCATTTACCACCCCCCCGTCTCTGTCCCTTCAGCTCTGTCTGATAACTGCTCTCAGCTGCTCCAATCACAGGTGAGCTGCCTATCAGACGAGCCAATAAGGAGCAGCGGCAGCATGTGGTTCTCTCGGCCGTGCAGCGTAACACCTCCGAGCTGAGTGTCGGACGAGGTGTCGCTGACAGTGTGTGAATACTTGTGGCCTCGTACGTTGGGTGAAACATGCAGCAGCCTGCAGGGCGAACGGACCGGGGACTACTCTCTGGACCTTCATGTGGTTCCATGAAGTTCTGGTTAAGAAACAGTAGTTGGAACATGATGGGAACTAGGGATGTCACCATTACAGATTTTCTTACGATTATTGTCAAAGAAATAATCATGATTTTACCATTATCAGGATTATTATATCTTAATTCTAAGAATAGATTGGTTTAACCAATCTGTTTGGTAGTCACTGTATGTGTCAAACCAATCTTTTGGTTGTTAAAACCAAAAAGATTGGTTAGATCACCAACATTTTGGTCAAAGTGACCAGTGTTGGTTAAAAATATGGGTTAATCTAACCCATATTTTGGTTAAAACAACCAAAAGATTGGTTGGACACATAACTATCAGTCAGAATTGTCAAATTAACCAATCTGTTTTTAGGGAATAACTGTGTAAAATCTCCTGAACACTCCCCACAGGTCTTTAGATTTGACTTAAATTTGTCTAAATTGATGTGTTTATACAGATAGATTGAATTAATTCAGTATCTTTTCTTTGTTTTTACACATTAATGCATAAATAACAAGGTTATTATTTATGCAGAGTTCAAAATGAATGGTATTATCTTGGTCAGAGGAGCAGATTCTGGGCATGTAGGTACCTTATCACAGTGGTGAACAGAATCCACTAAAACCGACTTCATCCATTTTAATTCTGATCTGCTGTCATGGTTCAGACATGATCTTTGACGTAAATTGACGATATTGAGGAAACTTCACAACTAAATAATTGTGGCATTTAATTTTACGATTAACCGTGATAACGAAAGTAAATAATCTAGGGCTGCAGCTATCAATTATTTTTTGTAATCAAGTAATCTAGCGATTCTTCTGACGATTAATCGAGTAATCGGATAAATTGGACATTTTGCAAGTTATTTAAATTTCACAACTTAAATTAATTGTAAGAGCTTGAACTTCTAGCTTTCAGAGTTGTAGAGTGCAGAGTTTGCTCTGAACGCAGCACTGATGCCCACCCATGCTTCTCTGCCAAAAACTTAATTGTTGCTTCCACATCTGCACATTTAATTCTGAGCTTTACTGAAATGGAAACAATTGGCTGTTCATTAGAGGACCTAAATACATATTCAAGTCCACAACACTTGCAGTATAAATGTATTAACAAGAAAGGATGATCAGCACCTTCTGAACTGTCTCCCAGCAGTTTAAAAAATTATTTATTTATTGTTCTGAAAATTTTTAAAAATCGCTGAGACCCTCTGATAGACTTTTAACCTGGTATCACTGGAAATGTAACGTTTGATGTAGTTCAGCGACTGTAAACTTGAAGGGGCTTTCATTATGAGAGTCTCCGGATACTTTCTGCTACTTCTACGTCTGATTTCCTCTTATCTGAACGAATGAGAGCTGATTCTGGAAGCTGCTCTGTCAAAAACAGACTCGACGCCCATATTTAGAGGAGAGCTGTGACGGCGTGCTTCTGGCTCGTGCTGCGGGTCCCCGGCGTGGACTAAACCATCGATTAAAACGGTCGTCTTAAGTTCTGGAGGCGGCGCAGCACACGGAGCGCAGAGCAGACGGACCCACTCAGAACTGCCTTTACTGACCAGACGCAGCCAAATCCACCGATCATACAAATAATGAAGGACTTTATTATTTTTATGTCATAGATCACGTGCATACAGAACCACGGAGAGGGTTCTGTGTTTCCTCTCTCTTTCGGTCCAGTTTGTAGGGTCCCATACAGTTTTTCCTCCCTCCACTTTAGTTACGTTATCAGCATAAAACTAACTGTGTATCTATCTGCGGCTTGCAACCCCGTGGGCGTGTCTTATAGTGGGCGTGTCACATAGTGGGTGGGTCTGGTTAGGTTTAGGGGAAGGGTCAGGGCTAAGGCTAGATTTTACCGTGCTCTCATTGGCCTGGTGGGCGTGTCGTCGAGTAACGTCACTCTACGACACGCCCACTACGACACGCCCACTCTACCACACACCCACTCTACCACACGCCCCTGTCTTGCGAGCCGCAGATAGACCCTTCTCACTGTTATGGTCAACAGAAATACCCGCCTGGGCGGAACGTCACTTGCATGAACGTTCTGCCATCATGCTGCTCTACGTATGTAGCAGAAAAACCATCCGGGCTAATTTGCCTCAAGCAATTTTATGAATCCAATTACTCAAATTACTCGAGTAATCGTTGCAGCCCTAAAATAATCATGACATCCATAAAGGGTTTGAACTGGAAGAAACTTAAAATAAGTCATTATGACTTTGAGACCTTTTATGTTTGATGATTTTAACTCATCTACAGCAGAATATTTGCCAGGAAAACATTAAATATGTGCAGTAATTCATTCAGATGCGTGTGAACATAACGGGACGCAGTATACAAGATAAAACCTGGTTTTACATATCTGATGGGATGAAAGTGATGTATAAATAGCTAAATAGTCCTCAGGACCAGTTCTCCAGACTTCTTGAAGGACTTTCCAAAACACTTCTTTGGTTGTTTAAAATATAGCATATAAAAGTAAACTGGAAGTATAGTCCCTGAGTTTGAGTATAAAATGAGTGTACTCATGGAAGACTTGAATTAAGTACTTTTTGCTAAGAGAGGTTTTTAGTTGAAAGTCCTGAGGAGCCTTTTCTGTGCAGAGATATTGTTTTATTTTATTCAGACCAAACAAAGTGTACAATATGCGGGTTACAGGCTGCTAGGAAGAAAGTACCTGAACAACTTTAAAATGGTTCTTTACTCATTTGTTCGTTGAGTTGGTCTATTTTTATACTTGAATGATTCATAGGTCAGTGTTAAACACCTTATCAAAGTTGAGTCAAGGATTGGACTGAACATAAGTGAAAAAGCAGCCAGTGTTAACACAGAAAGAACTTCAGAGTCTGGAGAACTATGGCTCAAGACTACATTAAAGGATCACCAGAGGGTCTGACGCCGTCAGAAGGCATCAAAAACATACTGAGAAATGAAGGTAGCTGATCGTAAGATTGTGTTTGAGTCACTGCTGAGACTCCACCGCTTCAGTTTTCAGTCTGATCACCATCAGCAGGAGAAAGTCCAAATAAAAGTTTTCTTTTTGACACATCGTGGCCTGTTCAGGTCCTGAGCGGCTGTACCTGGCCAGAGAGCGCAGCTTGGATTGTATTTTCTCTGGGTCAGATTAACTGTAGATGTGTAGATGCTCCCCGTACTGTAAGCAGCGCCGCTAAATGTGACAGTTAAGGTTTGTTTTACGCTCCCATCCATCTCTCCTGTCCTTCCTCTCACAGTAAACCACGGCAAGTTCCCCAAACCGGAGGACTCGTATGCGTTTGAGGAGGACAGCAGCAGTGAGAGTCTGTCTCCAGAGCAGAACCACAGCGATGAGTCCCAGGGCTCAGCCTGCCCTTCGTCTGAGGCTGTGGGCAGCACGGCCTCCTCCTCCTCCTCACCTGCTCTCACCAGCCCACGGCAGGTAAGAATATAACATTTAAAAATGCTCCCTCCTGTCTGTTTGCCTCTGCTGCCCCCCGGTGGTGGCAGAGTAACCTGCAGGCTCTTCCTATGGCAGATGTCACATTCCTGCACATGCCTTTTTATCCCCACTGCTTACCTTTCACTCAGATGAGCTCATACCAATGGTTGCCATTGGCAACGGTCGCTTTAATCAAATTCACACAACACGTGTTTATGTCTCCTAGACCCAGGCTTCCCCTGTGATCAGCTTTCTCTGACATGTTAGCCAGAAATTATGCAGTTGCAGGGATACTATGAGTACAAGAGAAATTTTGGGGGCTATTGTTTCACTGAGATTCTTGCAAGCAGTTTGTCCATCTGCTTAAATAATTATCATAATATTGAAGAATATAAAAACACTGTAGCTGGTAAAGAAGATGTGGACACTCAAACCAAGATCCTTCAAATCTAAGGAAGACCAAGAAAAATCATTTAGAGAGCTGAGGAATGTGTACATATATTAAGTCGCATTATAAAAGTAAAACATTATTAAGACTTTTTGTGTCCATTTTATTCAAGAATAAGTTTTACAAATGTCCATCTTACGGTCGGAAAATGTGGAGGAGAAAATGTATAATTCACCAGCCATTACCGCAAGTACCAGGCTGGAGCTCCTTTTCCCTCCAGAAGTGCCTTCATTCCTGGTGTCATAGATCCAACGAGGAGTTGGAAACATTCCTTAGAGATTTGTACCATGTTGACATGACAGCATCACAAAGTTGCTGCACATCCACGATGAGAAATCTCCTGTTCCACCTCATCATGATGAGAATCTCTCATTCCACCACATCATGATGAGAATCTCTCATTCCACCTCATCATGATGAGAATCTCTCATTCCACCTCATCATGATGAGAATCTCTCGTTCCACCACACCATAATAAGAATATCCTGTTCCACCTCATCATTGATGAGAAACTCCCGTTCCACCTCATCATGATGAGAAACTCCCGTTCCACCTCATCATGATGAGAATCTCTCATTCCACCTCATCATGATGAGAATCTCTCATTCCACCTCATCATGATGAGAATCTCTCATTCCACCTCATCATGATGAGAATCTCTCGTTCCACCACATCATGATGAGAATCTCTCGTTCCACCTCATCATGATGAGAATCTCTCGTTCCACCTCATCATCATGAGAATCTCCCGTTTCACCTCATCATGATGAGAATCTCTCGTTCTACCTCATCATGATGAGAATCTCTCATTCCACCTCATCATGATGAGAATCTCTCGTTCCACCTCATCATGATGAGAATCTCCTCGTTCCACCTCATCATGATGAGAATCTCTCCGTTCCACCTCATCATGATGAGAATCTCTCTTCTCCACCTCATCATGATGAGAATCTCTCGTTCCACCTCATCATGATGAGAATCTCCTGTTCCACCTCATCATGAAAGAGAATCTCTCGTTCCACCTCATCATGATGAGAATCTCCCGTTCCACCTCATACTGATGAGAATCTTCCGTTCCACCTCATAATGATGAGAATCTTCCGTTCCACCTCATCATGATGAGAATCTCCCGTTCCACCTCATCATGATGAGAATCTTCCGTTCCACCTCATCATGATGAGAATCTCCCGTTCCACCTCATCATGATGAGAATCTCCCGTTCCACCTCATCATGATGAGAATCTCCCGTTCCACCTCATCATGATGAGAATCTCCCGTTCCACCTCATAATGATGAGAATCTCCCGTTCCACCTCATCATGATGAGAATCTCCCGTTCCACCTCATCATGATGAGAATCTCCCGTTCCACCTCATCATGATGAGAATCTCCCGTTCCACCTCATACTGATGAGAATCTCCCGTTCCACCTCATACTGATGAGAAACTTCCATTCCACCTCATCATGATGAGAATCTCTCGTTCCACCACATCCATGATGAGAATCTCCCATTCCACTGTATCATGATGAGAATCTCTCGTTCCACCTCATCATGATGAGAATCTCCCATTCCACCTCATCATGATGAGAATCTCCCGTTCCACCTCATACTGATGAGAATCTTCCGTTCCACCTCATACTGATGAGAATCTCCCGTTCCACCTCATCATGATGAGAATCTCCCGTTCCACCTCATCATGATGAGAATCTCCCGTTCCACCTCATCATGATGAGAATCTCCCGTTCCACCTCATACTGATGAGAATCTCCCGTTCCACCTCATCATGATGAGAATCTCCCGTTCCACCTCATCATGATGAGAATCTCCCGTTCCACTGTATCATGATGAGAATCTCCCGTTCCACCTCATCATGATGAGAATCTCCCATTCCACCTCATACTGATGAGAATCTCCCGTTCCACCTCATCATGATGAGAATCTCCCGTTCCACTATATCATGATGAGAATCTCCCGTTCCACCTCATCATGATGAGAATCTCCCCATTCCACCTCATACTGATGAGAATCTCCCGTTCCCACCTCATCATGATGAGAATCTCCCGTTCCACCTCATCATGATGAGAATCTCCCGTTCCACCTCATACTGATGAGAATCTCCCGTTCCACCTCATACTGATGAGAATCTCCCGTTCCACCTCATACTGATGAGAAACTTCCATTCCACCTCATCATGATGAGAATCTCCCGTTCCACTACATCCATGATGAGAATCTCTCCCATTCCACTGTATCATGATGAGAATCTCTCGTTCCACCTCATCATGATGAGAATCTCCCATTCCACCTCATCATGATGAGAATCTCCCATTCCACCTCATCATGATGAGAATTTCCAGTTCCACCACATCCCAAAGCTGCATAGTTGGACTGAGATCTGGTGACTGTTGAGACCTGTTAATGTATCTTTGTGGTTCTTTGGACAGGGTGGTGCAAGCAGAGACCCCCCTGATCAAAGCCAGGAAGAAGGTACCAGCAATAATCAGGCAACACCTCCAATACCAGTTCCTGCTATAGTCAAGGTTAGCCAGTTCTTCTACTTCCATCCTGCTATTGACTTTTGTTCAGTTCATTTGTTCATCTAGTCTGAGCCCATCACATCTTCCTTTTCCCAAACAGTCCAAGACTTCAGACAAGAACCGACACAAGAAGCCCAAAGATGTGAAGCCCAAAGTGAAGAAGCTCAAGTATCACCAGTACATTCCTCCAGACCAGAAGGCAGAGAAGTCTCCTCCGCCCATGGATTCGGCCTACGCCCGCCTGCTGCAGCAGCAGCAGCTCTTCCTGCAGCTGCAGATCCTCAGCCAGCAGAAACACGCCCATTCACAGCAGCCGCAACAGCAGCACGCACACGCCCAGCAGACGCCGCCCCCAGGTCAGCAGAGGCAGCCCACCTTCAGCTACCAGCCCCACCCGCAGGCCCAGAAGTAAGTCTTGAACGGAGTCACTTACTGTGTCATGATGTTTCCCTGTCCTGTCCTCACCCGCTACAGCTGTGTAAAAAAGTTTTTGCCCCCTTCCTAATTTCTTACTTTTTTGCATGTTTGTCACACTTAAATGTTTCAGATCATCAAACAAATTTCAATGTGAGACAGAGATAACACAAGTAAACAGAAAATGTAGTTTTTGAATGAAGATTTTTATTATAGAGGGGGAGAAAAAATCCAAACCTCCATGGTCCTGTGTGAAAAAGCGATTGCCCCCTCTGTTAAAACATAAATTAACTGTGGTTTATCACATCTTTGGAAAGCTGAGTTCAATTTCTCTAGCCACACCAAGGTTGGATTACTGCTACACCTGTTCTTAATCAAGAAATCACTTAAATAGGACCTGCCTGACGAAGTGTAGTAGACCAAAAGATCCTCAAAAGCTAGACATCATGTTGTGATCCAAAATAAAATTCAGTAAAAAATGAGAAACAAAGGAATTGAGATCTATCAGTCTGGAAAAGGTTACAAAGCCATTTCTAAAGCTTTGGGACTCCAGAGAACCACAGTGAGAACCATTATCCACAAATGGTGAAAACATGGAACAGTGGTGAACCTTCCCAGGAGGGGCCGACCGACCAAAATGACCCCAAGAGCACAGCGACGACTCATCCAAGAGGTCACAAAAGACCCCAGAACAACATCCAAGAACTGCAGGCCTCACTTGCCTCAATGAAGGTCAGTGTTCATGACTCCCCCATCAGAAAGAGACTGGGGGGCAAAATGGCTGCATGGCAGAGTTCCAAGACCAAAACCACTGCTGAGCAAAAAGAACATAAAGGTTCGTCTCAGTTTAGCCAGAAACCATCTTGATGATCCCCAAGACTTTTGGGAAAATACTCTGTGGACTGATGAGACAAAAGTGGAACTTTCTGGAAGGTGGAGGTCCCATTACATCTGGCATAAAAGTAACACGGCATTTCAGAAAAGGAACATCATAGCAACAGTAAAATATGGTGGTGGTAGTGTGATGGTCTGGGGCTGTTTTGCTGCTTCAGGACCTGGAAGACTTGCTGTGGTAAATGGAACCATGAATTCTGATGTCTACCAAAATCCTGAAGGAGAATGTCCGGCCATCTGTTGGTGACCTCAAGCTGAAGCACACTTGGGTTCTGCAGCAGAACAATGATCCAGAACACACCAGCAAGTCCACCTCTGAATGGCTTAAGAACAACAAAATGAAGACTTTGGAGTGGCCTAGTCAAAGTCCCCACCTGAATCTGATTGAGATGCTGTGGCACGACCTTAAAAAGGCGGTTCATGCTGGAAAAGCCTCCAATGTGGCTGAATTACAACAATTCTGCAAAGATGAGTGGAACAAAATTCCTCCACAGCGCTGAAGAAGACTCACTGCCAGTTATCACAAACGCTTGATTCCAGTTGTTGCTGCTAAGGTGGAACAACCAGTTATTAGGTTTAGGGAGCAATCACTTTTTCACGCAGGGCCATCTAAGTTTGACCCCCCCCCCCCCCACCCCCCTTAAAAATAAAAATCTTCATTTAAAAACTGCATTTTCTGTTTACTTCTGTTATCTTTGTCTCGCATTTAAATTTGTCTGATGATCTAAAACATTTAAGTGTGACAAACTTGGAAAAAAAAGTAAGAAATTAGGACGGGGGCAAACACTTTTCCACACAGCTGTATCTCCCTTCCTCAGTCTGGCTGGCACATGTTTTAGACACATGACTGAATCAGAACAACGATCAACGACATCCAGCACACTGAAAACAAGCAGTAACTGTTAGCTTACCTTCCAGTTTAACCCTAACCTGCCCTGTGCCATAATAAGTAGAGACGTCTGATATTATCGGCCGATATCAGCATTAAAATGTGATATTGGAAAATATTTGTGTCTGTTTGTATCAGACCAATGTTTTTACTAATGAAATCTTGTGAAATCTTGTTCCATCAGCGTTGGTCCAACATGTAGAAAAGTCCCTGTTATTCTGGAAAAACTTCATTTCCCAGCATTCCTTTCAGAGTCATGTGACTATGGTGCAGCTGCTGCTGCTACAGACTGACTTGCTTTGAAGCTGCTTTTAAAATGTCTGGTTTTAAGTTGTTGGTTAAGTTACCAAGTTGTCAGAAACATTAGAATTAGCCACATGTTGGCTAATACCTGCTAGCATCTGATATCTGGCAGCCAAATGTCCAAAACGAACTCCTCTGGCTGAGTTTGGGATATTTTGGGATCTTTGCTCTCAGAGACGAATACGGTTGTTTTTCTCAAAATATGAGAGATACAACCTCACAGCTGTCTGCATAATCAGTATCAGTTGATATTGGAAATTAAGAGTTGGACAATATCAGTATATCAGATATCGGTAAAAAAGCCTAAATCAAACATTACTAATAATAAGTTAATCATTATATGTTTCAAGAGTGTGTTGAATAAAGAAGAGCTGTGCTAGAAACCTATTTTCTTTAAAACCCCTGAGTTTTATTGAACACCACAAGGTGGCGGTAAGCGAGCAGCTCTGCAGATAACAGTGCTCAAATAATTGAAGATTTCTTGCACATTCTGCATTAAAAAGCAATCTTATAAAGCAGGTGTTACATAAATCATGGAGTATGTAAATATATGGCCACAGGAAACTAGTTTCTTGGTAGGAAAGAAAGTTAGTTTCAATGTAAACTTCTGCCAAGCTGTTAGTGTGATAAAGCTATTGTCAATATTTTAACTCTTCATCTTTCAAATTGAAGCTTATCACAAATATAATTCATAGTTAGATAAAATTAAGAATAATGAATAAAGAAAAAGAAGTTGGTTTTAAAGACACCTAACGGAACTTTTAGCAGTTTTCTCAGTGACGCCCCCCTATCGACAGCTAAACTAGCAACCATCTTCATCGTACCTGTACTGTGGTTTGCTCCAGCCACTGAAAGACAGTCTTATTTTGACTCTTGTTCTGTCCCTTCATCTCTTTCTTTTCCTTTCTTCCTCCAGTAATGTTTCCTTGCGTTTCTTTATTGAATCTGACATGATGCGGGTTCAAAACAGCCGCTGTGTACTTTCATTCTGCAACCAAAATTACCCCAAAACAACTCGTTGGGGTGTTATTTTTTAAAGAAATATAGCTTTTAATAAAAATGTTCCATATTCAATCTTTAATGTGGTACTTTTATTTTATTTGACCTAGGGCTGGGCGATATATCGATATGAAAAATATTTTCGATATATTTTCAAATGAGATATGGAATTGGACCATATCGCCCATATCGAGATATGGAGTTCAATGTGTGTTTGTTTTGTCCTTGTATATAAATGCTGACCTTACTAGGGTTTGTTACATTTAATTCTGTGTAATGTTCCTTACTTGCATCTGCGAGTATTATTACATACAGTATTATACAGTATTTCTGTTTACATTTTATCATTCTTTGAACAGTTGAGCTTTATTTCATCCGGTCTGTTTAAATAAAACTACTTGTAATGTCATATTCGGCTCTGACTGGAACAAAATATTTGCTCTCACCTTGCGATAAAAATATCGAGATATATATCGTATATCGATATTCAGCCTAAATATATCGAGATATGACTTTTGGTCCATATCGCCCAGCCCTAATTTGACCTCACATTTGGGTTGGCCTGCTGTTTCTTTCACTGGAAAAAAGGATTTTGGAGGATAGTAAATTCCATCCGCTAAAAAAATGTAGTTTCAGTCAAATATTTAACTATTTTATTCCATTAAATTCTAACCACAATACCTATTCTATCTCACTGAATTTGTCTGCAGTAAAGAAAGTAAACAAACGTATCAGAACATTAAAGACGCGACTAGCAGCAGCATAAAAGTTGACCCCCCCTGCCCACTTCTGTCTCCCTCCCCAGCGTGGTGAGCGAGCAGCTAGCAGCGTGCGGCTCCAGCGCTCCGTCCAGCGCAGCCAGCAGTAACTCCTCCTCCCCGGTCAAGAACACGTTTCCCAACCAAAGCAGCGTGTCGTCTGTCAAACCCGGACCCCTCCCAGCAAACCTGGACGACCTCAAAGTAGGTCCCAACACACGTGAAACTGTAGACGAGAGTTTCTCTGAACATGTCTAACTGCAGTTGTGTGGTCAGGTTTCAGAGCTCCGGCAGCACCTGCGCATCCGCGGCATGCCGGTCTCGGGCACCAAGACCGCCCTTATAGAGCGGCTCCGGCCCTTCAAGGACTCCAACGCGGACTCCTCGCCCACGGGTTCCTCCGACATCACCACCCTGACCTTCCCTGTCACACCCACGGGGTCCCTGTCCTCCTACCAGTCCCCGTCGTCCTCCAGCACCCTGTCCCAGGGAGGCTACTACCCCTACCCCAGCACCTCCTCCAGCCCGCCCATCTCCCCGGCCTCCTCCGATCTGTCTCTCAGCGGCTCGCTCCCTGACAGCTTCAGCGACGTGCCCATGTCCTCGCCCCCACACTTCACCCTGCAGCCGTCCCCGGCGCAGCTCGGCGGGGAGGAGGGCCCGGTGGGGGGAGGAGGGAAAGGGCTGGGAGGGGGCATCCAGAGGTCGGGGGAAGCTGGAGGTGTGGAGGGTCTGGAGGCTGAAAAAGATAAGATGCTGGTGGAGAAGCAGAAGGTGATTGAAGAGCTGACGTGGAAGCTGCACCAGGAGCAGAGACAGGTGAGTCTTTCAGCAGTCACAGAGTTTTAAAGGGGATTTCGCCTTTTTTTTTTTTAACCTGGTTTCATGTCCTTTCATATGTGTGAGTGATGGAGAAAGGAATTTTACAGATTGCTTCAGTATTTAGCCGCGCAGGCAGCACTGTTACTAACTTAATGACTTTGGCCCCTCCAGCGACTTGTTTTCAGAAAAGTGACTCGCGACTCCTGATTTACTGATTCTCATGGGTGTCACCCATAACACCAGGGACAATTTTGGCTGCTGCAGAGCATGACACCACATGTTGTTAGTCATGATCTATTCGCTGCATTATCTCATTTGATACATTTGAATTCATTTAATTTGCAGTTCCCTGCAGATAAAGTAGGAAACACCGGAGACGTCAACTAAAAGCTTCACATAAAACCATGAGATAAATATGATATTTCTGAAAACTGAAAAGGGACAGTTCTTACCATGGCTCTTCCTAAGAGATCTTCAGGAAAGGGAGTCAAGTGATGTCATCAGTGTGATTTTTTTTTTCCAAAATAAAAGACTGTTGTTGCACGGTAACACCAGTGGCATGACTGTGGGGGACGACTACTTTTTAAATATTTTTCATAATATTGTGGCAAGGTACGGAGGGCCCAGGCAGGATCCCCAGACTCCCGGATAACAGTCGTGCGCACTCACCAGTCAGCCAAAGGGACATCCCGGTGGCCAAGTAGCCAGGGCGCATCATCAATCAGGGGCATAGTGACAGGACCCCACACTGACACAATATTTATCTGAAATTTACTTTTAATATATAATTTACATCATATATTCAATAGTTATTTGTACATTTTTGCATTTGGAATGTTAGAAAAACACATTTCAAACTCAATATATATCACTTTTTCTTCATAAATGACGGTGGGGACAAGCACTTTTGTGGTGCTTGAAGTTCTAAATGAATGAATAAAAAGCTAATTTTACCAAGCTGAGGGCTTCAACTGGTGTGATAGTTCAAATAATACGTTTTTTAAAGTAAAAAAAAAAAAAACCTTTAAAAAGTTGAATTAAACCATTTTTTTCAAGTGTAACATTTCTCTAAAGGTTAGGGACAGAAAAACGGATGTTTCTGTTGAATGAGCCTATAATGCTGCCTTCATGTGGTATTCTATTTATGGTAAATACCAAAGTCCAACTTAGACGCGGGGGCCAGTTGCCCCATACTTATCATTAGCTGCTCGGTGTTTGCCCCTCTCGCCCCCGGCCGGGTGCCCCCCTCCCCCCCCCCCCCCCCTCCCCCCCCCCCCCCCTTCCCCCCCTCCCCCGCTCTTCCGTGCCCGGGCCCCCCCCCCCCCTCCCCCTCGTCGTCCCCCCCTTCCCCCCCCCCCCTTTTCTCCCCCTCCCCCCCCCCCCCTTTCCCTTCTTTCTTCTCCCCGGGCTGCTAGGCTGCCTGCCTGGCTAAATACTGGAGCTATCTGTGAAATTCCTTTCTCCATCACTCACAAAGATGAGAGGACAGATGAAAACAGACCCCAGGTTTAAAAAAAAGCGAAATTCCCCTTTAAACCTGTCGTAACTGGATGGATTCACCTGTGTGGTCGTTGTTAGGTGGAGGAGCTGAAAATGCAGCTCCACAAGAGGAAGCGCTGCTACGGAGCCACGCAGGACAACGCGCCCCCTCCATCTCACCCCTCCATGCTCCACCCGTCTCCAGCCCTGATGGGACAGCATTTGTTCGGGGTGACAGTCAAACAGGAACCGCTGTCTTCGTCCTCCAGCTGTCCTCTGTCTTCGCCCAAACAGCTCAAAAGTCCTCCCGGCAGCTGCATGGAGGACATGGGACACTGCAACCACCCCATCCCAAGCATGGGGGGCCCCGGTGGGCCACAGTGCATGGACACAGGCCCTCCCTCTGGCAGCCCCTCCACCATGTCGGCCTTCCTCAGTCCACAGTGCTCCCCGCAGGATTCCCCCCTCGGCAAACCTTCCACCAGCTCCCAGCCGTCGTCTCCCAACAACCCCTATCTGCTGTCTCCTCCACTGGGAAGAGACGGCTGCGGTCACCACGGCAACAGCAGAGCCCGCAACCTGCAGGTACGATGTTCACCATCTCAGTTTGAAAGATAAACTTTATTTTTGCAGTTGTTCACGCCAGTATTTCCAAAACATGGAGGGATTTTGGTGTCATTCCGGGTTGGGTCAGTCAAAAACATAATAACATTTTTTTTGGATCAACACGTTCTGCACATAAACTTATAAATTAACTTTCTTAGCAAAGCATTGTCTGTGGGTACATTACAGGTCACAGGGAGATGGCTCGAAGTTTCCCTCCAAGTGTATATCAGCAAGACACAGAGGGCGTCAGTATATGCAAGCTTCATGTTTTTCATTTTACCTTTGCTATAATTGCACCAGAGGTGGGCTGTACATAGTGGTGTACAGTAAGCTCTAAAGAGAGCAATTTTAACATCCTGTGAACACATATGAAATTTGCGGGCAATCACATTTGCTAACTAAAAGATCCAGGGTCAAACTGGTGGGTTTAAAAGGGACCAACTAATTTCTGGGACATTTGGGTTGTTGCCCTAATGTCTGGGTTAAAATAACCCAACATTGTCGTCAATATAACCCAACTTCTGGGTCAAATATTCAACCCAAAAGTTGGTTAGAAAAAAAAAATTCTGGGTTGGTCCCTGTTTAACCCAGCAGTGGGTCAAAAATAACCCATTATGGGTTCATTTTGACCCAGGAGTTTCTAGTGTGTGCTTGTGCATGCAATTGACAGCGTTCATCATCAGAGATCATCTCGTATATTATGCCCCAGGTATTTAACCTTAGTGACAACATTGACAGATTGCTCAGAGGGAGGGGGAAAAGAGGGAAACATTTGCTTCAGACCCTCCTTAGCTCTGGCTATCATAACCACACCCTTTTTGGGATTAAATTTGATATCATATTGCACTCCATATCCAGCACGCACTGTCAATAGTTGCTGTAGACCAGCACTATAGGGTGACAGAACAACTAAGTCGTCTCCATACATCAGATGATTGATGAGCCTGTTCCCCATAATACATCCAGTCTCGCACTTGTATAGTCCCATCCATATGCAAATTAAAAGGACCTGTGACAGATTAACCGTCAGCACAACGGAGGTTAAAGGAGCAGTCGTGTGTCAGGGGTTAGTTGTGTTGGAGTTGATCATCAGTTAAAACCATCCATCCTGTGGAACATACGAAACGTCTGTAGCACATTTATAAAACTGGGCTGAGCAGGAATGAGAGGAGAGCCTGGAAGAACAAATTTAACTATGCTGTTTGCAGCATACTCCCAAATTTATTCTTGTTTCATCATGTTGGAACAAACTCAGCTACAGAGATACAGTTGTGCTCTAAAGACCCACTCCGATGAAAATCATGTTTATATGTTATTTCTTATGGTAAACAATATATGTTGAGAAAACTAAACCCAAAATTGTATTTCTGAGTGTTTTTGCATTCTAGTCATTATGAACCAATGGCAGGCCCTAAAAGGCAGCTCAGAGAAACTGGGGGCGTTTCTCAATACCAAGTACGCTAAGAACATACTTGTTTACTGTGGACTTGTCGGAAGTTCAGACTTCTGAGGACAGAAGGATGCAAGTACGCTCGTCGCACATTTGGAGCAGAAACATACTTGATTACGTCAAGGACGTTGCTGAAGTTATGTTATGACAGTTATCTATTATTAAAATGATAAGTTGCAAAAGCCCCACTGGAACGTGGCAGTTAGATCCAGCTAATCTGCACAACCGCCTTAGCTACTGTTAGCTACCGTTAGCTGTTCAGCTCCTGTTTGAACATCAGAGTTGTTTTGAAATATGAAATGATTTTGGCTTAAACCTTTATAATCACAATTTAAAGACCACTGAGGAGGTTTAAAAGTAACTAAAAGAAGGACTGGAGTGGGTCTTTTAACATTTCCATCCATTTTCCATCATTACAGACAGAAAAAAAATTGGCTGCCAGTAAAATAAGTTGAAATTGACAAAAGTAATAAATAAAAATTCTTTGAAATCATGACACTGATTTTGAATTGTGGTTCAACAGAAATATTAAAAACAAACAAAAAATAAAACAAGTAAACAAGCATGCTGGGGATCTTGAACTAGAATGTTGTTTGAGACAATCACTGCAATCAGGTGTTTTCTGTAACGTCCAATCAGACGCCTGCACCTGTTGACAGGTATGTTGGTCCACAATTCATGAGCAAGGTACTTTAATTTGTCTGGGACAGTTTGTTTGTTTGTTTTTTTATTATCTTTTTAATCAAAAATTCAAAATCAATGTTTTATTTCACTAATTTGTAATTTAGCATTTTTTAAAAATTTATTATTACTTTTTTCAGTTTCTTGTTATTTGAATTACTATTGTGGATTTAGCCTGTTTTTAATGGGAGGGGATGTAAACTTTTAAGCATAACTGTGTATGATCATATAGAGGCAGATCATGGATGATGCAATGCTGCGTCGTTTATAATCCACCAAGAAACAAATCACTCCTGATTTGTTGACGAGTGGGAAATCATTTTTTAATTATGAAAATGTTTTTTAGATGTTGATTTTGAAATTGTTTCTCACACAAAGAAAAAAAACTGTTGGGACCCCTCGGTGGTCCCATGGCAAAGAAAAACAAGAATTTCCTGCATCTGCCTGCAGTGGGAAAGCAGTTTAATCTGGTGGGATCCAGTAAAAATGCAAAATATGGCAACTTTTCTTCCTAATAAAATGCTGAAATTACAGAATAAACTATTTTAAACTGTAACGACAGTAAGATTAAATTATGTAATTTAAATGGAAGTCAATGGGACATTTTTGGCCACAAAGGTGTTTATAATACCTAATTCCATATTAAAAAAAAAAACTCAGATCAGTTTTGTCGCTAATCTTTTACATACAAGACTGTAATCACCACCAAAGCTCCCCCTACTATCTATTATACGGAAAATAATCCATCTTTTTGGGGGGTTTTAATGAATAATGAATCATTCAAATATTTAAACTGACATTAAAATTCCAAAATGATTGGACGTTTTCTTAAGATCTGAAGTTATTCAAATGATTTACAAGAAAAAGAAAGAAATTATTATAATTATTTTATAGAAGCTTTTATACCGTTTCTCTGTGTACATGAAAATCATCAAACTGAATATAAAGGACATGAAAGCAAAATGACTGGATTTTTAAAAAGTCTGACAGGACTTAAACCCGGGTCCTCCAGAGCCAAGCCCACCTTTGTGACCACAAAGCTATCACTCCCCCAACAAAAAAAGTATGTGTGTACGTTTGACGAGGCCTCCTAAACAGCCTATAACCTGGTAGCACTTGTAATAAATGATTAGGTATTTTTTCAATCTTTCAACAAACGTGTTAAACACATGACAAACATTTTCAAGCATATGATGGTGCTAACAAGGGAGGACTGAAATTAGAGACGGGCAATACAAAGTTTTCCCTGTCGATGCGATACCAGTTAGTATGGCGCTTCTTTATCGATAACGATTATTTTCTGTCCCTTAAAAGAAAATCACATGTTGTACAGTTTGCATTAATATCTTGAAAGCAATGGCAATATTAGAAGTAAAACTTGATAACAGAAGTACTAGAAAGAAATGCTTTTAAAACAATAATGAACTATAATAACGAGTAAATTAACAAAAATTTGATTAAAACTTCTTTCAGCTATCAAATAACTTATGTACAGGTTAAGAATTTTTACATTTATTCGGTGGAAAAGGTTTAAATATAAAATTTGATAATGATATGATAAATTTACTAGAACATAATGTGCAATAACCTGCATTAAAGTCCTGAAAAATACCAAAACATCATCATCATCACTAACAGTAGCAGCATCATCATGGCATCTGAAAGGCTACCACCATCATGTGACACAGAAGCTAGAATCTGAGAGGTACCATCCATCATTTACAGGATCTGGAATCTGGCTGCTGTCAATTGACATTTCATTACCTGAAACTTGAGAAATTGGAACAAACTGGCTGTTCTAGTATTCTGATGCAGCGGTATCTCCATACTCAAATTAATATCGTAATAACGATATTTTATGCTGTTATAAAGATAAAATCAAGTATCGATTGCCCGTCCCTATCTAGCCAGTATCAAAATATTGACTCCAGGGTATTGATATGCCCATCCCTATGGAGGTATCAGCTCCAGGGTTACTTGGTTTCTCGTAGTTCACCTCTTCATTACTGCGATGATGTTTCTTCTGCTGCTTGTGTGACATAAAGAGTAAATCTGTCTGTAAGTTTCCGTCTTCTTCACCACATCTTTGTGTTTGTCCGACACGCTGCCTGCAGATGCAGCAGAGGAGCAGCAGCCAGCAGGTGAACTGCTCGTATCCTCCAGACCAAAGAAGCCTCCAGGCCGTGTTTCCTGGCTCAGCTGACTGTGGCCTCAACCACAGCAGCCCCACCAAGACTGAGAGCCAACATATGCAACCAAAGGTAACCATGACATCAGCGTCACAAAGCTCACATGAACCTGAAGCAGCTCACATCCACATACCTGTTTTCCTCTCTTCCCTCCATCCGTGACCTGTCTCTGTGTATTATTGTCTTTGGTTAATGAGGTTCGTATCTGTTCTCCTTCACAACACAACGCCAGCCCACCTTTCCGTAGATCTTTAATGTGATGAGATCATTCAAACAGTTTTCCTTTTTTTTTTTTCAAATTTGGTAAGCTCCCCTAATGTCACTTTTCACTTATTTCTCATATAGATGTCAGTATTGCCGTCTCCTCGGCATGTTGGCCAAAAGTGCCAGGCCTCCCCCCCCGCCTTCAGTAGCTCAGATTCAGACGCATCTGACTTAAGACACCCCCCATGCTATGAGGATGCAGTCAAGCAGGTAAACTCCAATCACGCTGAAATTTGATGGAGATGGCTGGCCGGGGATTTCATTTGACTTTGTGGCGTTGCTCTAATTTCAGTTTCCTTGTGTCCTCTCTTGTTTTTTGTCTCTTGGAAGTCCATCACCTGTGTTGCATGTCTTCCTTACATCCATGGCTTTGTCCTGCATGAACTTTCCACACTTTACAGTCTTAAGTAGAGATGTGACAGTTGGTTAATCTGAACTTAAAGAGTTTTTTTCTAGTTGTACGAAAAATAAAGAACACAGAGAATTTCCTGGTCCATGTTGGATCTGGTTTAAGCCTCATTTCTGCTCCTTTTCCAGATCTAACTTGGTATGTTCGTGTCAAATGTTGTCTGTCCACATGCTGCCGACCTGTTAGTCCTGATTCATAAAGCTTTGACTGTACGGAGCCTGCGTAACTTTTAAAATTAAAGTCCATTAAGATGAGTTGAGGTGTTTGGTTCACGTGGAACTGCCGTTTTATGATCCTGAAAACACAAAGTTTAAAAACCAGGTCCCAAAGTTAATAGGGTCACAAAATCTGTTATACAACAATATTTTAAAACGTGTATTCCATAGGACAAATGTGCTGCTCATTTGTGGCTCAGTCTCATCTCTTGAGATCAGCTTGAGCTTCTCATAATGGTATTCTGTGATCATTTGTTTCTGAATTACTTCTCCTAAGGGTTCCTTAGGAACAAGATGTGAGACTGAACTATTTCAACCATACATAATTAAAATTGTAAATAAAATACCTAAATTGAGATCAGGGGCAGATAATTTTGAGATCTCTTCTGTTTATCCCACTTCTCAAATATGGCTCAAATGGTTAACTCAACCTCCTTAGTCTCAGGGATGTTTTATCTTTTTTTTTTTAGCTCACCTCTTGCTCCTAAAGCCTGGGTTACACTGTGTGATATTTTCAGTCGTTGCTCGCAGCCTCAACTCAAATTGTGTGAATCAACTATACGTCCTCAAAGACAGTTCAGGGTTCTTGGATAATCCCAACAGTCAACACAATAAACACAGCTAGTAGTCGAAGAAGAAGACAACAACAGCGACAGTATGCTGTCATCAAAAAAACGCGCTGCCTTGGCAATTTGCACTCTTCTTTGTTAAGAATTCGCCAAAAAGAAAAGGCGACGACGTCGTGTGTGGATGAGGAATTGGCTGACCAGACGTGGTCTGTACGGTCTGTCGGTTCTACAACAAGAACTTCGTCTAAATGACACGCCGGGTGGCCATGCTGCCTCTGGTTTACTTCTGTTTTTGTTTTGCGCATGCGAAATGTGAAAATCTCCAACGAAAGAGTTTTGTCTGGTCGTGGCGCCGCTTCAACATGTGATTTACTTACAAGCTATGACCAAAATATCAAACAGGTTTGATTTTCTTGCGACCCCCGATTTCTGATCGGGAGCTGGTCGTGAGGCGCCAATCGCCTCTTTTGACTCCCTTGTATACTACATGACACACAATTTGGCCAAGAGTCGGCCCGATCCCCCAAACTGCTGCACAACAGGATAATTTAAAACGGAAAAAAAACGATTGCAGTGTATGGTGGGATTAAGGAACCCTTAGAGGAAGTAATTCAGGAACAAATCATCACAGAATGACATTATGAGAAGCTGAAACTATCTCAAGACATGAGATTGAGCCACAAATGAGCAGCACATTTTTCCTACGGGATCCTAAGTTGAAAATAAAAAGCTTCTTAATAGGCCGCACGTGAGCATCCAGCCAGTTTTGGTCCGTTAGATAGTTGGCTTTACTTGGTTTTATCAAAGGACTCCTGCGTCATTTGTGGTGAGAAGCATGAAGCTCAGCATGGTACCAGCAGGGGTCCGCGGCCTCTGGTTGGTGGAGGGACTCCTGCCCTGGAGGGCAGTGCAGACCTCCGAGTTCCATCGGACATGGAGGTGGTGGAGGTCACGATGTTCGTTCTCAGAGAGAAACGTAAAGAGGCAGCAATATACGGAGGCGTGCGCAGTTCAAAACGTCGGATGGTAGGTGAAGGTAGCGCCTTTCTCGCCTCTGATTGGCTAGATTCAAGGCGTAGGTTTAGGGGAAAAGGACAGGGGAGGTGTTAAGGTTTGGCTCAACGTGAGATGAAGCTTCAGGGTCAAATCAAACAGCCAATCGGGGAGAGGCCTTCTAGCCAATCAGAGCTGAGAAAGGAGCTACCTTCCTCTACCATCCTATGTTTTGCAAATTCAGAGAAGGGTCTGTCTGCGGCTCACAGAACAGAGGTGTGTCGTGAAGTGACGTCACGCTGCTGGGTTGCAAGCCACAGATAGATAGGTTGTGTCCAGATTCAGGGGCTCGGCCTTTGAAGGCCACGTCCTATCAGGTCTACGTAAGCCGGGTTCTCTTTAGACCACATAAGACGTAAGTGACAGGCTGTTAAAATTCAGACGGTCTAGCCTCCTCTGCATATCTCTCGTTGCCGAGCAGCCGTGACGGCGCTAAACCGAAGCATTAATTCCAAAAGTCTTACCAGTGTTTGGCTGATTTTAGAGGACTTACAGCTGCTTTACCATCATCGCTGACATTTTTTATTACTCCGTCTGAGAAAATCAAATCCAGGTAAATTCATTTTGTAAAGTTTACAGGGTTTGAAGAGTCTGATGCTAACTTTAGCTAATTTCATGAACAATAGCAAATAAAAGACCTTAATATTAACCAGTACACAATAATAAAGTCATTGAATAGATAAAATGAAAATCTCTCTTGAATTTAGACACCTCTGCTGTAGAATGTCCAGTTCAGCCCGCAATGCATCTTGGGATAGGATTAGCCACGAAGGATACATCCTTAAAATGTGGGGAAAATAAGGCCACATACGTAGGCTGCATTTGAAGGAGCCTTGGTCGTATCGCTGTGCCGTAAGCAGTCTTAGCCCCCAAATTTGGACACAGACCCCCCCCCCTGAGCAAAAATGAGGCTTTAGGTCTTCATCATCAACGCAGCTGCATCATCATCACTGAATGCTGTTCGATTGCATCTGAATGGTTCAAACACTGATGGCTGATCATGGATCTGTGTTACTGTTGCAGCAGCTGACCCGCAGCCAGCAGATGGATGAACTGTTGGATGTGCTGATAGAGAGCGGAGGTAAGGTTCAACAATCCTTCAGGAAGGTCATAGCTGGCACAAAAAAGCTGAATAAACTGAGGCCTGATCAAAACCAAGACCTGCCACTCAGAGGTTTTAGAAACCGCACAATATACCTAAACTAGTACACAGACTATAAAATCTGTTAAGTGGGAAAAAGTACTCAGAAAACTGAGACCCTTGTCAGCATTCCAGCAGGGTTCCCTCTGCATAGCCGCAGTAATTATAAAGATGCACGTATTTGGACTGTTTTAATGAGCATTGACCTCGATAGACTCATCTACGTCTACACTAAGCAGTTAATGTTATACGAGGACGTTTAAACCCTGTCTTATCTGCATCCACACAGTCGTTTATGAATTGTTTAAAGGAATAGTACACCCACAGAATAATGTACCTTCATTTTCTACTCACCCTCATGCTGAGCAAGACTCTGGAGCACTTTTTTATTATCTCAAATGCAGCCAGAGATCTGACAGGTTTTCATTTTCCCCCAACTTCATATAATGGAGTTCACCGACGACTGAACCAAAAAGGTCCATAAAAGTCCACAATAACTTGGCAATATTCCTCCATACTGCTCGTCCAATGTAATCCAGGAGTCCTGAGTGGGCAGCGTCCATAATTCACTCGAAACGACATCATTTAGTATATTTTTATAGCCTAAACAGTGCTACATATAGCTGCCACGAAGCGCGTCCATGCGAGTTCACGACACTACGGAAGCCGCAGCAGATGAGATGGCGCGCTAAGTCACTAGCCAACGCCTCTAGTGTTTGGCTCATTTGCTCTTAGCACAATGTAAACAGCGAATTTATTCTTCCATGCTTGCATTTGCAAGTAGGCGCTGAACGCTGCGGCTTCCATTGTGTTGTGAACTCACACAAACGTGCAACTAAAAGTGCAATATACTACTGTTTAAGCTATAAGAATATACTAAATGATGTCATTTCAAGTGAATTATGGATCCTACCCACTCAGGACACTTGGATTACATTGGACGAGCAGTATGGAGGAATACTGACAAGTTTTTGTGGACTTTTATGGACCTTTTTGGTTCAGTCGCCGGTGAACTGTATTATATGATGTTGGGGGAAAACCTGTCGGATCTCCGGCTGCATTTGAGATATTAAAAAAGTGCTCTAGAGTCTTGCTCAGCATGAGGGTGAGTAGAAAATGAAGGAACATCATTGTGTGGGTGTACTATTCCTTTAAGGCTCGACGCAAGCAAAATAATGACCGCCCATTTGCACTTACTGAGCATGCGCCACATGTCTGACATCAGCAGCCTGACGATGAAGTAGCATTGTTGCTAAGAGTAAGAAATGACTATAAAACTTCAATGGCTGGGCAACATGTCAACTGGGTGCCTCCATCTTCGCTGATGTTCAGGCTACTTTCCTGTGGGAGGCAATTCCAACATTCATCCACTCTGACATGGGTCCCCAGTCGTCAAAATGGCAACCCTTAAATTTCTCTCAAATGTCTCATCATTCCCCCATTTTTTTATTCTATGGTCAGAATGACGGTAATTATAAAAAAAACAAAAAACATCCCACCATTCTGACAATTCCTTAAAGGGACTTGAGGCAAGATTTAGAAACGAAACTTGCAACTGCCGCGACTGGCGCTTCAGGTCACTGCAGCCACGAGCCAAGCCGTCACGGAGCACAAACTGAAGCTATAATGTTGATTACTACACTTTTTCTTCGTAGCTCCACTTTTTAGTGTCTTTCAGTTGATCTGGATCGTTTGCTGACGGCAGAATAATACATAACTATCGCTTACAGTGGTTGAATTTACCGTGACCGTCTTCTTCCTGTATCAAAACTGCGGATGTAGCATCATTTGACGTCACGTCCGCAGGGCAACGCGGGAAATTCGGGCACCAAATTGCAGTGCATTATGCAGCACACAGCCTGTTCAAAGCAACGTAGAGAAACGTGGGTTGAAACATTCTATGTGGTATTTATCACCCATTAGCATAAAAAAAAATGGACATGCATATTTGTTTTTTTTTTAAATT
Organism: Atherinomorus stipes; assembly: GCA_023101725.1. Taxonomy (NCBI): domain Eukaryota; kingdom Metazoa; phylum Chordata; class Actinopteri; order Atheriniformes; family Atherinidae; genus Atherinomorus; species Atherinomorus stipes. Next base: position 221,179 of record JALJCO010007284.1, on the reverse strand, counting down.
CCTGCCTCTAGTCCCTTTAAAAGCCTCCCCCCCTCCCTGGCGTTCAGATTTTTATTTGCTTTCACAGCAGATGGACTCCACAACTTCGCAAAACAACTTAATAATTGTTACTAAAATCTCCTGCAAAGGGAAATATAATGTGCCTCCACATATTTAAGTAACTGGTCTGGTCTGAAACATGTTAGATTCATGTCTGAATCTCAGGGATCACTGACTGAAGCAAAAATACTGCCAGTCACCGTCACATCAGCAGCTGGAGCGGAGTTTCCACAGAGCCGTGCATCTTCGTGCACGCTGGCATCATATGCAGCATTAATAACTGCAGTTATAGATATCAATGACGGCGCTGCAGGTGACACCTGAACTCACTGACTTATTCCAGCAAAACATGTGAATGATGTCCAGTCTCCTTCATGTTGTACAGGGGAGCGCATTTACGCGCATTTACGTGCATTTACGCACGTTTCTTATCTCCAGAGACACCGCGGTTCGCCAGCTAAAGAAATAGGCGAATGACGGACTCTTAAATGTTGGGTAAATGTGGACAGAAGGGCGTATCATGCACATTTAAGCACTTACATGGCCGAGTGTAGCCTCAGCTAGGTCTTGTTTCCTGGCAGTGCCGTCTAGTATGTGTAGTATGTCGTGGGGGGTGTAACAATGGCCAGTATCACCAGACATGTTAGTATCCGGTTCTAGTACCCACTGTGATCCTCCCTCCTCTCCTCTTTCTCCTCAAGAGATGCCAGCTAACGCCAGAGAAGAGAGGGAGAGGTCCTCTGTAACCAAAGTTGTGCCTCACATTCCTGTCCCCCCAGGGTGTCCCGGCCTCCTCGTCCCGAGGTTCCACCGGCACTACGAGCACCCGTCCCCCAACCAGCTCCTCTACGACCACACGGCCAATCACATCGCCGAGAGCCACCTGCAGACCCTGCTGGGCAGCCCGATCGGCCGGGGAGGGGAGGCCCCTCTGGACATGGCTGCCGAAGACCGGGGCCAGGAAGACGAAGGGAACAGGGACGCTGAAGGGTTCGGCAGCCCTCCGGACCGCCACTGCCACCCTCATCATCCTCAGCAGGACAAACTGCTGACCAGCAGAGGTCTGATGGACACCCCTCTGTCCCCCAGCAGCAGCAAGGCGGTGGCTGTCCCCGAGGTGCAGGGGACGGTCAGCATGACCTTCAGCGAGACGCCGTGGGAGACCATGGAGTGGCTGGACCTGACGCCGCCCAGCTCCGCCTCCGCCTTCAGCGTCGCCCCGCCCGGCGTCCCCAGCATCTTCAACACGGAGTTCCTGGACGTGACGGGCATTAACCTGAACACTGCCATGGACCTTCACCTGGAGCACTGGTGAGAGCAGCACGGCGCCCAAAGAACCGCTGAACCCGGCCGTACCGGCTTCAGACGGGTCTGAGGAGGGGACATGGAGCTGGCATCTAAAGGCTGACGGAGACGTCAGGAGACGTAGGACAGATTGACACGATGCTCACACCGTGGTGCTCTCTGGCAACGGTGCGCACGGCTGCCATGGACGCATGACAGCGCTCTCATGAAGGATTTTCTGTACAGACGTTATGCAAACATGTTATGCAGGATCAGTGTTACACCACCTAGACTTGAAGACACAGTTTGACCATCTTTGTGAGTCTTTGTTTGTGTTACTGGAAAAAAAGCAAAACCAAGCCCTGAAAGGAATTCCACGTTCAGATGGATGGCTCATGTTGTAAATATCAACCATGCTGGCAGCGACAAGCTGACATCCAGTTAGTAGAATGGGAGAGAACACACACACCACCAACCCAGCATCTAACTGTGTCTAATCACTTCATCATTTCAACTAAATATTACTTTAAAAAGAAAAAAAAACTGATGTTCACCTTTAGCTTCATGCACACTTTATCACAGTCTGCTTGAGCGTAGAGTATGTGTGTAGAAACGGTTGTGATACTATACCTTAGAACTTTTTATACAAGTTAATTTTCACTATTTGGCATATTTATCCGCAGGGAGACGCTGCGGAGAAAGAGTGTCTTTGGAAATCTTTGGTCTTATCAGTTTTACTCAACAGACAATCTGTGCCTTATTTACAAAGCCTTTTTATGACATTTTATATATTTATATATATATATATCTTTGTCCCTTTTATAATTTTGTGTGAAATTACTATTCCCCCAAAAGGTACTGACAATTATTAAATTAGATAAAAGATCAATTCTAAATGTGTGTATACATATGTATATATATATATATATATATATATATATATATATACATATGTATATATACACTGTATATATATACACACACATATGTATATATATATATATATATAAACACATATATGTATGTATAGTCGTCCTCAAAATTGTTCATACCCTCCAATTAAAGAAGGAAAAAATCAGCTGTCAGTGAAATAAGGTTGAAATTGACCAAAGTAATATTAAATAAAAATTCTGTGAAAATCATGACATTGATTTTGAATTGTGGTTTGAAAGAAGTATTAAAAACAAACACACAAAAATAAAAACAAGTAAAGAAGCACAATGGGGCTCTGAAGCTAAAATTTTGTTGAGCAAAACTGTGAAGCAATCGCTACAATGAAGTGTTTCCTGTAACGTCCAATCACACGTCTGCACCTGCTGACAGGTATGTTGGTCCACTGTTCATGGGAAAGGTGCTCCAATGTGTCTGGGACAGCTTTGTTTGTTTGTTTGTTTTTTCAAAATCATTATTTCCAACCACAATTCAAAAGTAAAATTTTATTTCATTTAATTATAATTTTGTAAATCTTTTATGTATTATTAGGCCTCGTCCACACAAAGTCAAACTCTGGCCTAAATTTTTTACCAAACCAGCCTCTCATCCATACGAAGCCGGCATTTCGGGGGTCTGTAAACGATCTTTTTTTTATCAAGCCTTCAGAGTGGGAAGATTTTGAAACGCCTTTTTCTCAGTTCCATCTTTAAGCGCTGACCGCATTTTTTTTTTCTTACACGCATGCGTCATAGCTTCGCCTCTAAACACGCATGCGCTACACTCAGCATCACAACAACAATGGCGCCAACGTTGAATGTTTGCTGCTCGTATCCTTTCTGCTGCCATTTTTTTCGGTTTGGTTGTTCAACCTTCTTCTTTTTGGGAGTTTCTGGCGGATCGCAACCGTAGATCGGAGCATTTGGTTTGGTTGTTTAATGTTGTATAGATATTTCTGCGCATGCCCAGTACTTCATCGCCTGTTTTCGCCTATTTTTGCTTCAGCACCACAGCGCCACTTACAGGCCTGGCATATATTTTGCAGCATTTCAGACAAATGGTCTGGAAAATATGAGCGTTTCGTGTTCGTTTTGACTTCGTGTGGACATGGCCTCAGTTTCTTGTTATTTGAATTACTGTTGTAAATTTAGTCTTTTCTTATATTAGAAGGTATGAATAGTTTTCAGGACATTTGTAAAATGTGTGTGTATATATATATATATATATATATATATATATATATATATATACACACACACACACACACATATATATATATATATATATATATATACTCAAACACACAAATATGGCACAAAAAGTAAGTAAAGTGGTGCTTCTTGGTGGATTATTTCTTTGTTGTATTGGTGCATCTTAGTTATAAAACTTATACAGCTGGAAAACCTCTTTCTTTCTTTTGTTAATGAAGCCACATTTGTGGTAAATGCTTCTACCGACGGCAGCTGGACTGGAGAGTCAAAGTGTGGCAAAGAGGTGGAGAACACTGCTGATGGCGGCACCAAGAGGGTAAAAGGCTTCCGCTTATCTGAGGTGGTGTGGCGGGGGCAGCTGCCTAAGCAAGGAAGCCCAGACTTCCCTCTCTTTCCGGCCACATCCACCAGCTCATCCGGGGATCCCGAGGCGTTCCTAGGCCAGCCGGGAGATATAGTCCCTCTGGCGTGTCCTGGGTCCCCCCGGGGTCTGGTCCCGTTGGGAGGCATCTGGAACACCTCACTAGGTGTTCCTCACTAGGCGTCCAGGAGGCATCCTGACCAGATGCTCGAGCCTCCTCATCTGGCTCCTCTCTCTATGGAGGAGCAGCGGCTCTACTTTGAGTCCCTCCCGGATGACCGAGCTCCTCCTCCTATCTCTAAGGGAGAGCCCGGCCATCCTGCAGAGGAAACTCATTTCGGCAGCTTGTACCTGCGATCTTGTTCCTTCGGTCATGACCCACAGTTGGTGACCGAATGTGATGGTAGGAACGTAGATCGACCAGCCAATCGAGAGCTTCTCCTTCTGGCTCAGCTCCTTCTTCACCACAACAGACCGATGCAGCGTCTTCATCACTGCAGACGCTGCACTGATCCGTCTGTCCATCTCCCCCTCCATCCTTCCCTCATTCCTGAACAAAACCCAGAGATACTTGAACTCCTCCTGGGGCAGGACCTATACATACATATACAGTGCGGAAAAAAAGTGTTGAAAACGTCAACATTTTTTTTCAGAAAATATATTTCTAATAGAGCTATTGACATGAGATTTTCACCAGATGTTGGCATCAGCCCAAGTAATGCACACATACAAGAAATCCAAACATTTATGTCCATAAATGAAGTAATGTGTAATATAGTGAAATGACACAGGTAATAAGTATTGAATACGTTTACTGAAATTTATTCAATACTTAGTACAAAAACCTTGTTGGTGATTTCAGCCTCCAGATGCCTCCTGCATGGAGAAACCAGTGGAATACGTTGTTCAGGTGGGATTTTGGTCCATTCTTCCACACAAACTGCCTTCAAGTCTTCAGGGTTTCAGGGGTCTCTTAAATGAAACTCAGACCTTTATTTCTTTCCAAAGATTTTTAATTAGATTCAATTGGGTGATTGACTGGGCTGTTCTAGCAGCTTTATCTTCTTCTTCTTAAAGCAGGTGAGTGTTTCTTGGCTGTGTGGTGGGACGGTCGTCTTGCTGAAAGATGCAGCCTCTTTTCATCTTCAGCAGATTCTGGTCCAGAATGTCTCTCTACTTTTCTTCATTCATTCTTCCTTCAATGATATGAAGTCTGCCAGTACCACATGCTGAAAAACAGCCCCCACCATGATGTTCCCACCTCCAAACTTCACTGTTGCTATGGTGTTTTTGGTGCCATTTCTCCTCCAAACATGTTGTGTCTTATGACATCCGAAGAGTTCAGTTCTGGTCTCATCTGACCAGACTATGTTTTCCAGAATATCATGGGTTTGTCCAGATGTTGTGTTGCAAACTTCAAACCATCATCAACCTGTTTTTTCTTCAGAAATGGAGTCTTGCGTGGTGTGCGTGCATGAAGGCCATGGCGGTTGAGTGAATTACTTCTTTTCTCTGAAACAACTGTAGCTGCTGGTTCCAGGTCTTTCTGAAGCTCTCCACGAGTGGTCCTGGGCTGTTGGAGAACCTTTCTGATGATTGTTCTGACTCCTCTGTCTGAAATCTTGTGAGGAGCATCTGGCCGTGGCCGCTTTATGACCATGCCGTGTTCTTTCCACTTCCGGATGATGGTCCCAATGGTGCTCACTGGAACTTTCAGAAGTTTAGAAATGCACCTGGAACCAATGCCTTCAGTGTGTTTGCAATAATAAGGTTGCGTAGGTCTTTAGACAGCTCTTTGCTTTTACCCATCATGCAATGCTTCTTGTCTGACACCTTGGTGATGAGAAACCTTTTTAAAGGCATCAATCAGGACTAAAGCAGCTGATATTACTTTGCAATGATAGAAGACAGGATTACTTTCAAAATACTGACAGACTCCAGCTGCTTTCTTGGCTTTTCAGGTCTTTTTGCGCCTCCACTTCTTCATGTGTTCAATACTTATTTCCTGTGTCATTTCACTATATTACAGATAATTTAATTTATGGACCTAAATGTTAGGATTTGTGTGTATGTGTGCATTACTTGGGTTGTTGCCGACATCTGGTAAAAATTTCACGTTAATAACTCTACTGGAAATATATTTTCTGAGAAAACTGTTGACGTGTTCAATACTTTTTTTTCTCAACTGTACCTGTGTTTCATCATAATCACGTAAGAATTTCATCTACCAGATGGTAGAGCTGGACCTTAAAGTGTTAAATAAGAAATTGTTGAATTACCAACAGTCCAGGCATGACGCCAAGAATCAGCTGTTTCTGATAAGTTCTTCATTGAAATCCACAAAAATCACCTTCTGCTCATCTTCCCTACAAATGTGGCTCCAGTGAAGAGAGAACTAAAGAAGCTGTCCAACAATGTTCGGTTTATGGCTAGTAAGCATTGTTTCAACAAATGATCCACCAAACATTCATTTACGACTTCTTGTGCAAAGTTTAGATATATTTCATTTTTTATCTTTGCAAATTTCAACATTTTAGCCTCCAGGTCAATCAGTTATTTATTTAGTAGTTTTATATTTATACTTGATCCTGTATTTATAGACATTCCTCTCTAACTGATTGGGGTTGTTTTTTTTATTATTACCCGTGAAAATACCATAATGATCATTGCCACTATTTTACTGATCAGTTTTCTTACAAATGTGATGCAAAATGAAGGAACCACTTTGAAAAGCCATGTTTTCTTAAATCATTAAGCAATCATATGAATTGGAAATGTAGACTGTAAGCACTTGTGAATAGAAAATTGTAATATATTCCGATCTTAACTGTGAACGCGTCATGTTAACTTCCATCACAGCCAGCCGAGGTATGCCGCGGGATAAACCAGGATTTCTGACTCAGACACGAAGGCAGGGTTCATTGTTCCAGGCTGGGGGGATGTTTCTGGACGGGGTGATGTCTCCGTCAGGCTCCGAACGTTCAGCCAGAGAGCAACTGCCAGCCAATCAGATCATGTCATCATCGGCGCTACACCTGCAGAAGTCAACCCCACTCACTCCTGGACACCTTTATGTGAATCCTGTCTTACGGTCTCAGCTTTGCTCAGTAGTTTCTGTATACGTGTAAAAATTCTGAATATTATCTTGGCATTTTGGGAAATAAACACTTTTTTGTGCCATGAATCACATGAAAATAAGTGAAAACTGTTGTTAGTTTCATGTCTTTGGAGACTCAGCATGCAACATGTTAGCGTAGCTTCCACAGAGACACAAACGCCAGAACTGGGGCCTCATTCATCAAACTGTGCGTAGGATCTTTACTAAAAGTGTACTTGCGCCACAAAACAAAGTTTGCATGCGCCGAAAAATATTCAGATTTATAAAACCGGGTGTGTGCAAAGATCCAAGCAATTTCCCCTTTATAAATCACACTCCCTGGAAGTTTGCGCAGGTGAATTTGGCTCATATCCCCCCCCCCCCTTTGCATTCACCACTTTCTACCATAAATGGTGAATGCAAAGCACCTTATGGATTTTTCTGCATTTAAATAAGCCAGCTGATCGGCGGCATTGAAAGCTTCATTGTGGCAACTGAGAAGACAATAAAATGCAATTTCATTGAGATTAAAGTGGAGGTGCTTGTTGGTGGTGGAGGCTCATAAAAACATTTTATTTGAACTTCACAGTGGAATAAAAGATGAACAAGTGACAGCACGTTGCTGCAGCGGTGAATGACGTCAGCGGTACTTCATTCATCCAAACACTGATGGCTCACTCCACAGAGTGCATTATGGTCAACAGCTGCATCCGGCAGGTCGGTCGGGTCCACTTCAACACATAGATCTAGGAGTTTCCAAATTTTTTGAGCTATGACCTCCAAAATACCAGCCATTGGTGTTGGTGATTCCCACGACGGCTGAGCTCTTTATTGTGCGATTGATCAGATCATCCTGCGGCATCTTTACATGTGAGGCTGGAAAACTGTCTGAATCTTCATGAATTTGGAAGATAACGTGGTTGTTGGTGGATTATGTGCACAGCTGTACGAAAGCTGACGAAAAACAACTTAACCGACCAAGATATTACCAAAGTATATAAATTGCCATCACTATATAATTGAAGATATACTGTAGCTCCCTTAAATGAGGCTAGCTCAATCCAGAAACAGACGGGAGTTTACAAGGGTCGACAGTATGATGGTTAAAGGTGCACTGCGCAAGTTTAAATGTTAAATATTATTCTTTTCTTCCCTCCACATGCTATTACAATTAACTGATGTGTAGAATGAGCTGATCTTTCTTCACTGTGGTGGTCTCTAATACTGTTTCTGCTTAATATGAGAGTTTTGGGTACGAAGACTCAAGGGGGCGCTTGTGGGGGAGACAAGCTGCGCGTTCTCGTTCGTCTGGCTGCACCGGTGTCGTATTCCGCCACCGCAGGTCCGCGCATGTTGAGACAACACTAACAGCTGCTAAAGGATGGAGAACAGGTGCCTCTCAAACCCAACTCAGACTCCAGTAAGACAGAGAAGAGATGTTTTGTCTTGTGAAATGAAGAGAACCAAACTGGAGTCTGACCGGTCCCCACGGCAGGGGGGCGTTTTTCGGCACAACACCGGCACCGGAGTAAGACGGGAGTAAACAACCGAGCAGCTTTTTTTCTTTCTTTTTTAATTGGAGGGAGCTCCGATAGTCTGGGAATAAAACAGGACCCACAGCTGGCTTTCTTCTTACGAACAAGGTAAATGTGATGAATGACGGAAATAAGGATGAATAATATTGCAATGCTAAGTTTTTAGCATGTAAATGTAGCAATATGACAGCCATATGACTGTTCCCGGGGAAGAGATACACTCTATCCACTTGCTAAATTCAGTTGATGCGGTAATTTTATATGGTAATCGTGGTCTCAGCCTGTGAATTTAGTTATTTGAACTACAAGCCAGCGTTAGCTTGTTGTTACCGTTAGCATACAGTCCGTCAGTTTACTCAACGTTCAAACCGTAAACAACTTGATTTTTATTTTTTTTTTTTTTTAAAAAACATTATTCCTACTCCTGCTCCAACTGAGGGGAATATGGGTTAAAAAACTAAAGACCAATGCAGTTGAAGCAGCTCATACGTGTGCACGACATTAGCATCATTTCCACTTGTTGCCAGAGGGGCAACAAGTGGAAATGCAGTCTGGACTGCAAGTTGGAAAACCAGGGCTAATATTAGTTTGGCTTTTACCCGCTTCTGAGCTCTGAAGGAGGCTTGAAGCTGAATAGTTTGAAGAACGAGGCGGCCATTAGCCTGAGAGGGAGGGGCGCTAAGTTTGAATGCTGCTGTTTGCAAACAGAAACGGTGGGGGGGACTTTCGGACTCTACCTTTAAAGGAGTGATGACATAGCAGTAAAAACTAGTTCATGTAGTTGGCATTGCTGCATATCTCAAATCTCCAAAGAAACAAACTGCATTTTTTTTTACAGTGGGGTATTGTTTTGAAACACCAAACCTCCTTTCGTCAGTAATACAGTGCTAATGATAAGCATCTTTACCCAGGGACCAAGTTGACTTCATTTTGATTGGCTACACCTTATTTGGCTATAACCTTATTTAGAGAAAGTAGGTCAAGATGCCCTAGTGGACGGAGTTTGCTAAAGGCCATCTGTTAGCATCATCGTGAGCTATGTTTATCAGACAAGACAGCATATAGAAAATAAATAAACTTACAGGTAATGACAAGGTTTTGGTCCCCTCCCTCAGTGTTACTGCAGAAGTTTTCTTTTAAATCCATTTGTTTAAAAACCCAGACCTGACTGCTTATAGTAGTCACTCCTTCACTCGTAGTTGAATCGGAGGGAGGGGGGGGCAAAGCGGAGGGTGCATACACAGTTAGGAGAGAGGGGGGGGCTGTTTACTTGATAGTGTGCTCTTATTGGAGCAAAAGAATTATGTAGAATGATAGAACTACGTAGAATGATAAGCTGCTGTCTGATTGAACCGTTTCTGAACAAAGAGATAAAGCTGACAGACCATAAACAGGAACTTTGATTCTCACTCTGGACATTCACATGAACTCATCAGTGCACAACAGATCATATTATACCCCCAAAACCCCAGAAAAGTGAAATTTGATGTCATGGCACCTTTAAAGCATTGATGAAATACAGGAGTTTTGCTGCAGATAATGTCTTATAGTGGCTGCCCCGTCTCCACCATGATACTGGACGTTCACCGAAGGCAACTCAACGTAACATCTTTCGAAGGACTCAAAGTGATGCAGAACCTTTACCGGTGAGTAAATCCACGTATACTCCTAAAAATTAGGTCCAGGTTGAAAAAAAAAAGGAACATATCCTTTAATGCAACACTGAATGGAAATAAATCTTGTGACATTGGGGATTATCACGCTTACCGGAACTTCCCGGTATTTTGGGCACTTCCTCTTCCGGGCCATGTTAACAACAGCCGTTCCTGCTCTGTTATACTGTTTAAATCGTATAAACTCCAAATATACTTAGTATTCATTCCAGACCAAAGTGATACTGGATCAAAAGGATTAAAAAAATCTTTTTTTCCTTTTTATAACCCCACATTTCTTTACCCCCACGCCACATTTCCCATATTTTTTTTCTCTCCATCGCTCGTTTTATGACCTCTCTTTTTTTTTTTTTTTTGGTTTTTTTGTCTCCTGTGATTTATTTTTTCTGATGTTTCCTGTTTTTTCCTCATGATTTCATTCACATTTCAGGTTTTTTTTATTTTTTTTTTTTTTCTTTTTTCTCTTTTTTTTCTTTTCTCAGATTTGTTTTCATTTTTCATTATCTTTTCTTCATACTTCTTTCTATTTTTTTATTTTATTTTCTCTTTTATTTTCTCTTTTTCTCCTCCCCCCCCCCTTCTCTCTCTTCTCACCCCCTCTCCCCCTCCCCCCCCTCTCTTTCTCACCTCTCTCTCTTTCCATCTTGTTTTTTTTTCTGTTTTCTCTTTTATTTTTTTCTAAATATTTATTCCCATTCTTTCTCCTGATTTATTAATAACATCCATCCCCCCTCATCCCTTTCTCTTCATTTTCTTTTTTTTTTTTTATTTTTTTTATTCTTTTATTTCATTTTCTGTTTTTTTCACTCACTTCTTTCTCTTAGTTTTCCTTTTTACTCCCTCCGCACCTTTCCCCACATCTTCCCTTCTATTCAAATTTCATTTATTTTCTAATTAACCTATAATTATTAATTCATCATCTCTCATCTAGGTCTCCTCCATTTCCCCCCCACCCCTTTATTAAATAATAGTCTTTCTTTCTTCATTCCCTTCTTTAAAAAATTTTTTTTCTTTTTATTTTTTTCATTTACATTTATCCAACCCACTATCTTTTTCTTTTCCTCCTTTTCTTCCCCCCTTTTCATTTTCCTTTTTTAACCCCCCAATCCTCTAAATTCGTCTTCCCCCCCTTTTCATGACACCGGGGAATGCAGGTTTTTTTTTCCCCTTCCCCTCCCCCCCCCCTTTTTTTTTTTTTTTCCCCCCCCTCTTCTTTTTTTTTTTTTTTTCCTTTAAATTTTTAAATGTGCAGCTCTCTTTCATTACATTACCACTCGATGACGTGCCTACTTGGCGGCTGAAACCACAAGCATCTAAGCGTCTCCTTCTTGCAGTCCCCAGTGTTCCACTGGACGAGGACAGCATGTGGTAAGCACATGTAAGCCGCAGTAAACGCAGCTGGCAATGCAGCTCTGTGTCGCGTGGGCCCCCCCGACACACAAACATTGTTGTATTATAAAGTTCGGCCCTTCACCGCGGCAAATCGATCGCTTTGATCCAGCTTTTGATCCAGTATCACTTCAGTCTGGAATGAAAACTTAAGTATCTTTGGAGTTTATACGATTTAAACAGTATAACAGAGCAGGAACGGCTGTTGTTAACATGGCCCGGAAGAGGAAGTGCCCAAATACCGGGAAGTTCCGGTAAGCGTGATAATCCCCTATTGCAGAAGCTCATCAAAACAATGCGACAGCAAATGCTAAAGTCGGTCCAACAAAATATTAGTGTATGACCTTTATTTTTGGTGGCGTGGCAACTTTTAATTTTGGCCAGGCAGTGTAATTTGTTTTACAAATATTCAAAGATAATTTATTACATTTAAAAGCAGGGGTCTACCTTAGTCTGTTCTTCATCATATTTTGGAGATATTCCACGTTTTTATGAGAAAAAAATACATTTGTGCCATCTGCAGGAATTTTCAGTCATTTACATGTAGAACGAAAAGAAGCGGTCCTAACATGGAACCTTGTGGAACCCCATGATTAATGATTTTACTGTGACTCACTATTGTTTATTTTAATGTATTCTCCCTATCATATAACTAATGAACCAATCACTTGACACCCCTAACGAAGGCTTTTGCATCTGTAGCCAATAAATGTCAGTCTGACATGATTGCTTAGTCACTTTCCCTCCTTCTGTCCCTCCAACAATGTCCTCTTGTGCTTCTGTACCTAATCAGCCATGGTGAGCGTTGATATCCAGTTGATAGTGTTATGCGTTTTCTCGTCTCCAGGAAGGCTGATGATGGAGGACAGAGGGTCATCAAGAAAGGAAAACAATCTGCAGACGGGGAAGTTTTTTGTTTTGTTGTTGTTGGTGTCAGAACGTAACTGGGTTGTCCTTTCCCGTCCCCTGCTTCCCACATGCTGATTAACGGTTGCATCATAACTCGCTCACATCAGCAGACCGAGGCCACTGAAATATAGTTAAATACTGAAATAGTCAGATGGAACGTCCTCTGTAAACAAGTTTAACTTTGTTTTATTTTCACCAGTGACGTCCCCATGAGAAGATGACGTCAACTTCCCGTTTTTTGTTGTAATATTTTGTGGCAGTTTAGCCATTTTATGAATTTTTCAATAATACTCCCCAATGATGGTGAAAAAAAAAACAAAAACGATTTTCTGTTGCTGGACTACCAAGTTGCTGTTACTGTTGCTACTGCAGAAAGACGAGTTATAAAAAGATGTTAATTCATATCTGTAGTTTAACTTCTCTCTTATTCACAAGAAGCACACGATGCAGGCTCTCCATCTTTTCCACAGGAACTTTATTTATAACCTTGATAAAGATACAATATAATATTCATTGCCCTTAATATTATCTTATATCCTAATATGAACATTCTAGTAAATTGCAATTTATACAACATGTACCTCAGAGATTCATGTTCACCAGCGGTAAGTTAGTTTCCTGGAAACACGTCCAGACCCTGACACACCAAGACCAGAGCTGGAGATGGAAACGCTCCGTCTGCAGACTCTTTTCTGGGGTTTGCTCCCTTTTCTCATTACAGATAGTAATGTAACTTAAGGAGAGCTGATGCCCCCAAAAACCTGCTTCTGGCTCGTCCTGCTAAACAAGCCAAATGATTCAACATGTCTGGTATTAACGCTCGACCCTGGAGCCCCCCCCCACCCCTACGACGGGGGCCATTTTCAACACGGCTGTTGAGCCACAGCATATTCACACGAGGGATTTCTACAAATTCACTACAGCTTGGACAGCTAATCTCGATGAAGTCGTAGTTTTGGATTTTCTTACAAGTGAAAACTTTTCTTCATCATAAAAAATGGAAAAGTTTGAGTGACTCAGACGACCGCTGTAATGCATCTTATTTTCATATATTTTCCATATCAACTTAAAGATACTCCAGACTCGTATCAGTCTTGCAACATGTGAGCGTTTTGACCTTTGACCCGGTGTACCATCTTTAATTTCTTTGCTTATTGTCATGCAAGCTACAGAAAAATGGAAACTACTTCCAACTGCGTTGCTGATGCGAGTGATGATGTTCCAGATGTTGACCGTTGACCGATAAATCCCCTCTGTTTCAGAGAACACCTTAGGGGTTGGAATATACTTGCTTGCATACTATACTTGCATGCGGCCGCATGTGGAAACACCATCATCATCATCAGTGCAAGCCAGGAAGACATGCCGGATCACAGAAGAACATGCCAAGTCCAAGAGTCGTAACTATGGCGCTGAAGTGGGAAACGTGACTTATCAGCATTTACACGAAGCTTCGGCAGGAACGTAGCTGCAGCTGCTCGTGTGTGCGGCAGTACGGTGGTCAGCATGGAGGAGTTTAACTGGACAGTGCTGAGACGAGGAAGACCACGGAGGACCACGGAGGACACCGCCTCCCTGTGCATCCGAGCAGAACCGGCCTAGAACAGCAAATCAGGACGATCCAGACATATACAGACTCGTTTACATCAGCTTCACATCCAGTCTGTCCCTCGTCTCCCGTCTTCTTGTTTTAGTCACAAAGCTCAGCATCTTTCTCGAAGAAAAAGTAATTTATGACAGCGTTTTGAGAAAAAAAAACTAAATCTAACGGATTATTCTGTCGCATCTGGATCAAAACACATTTAATAAGCATCAGCTTCCATCAGATGAACCTTTGGCTCGTGTTTAAAGCTTATTAACATCATATTGTTACATAACATTCTTGGGCTGCCACAAACTATTATTTTAATAATCGATTAGTCACCGATTATTCTGGCGATTAGTCAACTAATCAAATCAATCTAAAATTGTGGCATATTTACAGTCCCAGTCAAAAGTTTGGGCACTTTCTCACTGAATCTGATGGAAAAATGCGCCCAAACTTTTGACTGCTAGTATGTGTGTTTATTTATGTCAATATACAATTCAAGAAAATCTGACCAGACAGAAAGACGGACAAGGCAGTGGAAGATACAGCAGCAATTCTGAGAGGGAAAACAAAGCTTAAAAACAATAAAAGATTAGTCGATTATGAAATGAGTCTATTTTGATAGTCGACAATAAGTCGTTTAATCGTGGCAGTCCTATATCATTCGTATGTCGTGAAAAATAGCACGTTATGTCATCATGTTCTAATCCCTCAGACACCAAACACTGGATGAAAATTAGGGCGCAACGATACAAACGGTTCAGTTCGATAATTTAGTTCCTTGCATTTTTTCGATACAGAAAAGAAGTCTTCATGCTTCTTTTATAGGGCCGTCAAAAGATTAATCCTGATTAATCACATTACTTTTATCACATCTAGACCATATTTAGGATTAAAGGTTAAATATGGAACAAAGACAGAACAGCGACTTCACGTGTGTCTAGTTTGTAGTTGCAACAGCAGAAAAACAACTCCAGGCGTTCGGTTGCCAGGCTCACTGCTGATGCTGGGAGTGACCCACAGTCTGCATCATGTCCAACAAGTAATGCAGAGGAGTTTATAACTGACAGCTAACGTTAGCCACGTTAGCAAACAAGCTAGCTTATGGATCCAGGAGGAAAGTTGCCATTTCCGTGTTTTGATGCCGTGGAAAACGTTCATGTGGGTCCATCTAATATAGTCTTCCCTTAAATTCCCTCCAGTTTTTGCTCTTCTTAGGTCACTCCTCATCTGAGACGGATAAAAATCTCTCCGGGCTCTGAAGCAGCTGCTTGACATGCCGACTTCACCGTTTCCTCCTGTACCAGCCTAACTGTGCCCAACGTTCTGTTGCCACACAGAGATCGTATT
Organism: Atherinomorus stipes; assembly: GCA_023101725.1. Taxonomy (NCBI): domain Eukaryota; kingdom Metazoa; phylum Chordata; class Actinopteri; order Atheriniformes; family Atherinidae; genus Atherinomorus; species Atherinomorus stipes. Next base: position 205,813 of record JALJCO010007284.1, on the reverse strand, counting down.
TGGCAACCCGCTATGGCGGCCTGCATTGGCTTGTAGATGTCAACATAAAGCCATTGTCGAACCCGTTAAAATTTATTTTATATTTATTTTCAGGCAAAATAAAAATTTTTTTAGGAAATGTACTTTCATTCTTCACCCCTCCAAACGACTCATGGAGGTATAATTTTTCTTTAAATTCAGCTTTTAATAAAAATGTTCCATATTCAACCTTTAAAACGGACTGGAGTCAAGATTAAGAAACGAAACTCGCGACTGGCGCTTCAGGTAACTGCAGCCACGAGCCAAGCCGTCACGGGAGCGTGAACAAACTAAAGCTTTAATGTTGTTTACTACGCTTTTTCTTCGTAGTTCCACTTTTTAGTGTCTTTCAGTTGATCTGGATCGTTTTCTGACGGCAGAAGAATCCATAACTGTCGCTTACAGTGTTTGAATTTACTGCAACTGTCTTCTTCCTGTATCAAAACTGTCCGGGATGCTGATTTGACGTCACGTCCGCAGGGCAGCGCGGGAAATTCAGACACTGAATTGCATCGCATTCTGCAGCACACAGCCTGTTCAAGGCAACGGAGAGAAACGTGGGTGGAAACGTTCTTTTTGGCATTTAGCGCTTCATCACCCATTAGTATTAAAAAGAAATGGACATGCATGTTTGTTTGTTTTTAAATTCCTGCCTCTAGTCTTTAGAAGTGTCTCAGCAGGAATTATGCATTTATCTTTAGTAGACTAGACTGAAACCCTGTCCTTACATGTCTCCCAAAAGTCCTTCAGACTGCGACAGTTTAGTCCAGAATGCTGCTGATACGATCCTCACAGGCTGACTTCACAACTGTCTTAATGTGACGCTAAAATTCAGCTCTGAGTCTGGGACTACACCCAGATTTCTGACTTGGTTTTAGCCTCTAAGTTGTAAAACATAAGTTAATGTATTTTCTGCACATAGCAGTACTAAAGATTAAAAACAATATTTTGTTTGACAATGAGATTAATCAGGATTAATCTTTCGACAGCTCTTCTTTTTTAATGCCAGCATAAACGAGCGGTCATATTCGTTGTGCTCCCAACGACGCAGTCCAGCATCGTGCGGCACGTCCGACATGTTTGACACCAGTCCACGTTTTTTTTAAACACTCTGAAAACACTCATTACTTACAAATAAAATCTGCACACGCCATTCTTTCATTTCCACGTTTACAAGCTAAACACGTCGTTCCTGAACTGACCCCACGGCTTCACAGCGCTTAAACCGCCACGCACTGACGGCGGATTAGATCTTCACGCTGCGGCGGCGACCGAGCCTGACACGACTGTTACAGCAGAATATGCCTAAAAACAACAAACTCCTAAATCCACGTCTCTTTTCAGCTCCATTCGTCGCCGTCTTCTTCAACACGTTAATGTCGCACGTTGATGCAGATGCTCCATTACGGCTCCCCCTACAGGCCTGCGGAGGCACTGCAGCCTTTCAGTGAACGTCTTTACAGAAAACTTCTCACGTCATCACTTCCGTCTCCATGTTGCTTCGGTATCCTGAACAGACGACGAGCACGTCCCTGTTAGATCTAAGAATCTTTTGACGAGAGCGTACTATCGTCCTGATCCAGTTTTTAGTTTTTATTTTCCTACTACTGTTAAACTGGATCATTTGCAGGGAAAAAACTTCCAAGTTAATTCTTTGGTAGCAACAAAACTGCAGTTAGCTACAAGTGACTGCACTTGTTCAGTTTTTAGTGTGAACCAAAAATTAAACTTTTTACCCTTCATTTTCATACTTACTGGTGCACATTTTCTACTTCTTTTTTTCTATTAAACCACCATATTTGCTGGTTTATTGCTTTGGTAGATTATATCTGATCGAACAGGTTCATGTTCAATCTTTTTTTCAAGCCAGTGTAATCCGACTACAGTCATTTATAATTATTTTAATGGAAAAAGATGAAATTCTAATAAGATTCTGGTATAAAGGTTAGCTTCATACCAAGAGGAAGTCAGGTTTTAGACATCGACATGCTTAGCTCTGTGACTCAAACAAAAAGATGTAAGACTCAAATTGAAGCCACCACTCAGTAGAAGGAAAATGAATCGTCCCAGTCGGCATTAAATGACCAGTTCCAGACTGCAACTGGGAGGGAAACCAGCTGTAGAAGGGGAAAGGCACGCGACCCAACCCGTGAGCTTTTTGGAAGGAAACACTTTGCATACTTGTCATTTACCACGTGTGGAGGTGCGCACAACAGACTGCGTTTAAAGTGTGTGTTTAGACAGTATCAGCATACATCAGTACATAGCAACAACTTAGATGTGAACACACTTATGCATACATACAATGTACAATCCATCTGGTGTCTGCTTCGTTTGTACGTCGTGAGCTCCACAACGTTTATTTGGTAGACTCTGTTTTTGTGTAAAGTTCAAGTATATATATTTTCCATATACTTATATTCTTTAACTCTCGTCACAAAAAAAGAAGCATTTTACTAAGACAATGTTACATCTTCAAGTTTTTCTGGCTGAAAATGGATGATGATCGTTTGATCCTTAAATGAGGTGATGGAGGAGACAATGTTGGTTTGCGCCGGGCAGTTTGGACTGATTTCCTTTGCTCTTTGGAACATGTGAACAAACAGGTGCCTGTAATGAAACTCTGGGGGCTGAAAGGACAAGCGTTGCATCACAAGTGTCGTCCCCCCCCCCCCCGGTGCATCCATCTAGCATCAGTCAACATACATGGGAGAGATGGGAGAGGCGGGGATCTGATCCAGGATGCGACAAACGTAGCTGGCGACGTCCACGAGGCGCTCCTCGTACATCAGGATAAACGGGTGTTTCTGGGGAAACATCAGAGGAGAGATAGTTTATCTGTGAAACTGGAAACGCTGGAATCCTGCACGGGAAGCAGAACGTCTCGTTCCTCAGGCCGTTCTCCTTGTTCGACCCCTCAAGCAGGACTTTCTACTTGTGGAGCTCCCAGAAGTATCGTGTGATTGGTCGGCCATTTGAGGTGGGCGGGGTTAACACAGAGACGCTTAAAGCAGAGTTGTTACTTCCACAGATGAAGGCTGAGTGGATAGTTTTAATAAACAGCTGATCGAGGTGGTGAGAAAATACGAAAATGTAAATACACGTGGTGTTTTAATACACGGACACAACAGCGTGAACAATCCCGTCCTGCCACGGACCAGGTTTGTTGTTAAGGTACGATCACTGATGAAGACCGTCTTCATTAAAAGTATTCCTGCTCATATTTAATTCAATGGCAGCAACACGTTTTCTACTTGTGGAAGGTCTGGACTGCAGGCGGACCAGTTCAGCAGCCAGACTCTGGACTGCAGGCGGACCAGTTCAGCTACCAGACTCTGGACTGCAGGCAGACCAGTTCAGCAGCAGGACTCTGGACTGCAGGCAGACCAGTTCAGGACCCAGACTCTGGACTGCAGGCAGACCAGTTCAGCAGCAGGACTCTGGACTGCAGGCAGACCAGTTCAGCAGCAGGACTCTGGACTGCAGGCAGACCAGTTCAGGACCCAGACTCTGGACTGCAGGCAGACCAGTTCAGCAGCAGGACTCTGGACTGCAGGCAGACCAGTTCAGCAGCAGGACTCTGGACTGCAGGCAGACCAGTTTAGCAGCAGGACTCTGGACTGCAGGCAGACCAGTTCAGCAGCAGGACTCTGGACTGCAGGCAGACCAGTTCAGCAGCTGGACTCTGGACTGCAGGCAAACCAGTTCAGCAGCAGGACTCTGGACTGCAGGCAAACCAGTTCAGCAGCAGGACTCTGGACTGCAGGCAGACCAGTTCAGCAGCAGGACTCTGGACTGCAGGCAGACCAGTTCAGCAGCTGGACTCTGGACTGCAGGCAAACCAGTTCAGCAGCAGGACTCTGGACTGCAGGCAGACCAGTTTAGCAGCAGAACTCTGGACTGCAGGCAGACCAGTTCAGCAGCTGGACTCTGGACTGCAGGCAAACCAATTCAGCAGCAGGACTCTGGACTGCAGGCAGACCAGTTCAGCAGCTGGACTCTGGACTGCAGGCAAACCAGTTCAGCAGCAGGACTCTGGACTGCAGGCAAACCAGTTCAGCAGCAGGACTCTGGACTGCAGGCAGACCAAGGGGCAAACTCCGCCTCAGAACAGTGAAGCTCGCTTCCTTGTTGTAAATAGTGTAATCCTCCCTTCATCCACTAGGGGCTGGCTCCAAGAGCGAGCAAATCCCCATAGACTCCCATGTTAAAAACGCCGACTTCACAGCAGAAATAAACAGGTTGACAGCCTGGTTCAAAAAATCATTTTAGGTTTATTAGGTCACGTTTACCTTCATGTCAACTGTGAGGGGGGTGAATTTTTTTATAACTCATTCGTTTAGATGTTATTTATTCTTCAAATTACACATAATTAAGGGCGTATCCTTATGATTGACATGCGGCAGACCGGAAGCTCCGCCTGCCGACCGGAGGCTCCTAGTTAGCTCCTTCTTTGCTCTTAATAAGATCTCAGTTTGTTACAGAGTCGCACAACGGCGGTGTTTAGTCAGCGAATTGCAAGTCTAAGCACGTCTTACCTTAACCATGCCGCTTAGGGGGCTTATCTTTGTTAGCTCCTCTTAGTTTCGTGTTAGCTCAGTTAGCGTTTAGCCCACAGTACGTCAGCTGTCAATCATTTGTCCCGCGGCCGCGCTGTGCCCATTTTAGGATTTTCCTGGAGTGACGACGTACGTGACACGGCAAGATGGCGACGGTAAGACACGCCCAACTGGCTTCACATTTCTCTATTCAGAAGAGACCGGAAGCTACGTCCAGTAATTATATACAGTCTATGAGGCAGACCAGTTCAGCAGCAGGACTCTGGACTGCAGGCAGACCAGTTCAGCAGCTGGACTCTGGACTGCAGGCAAACCAGTTCAGCAGCTGGACTCTGGACTGCAGGCAAACCAATTCAGCAGCAGGACTCTGGACTGCAGGCAGACCAGTTTAGCAGCAGGACTCTGGACTGCAGGCAAACCAGTTCAGCAGCCGGACTCTGGATTGCAGGCAGACCGGTTCAGCAGCCAGACTCTGGACTGCAGGCAGACCAGTTTAGCTACCAGACTCTGGACTGCAGGTAGACCAGTTCAGCAGAAGGACTCTGGACTGCAGGTAGACCAGTTCAGCAGCAGGACTCTGGACTGCAGGCAGACCAGTTCAGCTGCCGGACTCTGGACTGCAGGTAGACCAGTTCAGCAGCCAGACTCTGGACTGCAGGCAGACCAGTTCAGCAGCAGGACTCTGGACTGCAGGCAGACCAGTTCAGCATCTGGACTCTTCTCCATGCTGCTGTGATGGATCCAGCATGTGGTCCAGGTCTTGCTAAAACCTGCAAGGCCTTCCCTGAAAGAGGCGTTGTCTGGATGGGAGCAGATGTTGCTCTAAAAGCGGACTATAACCATCCACATTTAGATATGCACGATATTATCGGTCTGATATGGGTATCGGCCGATATTGGTTTTAAAAACTGAATATTGATATTGGCTGAATTTTTCTAAATTTTATTTGTTTATTTGATAAGGACTGCAAAAGAAAAACAAAAACACTTCAAAATACGACAGACACTCAAAAAGTGTTATCTGAACGGCAAATTAGCGTTTGAATGGCTAATGAGGCAGAAGGAGGCTAGCTGTATGAGCAATCTGTTCATCTGAAAACACTCTCAGCTCTGAAAAAAAATCCAGTTATCTTTTTAAGTAACAAAAACATGAATAAAGGATCTGCATAACTGGCTCTGCTCCACTTCCGCGGTCATGCTAAACTTACACTCGTGGTAACTCAGACACACATATTCCAACAGCCCAGATTTATACATTATAACTCATTTATATTTACTTGACTGAAATTTAAAAAACAATTAAACAAATTAAACATGGCAGCGCTTTAATTTTGCAGCATCTGCTGTGTCAGCTCACCCTTTAAGCTTAAAATAAGCAGAGTAACTCACCAGAAGCTCCTTGTACTTTGGCCTTTTTGACTCTTCCTTTGTAAGGCTGGACAGAAGATAAAAAAGAGATAATATGTATGTAAACAACAATACTGAAATCATGTTTGCTTATAGAGCAACCTGACCAGAGGAACAATGGCAGGTGGAAGCCCAGTACACAGAATCATTGAGCCAGACTTACCATAGGTTAACAAAGTTGATGAACTTGGGGGAGAACTGCCTCTCCTCTGAGTTGCTGAGCTGGGGCGGCTCTCCTTTCACCACCTGTGTCAGCTGATCAAAAACACTGTTCCACTTTGGGTAAGGAAACCTTCCTGTGGCCAGCTCATACTGAAAACACACAGCAGCAGAGCTTCTGGTGGGCTGACGGACGTCACGAAGGTTCGCATGCTTGATAAAGGTTAAAGTCACGAGTCTTACCAGAGTGATTCCCAAGCTCCAAACATCCGACCGGACATCGTAGCCTTGTCTGGAAGCACTGGGATCTATCCTCTCAGGCTGAAAGCACACAAACAGAAACACTGCGTCATGCATCTTATATGCTGCTGCATCCAGTTATATATGGAGGTTTATTCACATACAGCAGCAGTGCTGAGAGATGATGGGGGTGCTTACAATGAACATATGCAACCGAATTAACACAAAACAGCCATACACTCTCAAAAGTAGAGCTACGAGACAGGAGCATTTCTGTACCTGTAGGTAGTTTTTACAAATGTTCTCTCAAAAGTACAACATTGGTCTTTGTGAGGCCAGAAATTTACCTTTAAACTATGAAAAAGGGTCCAAAGTAATATTTGTACCATTTCAACCCTAAAGGTACCTGCAGCATTGAAAAATGTGTGTAGCTTGTACAATAACTATAAATAGCAGTACTTCTAAACAGTAGTATAATTATAGTTACTATATTATGATTTTCATAATAATCATAGCAATCATAGTAATTATCTGTATAATAATATATGTGTTTGGCCTGATATTTATATAATAATTATTCATTTATTATTAGCATCTTTGATTGTTGACATAATCTCTATTTTATTGACTTTTATTCATCATTTTTAATTGGTTTAATTGTACTTTATTAACTCATACAGCTTGATAAGGTACAAAAATGGACCATGACCGAAGGTACAGAAAAGTCTTTCAAAAAGGAACACCCCCAGCAACAAGCTTTGTACCTCTATTGCTGAGTGTGTATCATAGTAAAATCCCAGTGTTGCACCGTCTTCTACGCTGCAAAAACTCAAATCTTAACAGGTATATTTTTCTAATTTCGAAATATCTCATCACACTCAAAATAAGACAAAGTCACCTGAAGAGAAACATTTTAGTGAAATCTAGGAGCTTGTTTAAAGACAAATTCATCTTATTTAAAAAAAAATATTATCAAGAACATTAAATTTGTTCCACTGGCAGTTTTTTATTTACTTATTACAAGCAAAAAAAAAAATTTTTTTCCCTTATTTTAAGAGAAGATTTTTTTTTTTTTTTGCTTGTAATAAGTAAAAAACAATCTGCCAACAGAACAAGTGAAATTTTCTTGATAAGATTTCTTGAAATAAGATGCATGTGTCTTTAAAAAAAGTTCAGATAGACAGTTTCAAAGTTTACACTGCAAAAACTCAAATCTTACCAAGTATATTTTTCTTATTTCTAGTCAAAATATCTCATCACACTCAAAATAAGACAAAATGACCTAAAGAAAAACATTTCAGTGAGATATAGGAACTTGTTTTAGGGCAATGCATCTTATTTCAAGAAATCTATTCAAGAAAATTTCACTTGTTCTGTTGGCTGAATTTTTTTTTTTTTTGCTTACTGCAAGCAAAAAAATCTTGCCCAGTCTCAAAATTTAAAAATATGTTGTTCTATTGCTTGTAATAAGCAAAAAATTGCCAAAAGATAGGTAATTTTGTCTTATTTACCTCCAACACACATTAGTGTTGACAAATCTGGAGTCTGGAAACTCTCCGAATCATGAATAAGGAGGATAAATTGTTTTTTTTGTGGATTATGTTCACAGATGTGGAAAAAGCAACCAAACGCCAAAATTCAGCTTTTCTCACCAAAATAGGGCCAAATGTGGATTTTAAGAATAGCAGCTGTAATAACTTTGTTTCTGGACACGCGATGACAAACATTCTACATGTAAGGACGGAAAACTATCAGAAACTTCAGAAATAAAAGGAGGATCAATGTTTTCCGGTGGAATTTTTAACATGGTATTAGTGATAATTACTGCATAAATAACTAAGTTAAGAAATGAATGTGTTAATTTCACAGATTAATCTCTTTGCAATAATGTGTCAATATTGATAGGCCCAGAAATCCCACATTTATTTGACAAATATAGGCTGTATTTTTGTTTTTTGCAATGATCTGGCGACCCCGTGAAGTTATCCTGTGACCTCCAGAAAACCAGTGATCTAGCTCAGCGGTTCCCGTTTTCCCAGACGACCCCCTTTGCTGCCGTTTGCAACCATGTTTGGTTTTATGCTCTCATGATCCAGCTTCTCATAAACGATGCATTCTGGATGATTCCTTCAAACCACGATGTAACAGAATTGTAGTCAAGAACCAAGACCGAGACCAGTCTCAAGAACTACGAGTCTGCAATGTAACCGAACTAAAATGATGAACAACTTAAGCTGACACACCTCAGCTCACCTCTTGGGGGGGTTCCCTGACCTCAGGTTGGGAACCACTGTTCTGGATCAGTCTTTGTCAAACTGGGGGCCCCAAGACAATTTCAGGGGGTCACCGGATCATTGTAAAAATGTATATACAGCCTTCATTTATCAAATAAATGTGGGATTTTGGGGGGAGGCAGTGCAAAACGAATGTGCTAATGTGAAATTAACACACAAGTTTTGCTACACATTTTTCATACATCCTGTTATACTGTTGGTCCGCTGTTGTGGACATTTTTCCCAATAAAATGTTTCTCAAAATTAACTTCAGGTGTGCTACAGTGTGGTCATGACCCGTGTAAGACATGCAGGACATGTGGGTTCTGAGGTTGAGGAACGCTGCTCCAGATGAGCTGTTCCATCAGCAGTGGATAAAATGCCTCCTCATATCCCCACTAGATGGCGCCACTTTACCAGAAATAATCCGCTCCCACTTCTTCAACCAACCAGCTAGGCTGTCCCTGATTAACCAGCCTACATCATTTATGTGGTTACACTCCACCTCGGCATGGCAAGACAAAAATCAAAGGCACATTAAACACAGTAAATACTTCTGCACATCAATCATTATCAGAGATTACTGGACATCTTACTAATGATGGCAACTTCACCAACGCGACATACACATAAACTTGTAATGTGTGTCAGCTACGAGGCTGGCTCGCTGCTACCACGTTGATGTATATATATATTACGGGTGCAACGACACAAAAAATGCACAGTTCAGTTCGATACTTTAGTGTCACAGTTTGATATGTTTTTATAAAAAAAATGTCATACTTCTTTTAGCCGTTGGGCTTTTGTCCACAACAGCTTACCATCGGGGTCATATTTAACATGAAAACCAAAAGCAATTCCAAATGCCATACCTGAATGTAGCTGAACCAGCAGTTAAACGCAGATGTACTGAGTTTTCAACACAGAGCTTGTCTTCATCTTCAGAAGACAAGTCGATGAAATAATTTAAGAATTGTGAATTATTTGAAATTTGATACCCAGTTCTCACTAGTGATGGGCAAATGAAGCTTCCTGAAGCAATGAGGCTTCAGAGCCAATTGGTTCGGGAAAAGGTTCAGTACTCGGAGCTTCATCTATGCGCCTCTCTAGTGACATCAAGCGTCCAAATGGGTCCATAGCAGCCCAAACAACTCTGCACTCAAACCATCTCAGTCGTGCCCATGACCAGGAAATAAAGGATTTGTCTAATAAATTATCAGCATCCAGCACATACTATGTGCATTAATCGTGCCTTTAAGTATTTGACTAATTATAGGTATGCTTTGAAAATAAAACGTTGCACGAAAAGAAAAAATCGCTGGCAGGATTCGAACCACAGACTCCCGAGTAAAAGGCAAACATGCTAACCACTGTACCACATTCAAGTGAAGAGCGCATGATGTATTTCACTGAAAACGATGGCATGTCACATGATTATGGTTTCATAAATTAACTGTTGTGATCGTGATAAGTACTTATGTGTTGAGTTCAGTGCTTATGGAACTCCACAGAGGTGTCATGGATCTGAAATCTGTTTATTGAGGAAGAGGAGTTTCTTCAGTGTTTAGGTTGGCGACTTCTATTAGTACAGATCATCTTCAAATAATCCCCGTCATGGGCGGTGATGCAGGGGAACATAAATCAATGGAAAAGCTGATAATACTGCTGATTCCGTGGCCGTATGTCAGAGGATCTTTCTCTTTTCTCTTCTTTCAGCTCGGATAAATATCGGTCAACTTCTGTCTCACGACCTCTGAATGTTTCATGTGCAGATGTGAAACACAGACCGACACGTTACGTCATCTGCACAAACCGAGGCCTCGTTTTGCTCTGGTCACGTGATTCCTAAGCTGATGACACAAGCTCCGATACGAAGCTTCATTAGGAACGCCCCCTTTTACTCGACACGTGCTTCGGAGTCTCGGGTTCATCGGGCACATCACTAGTTCTCACGGTTCGGTACACACCTGTACTGAACGTTTTTCAATACAAACACATGTATTGTTGCACCCCTCATTAATGTATATCTGTATCTAGATAGTAACAATAGATACGGATCAATGTTGTTGGATCTCTTTTCACTGAACTGATACAGGTTGATGGACTGCTGCACTCCTATATTGACTGGAGAGAAAAAAAGGCTGCATGTAGCAATGAGAAGAGCTGTATGATTACTTGTGAAAGAAAGAAAGAAAGAAAGAAAGAAAGAAAGAAAGAAAGAAAGAAAGAAAGAAAGAAAGAAAGAAAGAAAGAAAGAAAGAAAGAAAGAAAGAAAGAAAGAAAGAAAGAAAGAAAGAAAGAAAGAAAGAAAGAAAGAAAGAAAGAAAGAAAGCACTGTAATGTGCTACGTTTAGCAAACACAGTACAAGATAAAACTCACCAGCCCCTTAATCAGGTCAAGCTGTTCACACAAATATCTAACCAGCCAATAACACAGCAGCATCTATTCATGCAGACGTGGTGAAGACGATTCGCTGAAGTTCAAACTGGGCACCAGAATGAGGAAAAAAAGGAGATTTAATGGTTGTTGACCTGCATGTTTACTGGGATTTCCAAACACGGCCATCTCTAGAGTTTCCAGAGAAGGTTCTGAAGAAGAGTTCAACGGAGTGAGCTAGATTCTCATCACGATGAGGTTGAACGGGAGATTCTCATCACGATGAGGTGGAACGGGAGATTCTCATCACGATGAGGTTGAACGGGAGATTCTCATCACGATGAGGTTGAACGGGAGACTCTCATCAAGATGAGGTTGAACGGGAGATTCTCATCAAGATGAGGTGGAACGGGAGATTCTCATCACGATGAGGCGGAACGAGAGATTCTCATCACGATGAGGTTGAACGGGAGATTCTCATCACGATGAGGCGGAACGGGAGATTCTCATCACGATGAGGTTGAACGGGAGATTCTCATCACGATGAGGTTAAACGGGAGATTCTCATCACGATGAGGTTGAACGGGAGACTCTCATCAAGATGAGGTTGAACGGGAGATTCTCATCAAGATGAGGTGGAACGGGAGATTCTCATCACGATGAGGTGGAACGGGAGATTCTCATCACGATGAGGTGGAACGGGAGATTCTCATCAAGATGAGGTGGAACGGGAGATTCTCATCACGATGAGGTGGAACGGGAGATTCTCATCAAGATGAGGTGGAACGGGAGATTCTCATCACGATGAGGTGGAACGGGAGATTCTCATCACGATGAGGCGGAACGGGAGATTCTCATCACGATGAGGTTGAACGGGAGATTCTCATCACGATGAGGCGGAACGGGAGATTCTCATCACGATGAGGTGGAACGGGAGATTCTCATCACGATGAGGTGGAACGGGAGATTCTCATCACGATGAGGTGGAACGGGAGATTCTCATCACGATGAGGTGGAACAGGAGATTCTCATCACGATGAGGTGGAACGGGAGATTCTCATCACGATGAGGCGGAACGGGAGATTCTCATCACGATGAGGTGGAACGGGAGATTCTCATCACGATGAGGCGGAATGGGAGATTCTCATCAAGATGAGGTGGAACGGGAGATTCTCATCACGATGAGGTGGAACGGAAGATTCTCATCACGATGAGGTGGAATGGGAGATTCTCATCACGATGAGGTGGAACGGGAGATTCTCATCACGATGAGGTGGAACGGGAGATTCTCATCACGATGAGGTGGAACGGGAGATTCTCATCACGATGAGGCTGAACGGGAGATTCTCATCACGATGAGGCGGAACGGGAGATTCTCATCACGATGAGGCGGAACGGGAGATTCTCATCACGATGAGGCGGAACGGGAGATTCTCATCACGATGAGGTTGAACGGGAGATTCTCATCACGATGAGGCGGAATGGGAGATTCTCATCACGACGAGGTGGAACGGGAGATTCTCATCACGATGAGGTGGAACGGGAGATTCTCATCACGATGAGGTGGAACGGGAGATTCTCATCACGATGAGGTGGAACGGGAGATTCTCATTGTGATGAGGTGGAACGGGAGATTCTCATCACGATGAGGTGGAACGGGAGATTCTCATCACGATGAGGTGGAACGGGAGATTCTTATCACGATGAGGTGGAACAGAAGATTCTCATCACGATGAGGTGGAACGGGAGATTCTCATCACGATGAGGTGGAACGGGAGATTCTCATTGTGATGAGGTGGAACGGGAGATTCTCATCACGATGAGGTGGAACGGGAGATTCTCATTGTGATGAGGTGGAACGGGAGATTCTCATTGTGATGAGGTGGAACGGGAGATTCTCATCACGATGAGGTGGAACGGGAGATTCTCATCACGATGAGGTGGAACGGAAGATTCTCATCACGATGAGGTGGAACGGGAGATTCTCATCACGATGAGGTGGAACGGGAGATTCTCATTGTGATGAGGTGGAACGGGAGATTTTCATCACGATGAGGTGGAACGGGAGATTCTCATCATGATGAGGTGGAACGGGAGATTCTCATCACGATGAGGTGGAACGGAAGATTCTCATCACGATGAGGTGGAACGGGAGATTCTCATCACGATGAGGTGGAACGGGAGATTCTCATTGTGATGAGGTGGAACGGGAGATTCTCATCATGAATCTGCTGCAACTGTGTGATGCTGTCATGTCAATATGGAGCAAAATCTCTGAGGAATGTTCCCAACACCTTGTTGGATCTATAACACCAAGAATGAAGGCAGTTTTGGAGGGAAACGGGTCCAACCCGGTTCTAGAAGGTGGACCTGATGAAGTGGCCGTAAGTGTGCATCGCAGCTTACCGCCATGTAAGGCCTGCAGCCCGCGTCTCTGGTCTTGGCTATGGAATCAACCAGCTGACCGCTGATGCCGAAATCACATAGTTTGATATTCCCCTTTCGGTCCATAAGAATGTTGGAAGGTTTGATGTCTACAGACATGAAAAGACAGAATTTCACGTACATTATAACTGAAGACAACAACTACTGCCATGAAAGTAACATAACTTACCTCTGTGAATTATTTTCAAGTTTTCTTTTAAGTGGTTCAGTGCTTTAACGGTCTGTGAAAGACAAAATCAAACCTGTTGGTTACATCTCATCTGCTACTTACCAGGAAAAATATACAGAAGAATGATGAAAGATGGGCTTACTGCTAATGTTATTTTGCCTAATATTTCCTCTGGAATGACGTCATCTAATGCACAATATACATATTTGTAGAATTTGTCTAATGAGGTAGACATAAGCTCCATACAGATCCAGCAGTCGCCCTGCAGCAAAGAGGAAAAACGTGTTATACTGGCTCCATAACGCAGACTGGAGAACGAGGCGGCGAGCCGGACCTCTCTGAAGAGGGCGCCGTAGAACTGGACGATGTAGGGACAGTCGCTGCTTCTCATCACCACGTCCAGGTCCATCAGCAGCTGCTTCTGCTCCTTCTCGTCCACAGTGGAGCGAATCCTCTGAGACACAAACACAAACCACACATGAACATTTCTGGCTTTCATTCTGCGTTCGCAGAAGCCTCGTTAGCAGCAGCCATGACGACCGTGTCTGGATTGGCTGTCCAAGAACGCAGGAAGTTACTCAGTTTCTCTCCTGTTAGGATGGTTTACAGCATGGGTCGGCAGCCCACAGCTCTTTCCTCCCTCTGATGCAGCTCCCTGGCATTTGAAAAATAATTAATGACTATTTAATTTAATGTATGTCATTTTGGTTCGTTCACTTTAATAATGTGCTTCTACAAGACCAAGACAAATGACCCCTTTGGAGACAATAAAGTTTCTCTCGTCTTATTTTTAAATGTGAAGATTATGGTGATGGGTTTCTTCTGAGCAGAGCATGTGCAGTTGCGTACTTTTCCCGTGTTCTCACACGGACACAGTACGTGAAATAATATCTATCTCAACTATTAAAATAAAGACATAATTTATTTCGTACCATTTTGCAAAGCAGCCAATTGAGTGACAGGTGCAGCAAGCAGGGAAATGCAGTAAAACGATGAGTAACACTGTCCAGCATGTGATGTGGTTCGTGTTATTAACTGCACGTCATACTCACGTGCCGCTAGTGCAGCATGCAGCCCTGTCAAATCAGCAATTGCAGAATTAACCCTCATAGCTTCTTGAGCTTTCTGAAGGGGTAGTGAGTGACCTTTTATGTTGTTACTTTTTTTCTACTAATGCAAATAGCATCAAACTTGGTCCAGGTGTGTGCTTTGGCTTGACTCGTGATATTCTAGAAGACGGGGTGTCTAACTCTTTTTCTAAGGTCTCTAATAAAAATCCACCTCATTTACTCCTTAGTGCCAATCCGTGCCACATTGACTTACATTGAAAAGCACCTTTCTGTAATCAAATGCCATTTCAGAATAGATTTTTAGGATAACATTTTTTCGCCTCACACACTTGCTCTACACTTCAATGATGTAGTTTGAACTGTTTTCCATGACATGAGACCATTTACTCAAAAGGGGCCCCACTTTTTATCTTAGTGTTGAAACCAGAGACTTCAATGTTATTTCAGCAAATCAGAGTCCTTCAAAAACTAAAAAATGCTGAACACATCCAATGAAGTAAACAATCTTTTTTTCTTCTTTCATGTGAGGTTATTTGAGCCTTAAAGAGTCTCAAATTTGTAATTTTGGTGTTTGTTTGTTTTTCAAGCATTTTGATCAGTCAGATCACATGCTAATTATTTAGGTCAGTCTTTTGCAGGGAATTTAGTTCCCTCTCTGTAATGCTGATAATACAGTTCAAACTGAAATTTTTCCCATAATTTTTTGCATTTTATCTTGAAACAACTTCTCATTGAGCTTTTTTAATTGTGATTGCTATAATCTATGCTTAGGTCTGCTCTGTATACCTATTAATAGCCTGCCACCTACAGGCTATTTTGTTTTTACTTATTTTAACCCACTTTTCAGTTTTAGGCAATGGGAACATTGTGTGTACAAACTGGAACTTAAAGGGTTAAAATTTTGAAGCTCAATGATTTTTTTGTATTGATGGTTAAAGTGATACCGTGTAACTTTTGAACCCAATGTTAGCCAAATATTATGATACATTATATTCTAACATTATTATTAATATAAGTTAACTAAAAGCTGATTTCTGCTGTCAACATAGAGCACTTGACGCATGTCATTGCTCCGAGGGGGCTGCCATTCTCAAAAACCAGGCATTGTAACATCTCAGGAGCGGGCCGTCTCTCATTGGATCATGTAACCTGGAGCGCTCTGATTAACGGCTTGATGACTTAAAAATCAGCTTTTCGAAGTGGTCTGCAACATTTTTCCAAAACACAGACTGAGACTGTTTAATTTTGAGACAGTTGTGGTGCCTGTGGGAAGTTACAGGTTTAGTGCCCATAGTGGCCAAAAGTTACACGGTATAACTTTAAGCCAGAAGTCAGTGATGACAGACATGGGGAAAAAAAATGCTAATTTTAATTTTTAGATAATATTTACAGGCCATTGGCCAGTCTGTGCCCTTAAGAAGCTGAACGTAACTTTTTCTTAGGGAACTATGAGGGTTAAACATTAAAAATGGAGTTCATTATAAATGATGAAAACCATGGAACTGAGTGTGGATGTGCCGGGGAGCGCCGAGCTTTCCTCCCGGCGCTTCCACGAACGTGGAACATTGCGGAGCGTTGTGGTTGGAGTCTCAGTACAGTCACTACAGAAGGATGCAACATTGTTGTTGCTGCAGCTACGACATTAAGAGTGAATAATAAACAAACTAAAGGTTATTTAGCCAGTCCGACCCTGTCATGAGCTGCGCTTCAATCATTTCCCCAGCCAGGTAGGCCGAGGAGGAGAAAGGTGTCTGATGAAAACGGAGCATTCAGTTCTGTGTGGGCAGATTCATTTACTGTCACTGCTGGCCAGATTATTTGCATAGTTATGTTCATATTTTGTGGAATAGTCCTTTTATTTTTCGGGTAGAAAGCTGACTGCACGCACCAGTGAAAGGATGACAGCATGTTTTGTCTGCTGCCTGTGGATAATTTAAGTTCAGCGTCCTTTTTTCCCCTGCATAAATACAAGGACTCAAAAAGGCATTTCCCTGAAAATACCTTCAACCCGACGAGAGTTTAAAATGTTTTTGCTGCATGCAAAAATGCAATTTTGTTTTCTCTGCAGTCATTCATTGATTTCATAAACGGAGCACATTTAACATAAAAGTAAGGAAAAAACATTTCATTTTAAACATCAAAAGCCAGTTGTGGCACCTAGTGTTTGCTTTATTGTAGGAAACGGGTCCAAATGGCTGTGTTCAGGTAACCGACCCCTGGGTTAGTCTATGAAAACTAGGAGTGGGGATTTCCTGATTCTGAAACAGCTATTCAACTGTAAGATATCAGGTTGTTTCTGCAGCTCGTCTCCCTACGACAGCTATGATCATTCACATTCACGGGGATTCATTTTAACATTTTCACAGTTTGCATATTTAAGTTTCACATTTCTTGCCGTTTTTCCATAAAGACCTAATTTATCTTTTTCTCGGAGTAACTTTGCAACAGGTGGAGTCTATCGGGGTTTTTTTTTGCCTCCCCCTGCACTGTTTTATATCAGCTGTCACTTTCTAAATTAAATAAAAACCCAACACTGTAAAAAAAAAAAAAAAAAAAAAAAAAAAAAACTGAAAAAAATTAGATAAATTGGGACTTAATAAAGTAAAAATAAAAATAAAACATTCCGTATTCAAACAGGACTGGTGCAGAAATCCTGGACTGTGTTTGTCCCGTCTCTCGGCACTTCGAGTGTGATCACCTTGACAGCCATGATCTGTCCGGTGGGCTTGTGGACCATCTTGTTGACGGAGCCGTACGCTCCACGGCCGATCTCCCCGAGGTCTCTCAGGTCCTCCGCAGTGAAGTCGCAGTGCTGCTCCGGGGAGATCTTTAGCTTCCCCGACGACTCGATGCTGTGTGTGCGCAGACGCTCTCTGCAGGACCCGAGGAAGGAGGGGAAAAGTCCGATTAGAACCGGTGTGGGACAAACCGTCCCACGAAAGAAGGGAAACAGCCGTCAGTGAAACTGACAAGAGGAATGATGGAAATCCTGACATCGAATTTGAATTTTGGTTCTGCAGAAGTATTAAAAACAAACGAGCAAACATGGAGGAGCTCCTGAAGGACTGAAAAACTGATGTTTTACTTTTTATAGAAAATATGAGCTGGTTGTGATTCTGATGCAGCAACACGTCTGTAAGAAGCTGGAACAGCAGCAAGAAACGGCTGAAGAATCATAGTAGGAGGGGATTTTAATATGTAACCAGGTTAAGCCAGTAACATGACTGGTTTACCTGGCAACAGGTCAGTAACATGACTGGTTTACCTGGCAACAGGTCAGTAACATGACTGGTTTAACTGGGAACAGGCTGGAAAATGATAGTAGGAGGAGATTTTAATATGTAACCGGGTTACCTGGCAACCAGCCAGTAACATGACTGGTTTAACTGGGAACAGGCCAGTAACATGACTGGTTTAACTGGGAACAGGCTGGAAAATGATAGTAGGAGGAGATTTTAATATGTAACCGGGTTACCTGGCAACAGGCCAGTAACGTGGCCAGTTTAACTGGGAACAAGCCAGTAACATGACTGGTTTACCTGGCAACAGGTCAGTAACATGACTGGTTTAACTGGGAACAGGCCAGTAACATGACTGGTTTAACTGGGAACAGGCTGGAAAATGATAGTAGGAGGAGATTTTAATATGTAACCAGGTTACCTGGCAACCAGCCAGTAACATGACTGGTTTAACTGGGAACCAGCCAGTAACATGACTGGTTTAACAGGGAACCAGCCAGTAACATTACTGGTTTAACTGGGAACAGGCTGGAAAATGATAGTAGGAGGAGATTTTAATATGTAACCGGGTTACCTGGCAACAGGCCAGTAACGTGGCCAGTTTAACTGGGAACAAGCCAGTAACATGACTGGTTTAACTGGGAACAGGCCAGTAACATGACTGGCTTAACTGGCAACAGGCCAGTAACATGACTGGTTTAACTGGGAACAGGCTGGAAAATGATAGTAGGAGGAGATTTTAATATGTAACCAGGTTACCTGGCAACCAGCCAGTAACATGACTGGTTTAACTGGGAACAGGGCAGTAACATGACTGGTTTAACTGGGAACAGGGCAGTAACATGACCAGTTTAACTGGGAACAGGCCAGTAACATGACCAGTCTAACTGGGAACAGGCCAGTAACATGACCGGTTTAACTGGCAACAGGCCAGTAACATGACTAGTTTAACTGGGAACAATTCAGTAACATACAGTAACTGGGCGTCTCTCAGGTGGACAGAGGTTCACCAATCTGAGATAAACTGGGTTTAAACGTTGGGGAACAAGCTCAGAAAAATGTTTCTCATTCTGAACCTGTGAAGACTGAAGATCCACCATCTACAGTGTAGAATATCATCAGAAGATGGAGAGAATCAGGAAGAATCTCTGTGTGCAGGGGACAAAGCTGGATGCTGGTGATCTTCTGCATTAAAAGCAGACATGATTCTCTACTGGAAACCACAGCATGGACTCAGTCAGAATCAGTCCATGTTTGCAGACAGCACAAACGAGACTACTTCCATTCATATTCAATCACAAAAAGCAAATAAAATATCCAAGTGTAATTTCTTCTTCAGCTAGATTAGACATAAATGAAAAAAAGAACTTCTTTCAACAGCACCAGACCCAAATGTTCAATGTAAACTTTTTTCTCATTAAGTCTCAAACCAAATATTTCCACGAATTAATTTGTGATGCGGGAAAGAACAATTTCCACCAATAGTGATAACTGATCATTTTCTATTTTAAAATTTAATGCAATTGTCATATAATCTGCAGTTTGTGCTGAATGCAGCGATGAAAAACTGATATTTAAGTAGCTCTGGCTTTTCTTTATCCAGGTAATCACACCTCAATGTGGTCATTTGCTGTAAGAGCAGCAAAGACATAATTCCATTCAGACAATAAGTGATCCCATGAAAACTGTTGACCAGACCTGTGGTTTAATCTGCAAAGGTCTTAGTGGAGTCGAGTCAAATGGTTTGCCACCCAACAGCCTGTTATATATCTGTTGATTATATTGATAACTGTTTGATTTACAATTGGATATTTCTGTATTACCTCATTTCAGGGAGCCTTTTCAGATCTGGTTGGGACACCTAATGAAAACTGGCGCAGTTCAAAGTATTTCTTTGTTTTTTTATATGCTCTAGCCCCATCGTGCAAACAAATAAAACGAGAAAAAATCGTCAAATATCGAGTCGATATCAGATATTCTGTTTTAAAAATATCAGCTGATGCCAATATTGATACGATAACATCGTGCATCACTAAAATGAATCATAACCAAATTAATAAAGTTTGACTTCATCATAACTATAAAAAGCAATATGAACAAACATGCAACATAAAAATTATTTAACTACGTCTGATGTTTGTACAAAATCTGTATCATCAATCACTAAATCAATATATTGATTCATTGATGTAGATAAAAGTATTTTGATGCCTTTTTTCTACATGACAACGATCGATGTCTCAATTCATAAGAGGAAATTCAGTCATTTTTTGTTCGTCTGCAGATTAAAACAATCTCAATGTGGCAAACTCGTTTACTTGAGATGCAAACGAGCCACTTGACCCCCGTCACGTCATTCATGGAGAGGCAGCTAGATAAAGCAGAAAAGCCTGGACGGCAGCAGGCTGTTTGTGCTGCAGAGAATGAGCGTTCGGGATGGACTTTAGCTTTTGTAAAATTGCAGAACCTTAACAAGCACAAAGAAAAGCTCTGAAAGGAAGAGGGAAAAACCAAAAAGCACAATGTCAGCTTTGTGTTGCTGCGGCAACAAACACAAAAACCTTCATCCAGGTTGAAAATGGCTTTTTGTTTTATCTTGAGAATCCCTGTGACGTCCTGCCCAGCCTTTACTCACATGTGAGGATTCTGGAACGAGGGCGCCGTGGGGTTGATGGGAAGCCTGGAGGTGGGTTTCACTGGAGGGTTGGCGAAGTTTAGCTTCAGAGCTTTGCGTTTACCTGGTGGGACAAAGAGAGAGAGATCCAGACTGCCAGCAGAGGCACGCCACAGCTGGGCTCACCCAACAAGAGAAAATGCAGCAACTGCCTCGGCAGGACACGTCCGCACACACTTGAGATAAGCCTTCATGTGCGCAATGAGCCTTTTCCACAGATTTATGGCATAAATTTATCAGGATTTTAGGGTTTTTTTCAGCTTTGTGCAGTTAAAAGTAACAAAAGTATTGAAATTTGGGGGTTATCTCAAGCTCTTCTCAAAATAAAAAGCACAAAATGCATTTTGAATCCAAGCAAAGTGGCCTGATGCAGCGGTTCCCAACGCGCAGATAGCTGCACGCTCCCAAACAAACCACATGCAACATGTGTTCATGTTACAGGAAAAGACTGGTGAGCAGGAAGAAGCACCGCATTGGGAATCCCTGCAGGTCCCAGAGCGACCCGACACTCGGACAGCCCCTCAGTCGGATCAACACAGTCGAATCAAAGTGGATGTGAACTCGGAGGGTTCAGGTGAGTTCAAGCTTGATTTTACACGCACCAATAAACGCTGGCGCTCAGGTTTGGTTGTGATCTCAGGTGCTGACGAGGAGTGTCGAGTCCTCTTTGCCGGGACCTGTCCACCAGCTCCTCAGTGCGACAGACGCCTGGGCCTTCAGCCCGGTGCAAAGGAAGCTCTCCTGGCCATGACCGGATCTGGTGATGGTTAATAGCAGTGAACAGTGGACAGACTCCCAGCTACCAGAACACCACACGGGCTGTCTCAGTAGCGTACAGCGGCCCTGATTTACAACAATGTGGAGCTGGTTATCAGTGCAGATCAGTCACAACGCAGCAGCACCGGCGGCTGGACCGGGTCACTGGGCTGCACTGAGGGCAGGAAGCCACTCTAGACTACTGAGCTGCACCCACAGAGAGGAGGTCAGTGTGCTGCATGTGCCGGTCTAATGCTTACTTTGGGGCACTCCAGACAGGCTTATCTGAAACCCTGAAGTAAAAAAAACAAAACAAAAAACATTTTACTACATTTTTTATAAGGTCTGGGCGAGACGTCCCAGCAAAGGGCTGAAAACCCGGGACTGAGCTTCTGCGTAGCCATGCAGCCGTGTATCACGTGCATTCGTTTCCTTCTAAAACGCTGAATTTCCAGTCAGATGACGATCGGACCCCCCCCTGTTATGTTCGGTGGAGCTGGTTATGTTCTCCTGGCAGGTCCGATAAGTGGGTGCTGTCTGCATTTGCCACTACTAAACATGCTAAACTAGTGGCTCGCATTAGCTAGCTGTTAGCCTTCACATCAAAGTTTGTATTTTACTGCAAAGAAATAGGACTGTTTATTTGTTTGTCTTTGTAAGAAAGGGAGCACAGACAAGCAACCTAAGCTTATTTTGCTATCCAGAGTTGGAATTAAAAAAACGTATTAACTTAATTTGACCTGTTAACAGTGCACATTACAGTAAATGCATTTTCTGCAACAGAAGAGAAAAAATGATCTTTAGGAGGATGTGCAGCTACAACTGAACTAGTTAAAGCTAACTAGTAAGTAGGGATATACCAATGCAAGTGTCAGTACTCCGATACGCCTATTTTGCTGTACTTGTCAAACACTCGCTCGTGACAGCAGCTGATACCGGACGTCACATGACTCACGGTCTTTACGCCGCCATGCTGGCAGGAAAATACTCTTCAGCATGAGCGGCCGGGCTTTGCATTTACTCCATCAGAGTTTACGTCTCATTTTAAACCAGAAGAAGCTTTTCATTACATGAGGAAAGATTAAATACATCTAACCCGTATCATTTCCCCCGGATACTGTTCAGGACAGAAAAGTATCCCGGGGAAAGAGGGGTAAGGGTGTCTCAGTCCTATTAGGACGGAGGGGTAGGGGTGTCTCCGTCCTCTTCAAACAGAGGGGTAGGGGTGTCTCAGTCTTGTTAGAAAAGAGGAGCAGGGGTGTCCCAATCCTGTTATGACAGTGTCAGTTTAACTAGAGTTTATTTGAACCATTATTCTTTTTGTTTGTTTGAAACCACTTGAGATTTGCATGCTGCATGATTTCCCGTCATTTCCTCATATAGATGATACTTTCCCACATGAACCTCCCTGTTTTGTCTCATCATCTGATGCCAGACCAGACAAACTGCAGTAGCAGACCAAAGACTGGACTGTTTATAAGTGGCAAGCATCAGTGAAAAATGTAAAACGTGAGCTCTGCAAGTGACGTGTGATGCATGCCAGTGAATCGCAACTAAGATTTGTGTTTATAAAACGGGTGTTTCTCATTCTTAAATGTGATTGGCTGAGCTGCGTTCCAAGCCTGCAGTAAAACAGACTATAACCCACACGTAGATCCGATAGACCGCAGCACAAAATATCCCTGCGCCAGCATAAACAGATGTTGCGTTGCCTAGCAACCAACTGCTCTGTGTTGGACCCAGTCGTTGCATTGCATTTGTTTTTAGGCTTTTGTAGACTTTGTGGTGAATTTTGATTTTCTGGGTGTCCTGAGCCTGGATGACAGCGCCGATTTCCCCGCGGACATGTTGCCTCGCATTTGCAAAGCAGCCGACATCATATGTCTGCACAAAAACACCTGCCGCCAAACGCACACCACCGTTTCTCCAAACATTATTTTAACAGCATCATTAGTGGAAGTAACAACATTAACGAGCCCAGATAGCCTGAATTCATGAGAGCAAATGGTCTAGTATGTGTAGCCAGATTTTTGCAAAACGAATGTCCTCCCTCCTCCAACTAAGACAATGAAGAAAAAAAAATATTAATGTGGGTGGAGAAATGAAACGGTAAAAAAGAAGTGATAGAATGACGTCGGTAGGAGGAGTTTGCTGCTTAAATGAAGCATGGATCTTTGGGAGCAAAGTTAATAAAATTAAATAGAATAAAAGTCGGCTGAGCAGGTCGGATCTGCGGGTCATCTGTTTAATCGCCCGTTTTAAAGAAGGAAAACTCTGCTGACCCGGTTCACAGTTTGTTCGCCTGCAGTAAACGATCCTGTAAATACAGGTCGCAAATGTGATCAAAGTATATTTTGTCGCAGGCAAAAATGTTTCAAACCTTCACACCCTGGTTATTAATGTCCACACGCAGTTGCATAAACGAGGTAAACTAAATCTTCACTTTGGTCAAAGATTTTTAAATGAACTTTTTTTTTTTAATGCCAAAAAATAAATAAATAAGTAGATTAAAAAATTGAAATGAAATAAAATCTGTGTTTAGGCCTACGTGTTAATGACAGGCCAACTCGAAGAAAATATTGTCATTTTATAAGATACCCTCCTACTAATGGACAAGAGTTGCTTAGCAACCATACAGTCTACTCAATCTTATGTGGTGGGAGAATAAATAGTTCTCCATTGTATCATTTCATTATTACCCATAACTTGTTTATTTTTGTGTGTGTATTTATTTTTATTCATTTTATAGGTAATATGTGAGGTAACTGTTTTATAAAAGCAATACGCTTTTGCTTTATTATATGCTACACTGGTCTGTAATCATCTTACTGAGAACTGTTAAAGGTACAATGTGTTGGAATAACTGACATCTAGTGGTGAAGATGGGTATAGCAACGCTTTCATATGCCAGCACTGTTATGAATGTACGGTGGCCGTCAGTGGCCAAAATTCTCCCAGATAGTGATGTTATGCTCTAGAAGGCTGCTCGACTTCGTATCGATCTTTTCAAAGCGGAAGTGTCGTGGCTTATGTATCGAGGCTCGCTTGACTCCATTGAAGACCGCCCTACTTCCCAAATGAAGCTTCATGATGTCACGCGCGTATCACCGACCTTACGCCCCAGTTTGAATTCAGGGTGGAGTCATTAATTTGCTTGTGCTTATAAAAGGACACAATTCCACTAGATTTGAGAATGAATATAAAACATGTTACGACACATTGCCCCTCATCAATCCGTGCAGCTGCTATGTTAAAGGTTGACCAGCAGATGTCACTATATTGTATTGTGTTGAATGCTTCATAACACAGAACCATTTTAAGACAATTGCTTCATATTGATTCAGTGGTTTGGAAAGATTCAATTTCTCCATCACTACTCCCAGATATAAAGATGTTTTTATCTGTGAGTGGATCCAGTGGTCTCAGGTGTACTATGACTGTCCTACAGGGAATTTCTAATACTTTTTAAGGCATTACTTATCCCAAATAAAGCTGGTACAGCAGTTTTAAAGTTCAGAGTTCTCACTTTACACTAGTGTCATTTAGGGACACTGTAGTAAAAATGGTGGCACAAACATGGCAGCCTCCATGTAAGTGGACCTCCAGTCAGTAAATAAACGGCTCATTCTAAGAAAATAAAAGCTGTTCTAATGAAGCAATTTAATATCAGTAGAAACAGGATTTTGAGTTATACTTTACATTTTTCTGCCACTGACCTTTGATTTTATTACACACTGCACCTTTAAGTCAGAAAAACAGTCAAATATTTCTGTTGGTGCTGCACAACACACTTCCAGACAGTTTTGCTTCATGGTGTCTCATCAAACTGGGTCTGTCTACTGTGTCAACATCAGGTCATTCCCATATGGAATTGGGGAAGGAAAAATCAAAAACATAAAACATGCAGATAAGAGGATAAAAGGCAGGTTTTTACAGAATGAAAACAAACTAAAAACTTTCTCAGAGAGCAAAAAAAAAAAAAGATCAGTAAAAGAAGGTGGATAGGGGACAACTTGAGGAATGTGGCCGAGAAAAGACCAAAACATACACAAATAAATAATAATGATAAATAAACACCCTCTAGGAACAGACTACAACCTTGTAGAATAAGAATGAATACCTGTTTCATTTTGACATCTCCAGCAGGTGTTGGTTTCTGCAAGGTTTAGATAAAACATTTGATACTAGACATGTGTGACAACACAAGGACATGCAGCTGAGATGTGCTGATCCAGAGAAAAATGACGTTATCATTAAATCAAGGTTTCTAGCAGCAAGCATTCAGACGAACGTTATCCAGGAGAAACAGCCACTCATCAATTACCGGACAGGAGCTGCCTTTCCCAGCAGCATCTCAACACAGCTGTGTCAAAACCAGTTATTCTATCATAAATACTGTAGAGTAATCCAGCTCGAAACCAGTTATTCTACCATAAATATACAAATTTACGCTCTAAACCAGTTATTCTACCATAAATAGAGTTATTACGCTATAAACCAGTTAATCTAACATAAATAAAGAGATATTACACTCTAAACCAGTTATTCTACCATAAATATACAAATTTACGCTCTAAACGAGTTATTCTACCATAAAGATACAAATTTTACGCTCTAATGGAGTTATTCTACCATAAATAAAGAGTTATTACGCTCTAAACCAGTTAATCTACATAAATAAAGAGTTATTACACTCTAAATCAGTTTTCTACCATAAATATACAAATTTACGCTCTAAACGAGTTATTCTACCATAAAGATACAAATTTTACGCTCTAATGGAGTTATTCTACCATAAATAAAGAGTTATTACTATCCAAACCAGTTAATCTTCATAAATAAAGAGTTATTACACTCTAAATCAGTTTTTCTACCATAAATATACAAATTTACACTCCAAACGAGTTATTCTACCATAAATAAAGCGGTTTAAGCTCTAAACCAGTTACTCTAACATAAATATACTAATCAAGCTCTTAACCAGTTATTCTACCATAAATAAACAAATTTACGCTCTAAACGAGTTATTCTACCATAAACGTAATAAGGCTCTAAACCAGTTCTTCTAACATAAATGAAGAGTAATTAAACCAGTTTTTCTACCATAAATAATGTGTGATTAAGCGCTAAACCAGTTATTCTAACATACTAATTAAGCTCTAAATGAGTAATTCTACCATAAATAAAGTTATTAAGCTCTTAACCAGTTATTCTACTATAAATAAAGTGTTAAGCTCTAAATTAGTTATTCTACCCTAAATAAAGCGGTAATTAAGCTCTAAACCAGTTAATCTAACATAAATAAAACATAATTAAGCTCTAAACCAGGTATTCTAACGTAAGTGTAATCAAACCAGTTATTCTACAATAAATGTGTGGTTAAGCTCTAAATTAAGTTATTCTAACACAAATAAAGCGTAATAAAGCTCTAAACCAGTTATCCTAACAAAAATAAAGTGTAATTAAGCTGTCATCTTGTGTCGCAGCATCATTTCTGATAAATGTCTGCGACTATTTACTGGAACATGACATGAAACTAGCTGGGTGAAGCTTTGGCCACAACAAAGATTGGCTCCCATCCGATAATGGACTTTAATGCTGACTCAACCTACAAACATTCAACTTGGCGCAATTTAAACCTAACATACGACTAAAAAAAAACCTATCTAAAAAACAAAATAAAAACATTATTTAAGAATAGTATCGGTGTGGTTTTAGCTAGCACGTTACAACACTTTAGTCTCCATTAGCAACGCGACCCAAGCTCACGAGCTTAACATGTTTGACACAATAACAGAAGACAACTTTATTAACTTTATTGGGATAAAAGCAGGGCTTTGGCGTGAAGGTGCCCGTCCTGGTTGGGAGAGAACTAGTTCCAGGGTAGGGCCTTGCGCTTCACGTAGCAGCCTGATGCTAATGACACCAGCCGCGTGTATAACACTGCGCTTCCGTATTTATGTGCTTCGGAGGCCGTTAAAAGGAGGCAAGCTGCAGACATGGAAACGTCTGGGGAGTGATGGCAGGCCCGGTGGCTCAGCAGCTCAGCTGGAGCTCCTGTATAACCGCTAACCCAGAAGCCATGTACTCGCCTCAGCTACTCAAAGCTAACCGAAGAACGACCCTGCGTTAGCGGAAGTTGCGCAAGGTCTCTTCAAAACAATCGAACTGGAACGTTGACAAATCCTACTGATCGTTTAAAATCAAGTTTAATTTGTTACAAGGCCACAGTAATGTTTTTAATAATACATATAAATCGAGCTGAAGTATTTGGCTATAGTGAAGTGGTAAAAATGTACCCCTACTGAACAAATGTTTAATAATCGTGTTTTATTTTGGAAGCTAGAACCGGAAATGCGTAGTAACTGCGTGTACATTGATTGTGGCGTTTGTGCCTGTAGGAACCAGCAGCTATGTTTGCTACTGCGGCTCCGTTGGCAGCGGGGAGACGGAGGCCGCGTGGCCTACCTTGCATGCTGCTGCTCTGCGTCTGCTGGTGGAGCTGGTGCGACGTGGATCCTCCGAAGCTACCGGAGCTGGTGGAGGTGCTGTTGGGACCGGGAGTCGCCATGGTTGCGTTCCGGCAGCAGCAGCGCTCAGGCTGCAATGCGGAGTGGAACTTCGCCCTCTCTTCCTCCAGACGGGACGCTGCGTCACCTGAACGCAGCAGCTGCACCACGGCCACGTCCGTGCCGCTGATGCCTTCACGGGCTGTCGGAAATATCAAACCAGCTAAATATAAATCTGGAGCAAAAATTAGAGGACAAGGTGGATTAATTCTTGTTTTTTACTTTTTTAAAATTTAATGTTATGAAGATAAAAAAAAAAAACACAAAGAAAAAAAGAAAAAACGCCTTTATTGAAATATAACCCCATAGAAGTCAATAACAGCCCTAAAAGAAAAACAGAAGCTGAAAAAAGCCACAATCATAATTTCCAGACAATTTCTTTGAAACCTTGTGGCCCAAAAAGCGGAATAGGCAGAAGCAAGACGCCTACCCTTTTTACTATTCTCATGTTTCTGTATTAAAATAATGCTATGAATGAATGAATCTATCACACAAAGTCTGCCAATATGACGCTAAATAAGTAATATCTGCACCTAGACAGCAACTTATGATAAAAACAACAACAACAAAACAAAATCCCGTTTTTGTTCAGTGCTCTACTTTTTAATTAGACCTTAATTATTTTTTTTTCTCTTAAATGTTGTATCAAGCATTAATTTAAAATAACTAATAAACCTGGATGCAAAGATGTGACAGCTTCTCTGCCAATGTCAACAGAGAGGATATATTAGATGGTTTAATTCGAGATCGACCGATGCAGATTTTTGGGGCTGATACAGATATTTTCCCATAGGCCGATGGCTGATACAGCCTGCTGATATTTGGGGCAGATACTGCATTTGGCCCCCAAATTAAAATGATGAAGGATACAATGAAAACTAATTGTACAACTATTTTCATATAAAAGAAGAAGAATATAAACAAGAAAGTGCAATAATTGTTAAATTAACAAAAACCATAATTTTTTTATTATACATATATATATATATATATATATATATATATATATATATATAAAATGTAAATTTTAATATTAATATATGTTTAATAACTAATAATTGTGTAATAGTTAATCTAATTGATTAAATCAAATCTTTTTTTTTTTGCTTAACTTGAGAACTAAAAGAAGTTTAGAATCTTATTTTTGTTTAATTTATTCATCAGTATACTGTAATTTATTATTTTCAAACATTTCTTTTCAGCACTTCTGTTCTCAAGTTTTACTTCTGATACTGCTCATGCATTCAAGATAAAATGCAAACTGTACAATCATTTGATTTTCTTTTAAAGGACAAAAAGCATCGGTATCATTGAAAAAAGTACCATAAACTACTGGTATTGACAGGAAAAATTTCGGTATCACCCATCCCTAATCTTACCTTCAGTTTTATGAATGGTGCAATGTAAGAGATTAACTATGGAGAAATGAGAAAATGTGGGAAATGTGATAATTAAATACACTTATTTAGTTTTGTATGTTAGTCCGTGTATGTTGGTGCAGAAACATACAAAGCTACAGATTAGAAGTTTTGTAGAATGCGTGTGTGCATGTGTTTATTTACATATAAACCAGTGAAAGCTAACTTTTGTTTTCTTTTTAATAGGGATGCACAGTATAATCGGCCTCCTATCAGTATCAGCTAATATCGGCCTTAAAACTGAGTAGTGGCCACCCCACCAATATTTACCCAATCAGGTTGCTGTTTCTGAAGTCTAAAAAACCACAAACTTCTTCAAAATCTTCTTTTTTTACAGACTTTAAAACTTCTAAAGACTAAGGTTTGGAAAAAAATATTGATACAATGAAATATTGTGATATTTTCATATGCTGGTATCACATTGACATTCAAAAACGCAATATCGCTCTCTTTTACTTATGAAATCTTGCAATATTTCATCGTTCTGTCATGAAATCTCACGGAAATTCACCAATTTTTCAATATTTTCATATGCTGATATATTGACATTCAAAAACGCGGTATCAATCTATTTTACTAATAAAATCTCGCAATATTTCATGGTTCTGTTACGAAATCTTTTCGGAATTCACAAAATATTGAGATTTTGTAACAAACTATGAAATCTCACAAGATTTTGTAAGTAAAATAGATCAATACCTCGTTTTAAAATATCGATTTGATATTGGCATATGAAAATATTGCGATATTTCAGTGTATCGATATTTTTTCCCACTCCTATTTTTAAAAGTTCCGGAAACGGATATCAAAACAGTTATATGCGATGACTGTTTTTTTTTTTTTTTTCAGCTTTAAATCTCTGTATCGATGTTGGTTATCGGCCACGTGTTTTAAAATATTGGCAAAATTCCAATATTGTGCATCCCTAATAAAAATGCGTTTTTTAATAAAATGTTGTGCAGAACAGCAGCATAAGATCTTAGTCTTGTAACTAAAGGTGTCATGTGGGCGCTTGTGTTCAGTATGAAGCTGAATAAACTAAAAACATGTTCAACTCCAACAGGCCTCGTCATCTAGAATGTTATTAAGCTTTATGAGTTTGTGTTTTTAACATTTTCTAATTCTGCTCAGTTTACATTGAACAAAAACAAAAATCCCTTCTGAAAATAATTGTCAGAGATAATCTCAGACATGCCTCTGATCTCCCATGTTACCTGAATGCATCATAAGACGCCTGATAGTGAGCATAACATTGAACCAGACAAAAAAGTTCATGTGAGGGTTTTATTCTTGATGTTGAGTTTACAGAGCACAGCGACCAGATCTGGTAATATGAGGTCACACACACACACACACACACACACACCCGACAGCTGCAGGAGGTCACGGGGACCCGTCTGGTCCTCACAGTCCTGCGCAAGTCGCTGCTGAGCGTAAACACATCATCAGAACCCCAGAGGCAGCTTTTCCAAGAGGACTTTTTTCCTTTTTATATTTCTTATATGATCATTTAGCCTTTCAAACCAGTCTTTGTAAAAGTTTAAATAAAGTGCAGTAAATATTATAAGTTACTGAAATCGTATTCTCCCTTTGGCATTTAGTAAAAAAGTATTCATCATTTCTGCTGCTGGTTTGGTTAAAATTATTTCAAGTTTAAGTTAAAGGTGAAAATAAGAAAGAAAAAAAGAAGCATTTCTCCTTTAAAGTGACTCAGAACTCCCCGACGTCCTGGGGGCACGCGTCGGTCCGTCACATTCGTGTCGGGATCACGGGAACAGAAAGACCCGGTCCGTGACCCGCCCCTTCCCTTCCAGCACCATCCTGTCCGGGAACACGGAGACGGTGCCGAAGGCGTCGCTGTCCGGCGGCGTCTCGATCACCCCGTCCAGCGTCAGGTGGTGCACGCCCGTGTCCGCGTCCCGGCAGTACCCGCCGTCGTGGGCGTGGCCGGCCATGTAGCACACGACGCTGCGGTGGGAGCGGAGGACGGCCAGGAGCTCCTGGAAATTCCAGGCCAGGCAAACGGGGTCTGTGGCGTTGGGGTGGACGGGGAGGTGGCCTGGGTCAGGAGACAAACGTGCAGAAGCTGGATTACGATCCATGATAACACCATAAATACAGCACTGTCACTGCTGTGATGCTGAAAGACCTCCCATCTAGACCTGGAGATGAGGATGATGATGAAGACACTGTCAAACTTCTGACCCCTTAAAGCTGTCATGACAGCAAAGTTCCCTTTTCCGGGGTTTTTGGGGTATAATATGTTCAGCTGTGCTCTGATGAGGTCATGTCAATGCCAGAGTATCAGAGACTTTCATGAACATCAACTTTGTGTCTTTGTTCAGAAACGGTTGAAACAGACGGCAGCAAACAGCTAACTTTTGCAGCAACACTGAAGGAGGCAACCACAACGTTGTCATTACTTGTAAGTAGGGATGCGCGATAAACCTAAAAAAAATAAAGCTGTACCTGATACATTTCAGCTCCTGACAGCCAATAACGATACCCGATAACACACATGCATACCTCATCATGACATCAAAACTTAAAGTGGAAATGAAATGGTCAACCAACCCAACTATACAGTATTTACAAGACTGAGTCCTTGTTTTATCAATAATTATATACCAAATGTGAAAAATGTAAGCATAAAAGAGAAAAACGCAGCAAAGTTTTATGTTCTTAGGACAAGAGCGCCGCCATCTTGCAGTTCTCTAAGCTCTGACGTCACCGAGTTAGTTAGTGCTGCGGTCTCGGGCTGAACGATTATCAATTTAAGATCGAAATTGCGATTTCAGACCACGCGATCACGTGATCGCCAAAGCTGCGGTTTTTCCAGCTCCTGACTGACCCAGGATCTGCTCTGTCCACTGTTGTACACACGCGCTACTTGGCGTCTCTGTAGCAGCCAACTAAGCTCACCAATCAGAAGCAGAATGTTACTCATGGACAGGTCAGATAACCAATCAGCATCAGGGCTGGGATGCGGCATCTCCTGCTGTGTAATCTTTACACTAGATAACGGCTTCAGTAGAACTTCATCCAGTTTCTAACTCTCCGTTCCGTTGTTGGAGAGAAGCTGCAGACCTCTGCTGCCTCTTTCTGTTTGTTGATCCGCTTCATGAAATGAGGGATTTTAATGTTCAGTAAAATGTAATCTTGAACTGTCTGCACCGTCAGATTTCATGACTCAGCAGTTTAGTCACCAGCAGCGATCAGCTGATCAGACAGTCTAGTGAGAAATGATCTGATCTGTAAAATCAGATCAAATCATTTTAATGGCAATAAAAGCGGACTGAATTCCAACCAGTTTTCTTTTAATCTATAAAGTTTTGGGCTTCGCGCTGCGGACACGAGCGAGAAGCGGGCGAGTAAATTAATGATCCGTATTTAGGTGGATCTGGGTAAAAGGAGACAAATAATTAGCTGGACCTGCTTCGTGAACGGGGCGAACCGGAGCAGCACACAGAAACTTTGTCCTTGTTGTCTGGGACATTAGTTAAGCCACACAGTTAAACCAGAAACAGGAGGAAAGTTGTTGCTGCTGCTTTTCAAGCGGACATGAGAGGATGAGTACGGAACGCCATTGTGGCCAAAAATGTGCGTCCAAACATCAGAAATGCGACCTGATAAAAACAATCAGGGTAAAACCACCTGATCATTGATGATGTAGTTTTCTTCACCTCAAGTTCAGGTGACAGAATGACATAAAAATGAAGTTAGATGTAAAACCTGATGTTTGTTTAGATTTATTTTACAACTTAATTACATTTCAATGCACATATGAATCCATGATAAATTCCCTGGTTTGTATGTTTCACTTAAGGTAACCTACAAACAAGAACTGTAAAAAGAAAATATGTTGAATTCTTATTTGGAGATTTTTCAGTGCATTGTGATGAGAAATAGTTAAAATATTAAAAAATAGCACAATCATGTCTTTTTTACACTGGAAATTCAAGTGTGTAAAGCAACATGCAGATTACCTGATTTGAAAAAGGCAGTAAGTGGGGTGATTAACTGTGGTAGAGGGAGGAGGACTGCAGGGAATCTGAAAATCAAGTTTCAGTGAATGTTGTCAATGGAGCTCAAATCTGAGGTCTACAGGAGCCGGTCCCTACTCAT
This sequence comes from Atherinomorus stipes, assembly GCA_023101725.1. Classification (NCBI taxonomy): domain Eukaryota; kingdom Metazoa; phylum Chordata; class Actinopteri; order Atheriniformes; family Atherinidae; genus Atherinomorus; species Atherinomorus stipes. Next base: position 172,316 of record JALJCO010007284.1, on the reverse strand, counting down.
GCCAGCAGAGGTAGACAAATCAGGCCTCTGATCTCCAGGCCAACAGAGACTTTTGATAGCAGATTATTAAGCATAAGAAAATGAGTTATAAATCACAGAAATGTATTACGTATATCGTTGTGTATAACAAATGAGTAAAAACATGTAATTGTTGATTGTTAATCAAGGGTTGCTGACAATATGTAAAAGTCAGAATGAAGGAGACTGCTAAACACAGGGAGAGCTGGTTTCAAGTTCCTACCCCCGCCCTGCAAATGGGGTAGCACAAGGAGAGTATTGAAGCAGATTATAGAAATATGATTGAAAAATGAATTGATGTGTGATGAATATGATTGTCTGAAAAGTAAGGAATGAAAAGTCAGAGTGATTTAGCTCTCAGCATGACCTTAGGTCAGATTTAGACAAACAACAGCTAGAAACTGTAGCGGAGCCAGAGTGGGGGCAAGGGGGCGGTCGCCCCAGGGCCCACAAGGTCAAAGGGCCCCGTTTCGTGTGATGTGTTCATGTTTAATCGTAAATAAATTGTTTTAACAATAAAATGTGCAGTGTGTGCGTGAAGGTCTACGTCTGAGTGTGGGCTTCAATAGGCCAATTCTTGTGTTCCGACTGTCCGTGAATGCATCGGAGCTGTGAGCCAGCGGTGATTGGCTGTGCCGCAGTAACTTTTTTTTCTTTACGCTTGATCTGAACTTTGGAGGGAAGCTAAACAGCAAAAATGGAGAAGAAAAAACATCAATCTGGCTCATTCAAACTAAAAGGTAAAAGAGAGAAAAGAGAAATTGGTTGCTTCTTGTCATCCGCTTACTTCCTACTTTTCATCAACACCACCATGGCCGTGAGAGCCCAACATCAGTCAGCCCACTCAGTCAGCCGGTGACTGAGGCTAGGCTAGCCGCTAACGGTACTACTCAAAGCCCACCATCGGAGGACCACCAGGAGCCCTGCTGCAGTCCAACACAAACGCTGCTGGAACATTTTGTGCCACCAGCAGCAGCGGCGGTCAGTGTCCGTGCTGGTAGCACCGGCGAAGACCCGGCGCATCTGGTAGCCACCTCCGCAGCTGTAGAGGAGTACCCGACCGACCCATTCTTGTTTCGAGACCACCCTCTCACCCCTGAAGTAATCCGGGCTCTGGCTCTCATCAGGCATGGACCCTGTCAGCCTGGTTTGAGGGACAAATATGAGAAGTTTCCAGAAGGACGATGCTTTAACCCTGCCGCCATCATTTGGGAGTTTCGGGCATCGTGGAGCGACAGTGGCTCATTTATTCATCCAGACCAAACAAGCTGTTTTGCTTCTGTTGCTGGCTGTTTGGCAAAAAGACAACCGAAAAGTCTGGGAAAGCTGGGGTGACCCATGCACAGGATTTTCAAAATTAAAAAAGGATTATGGAGGAGTCGACTAAACTGCGACAGCCAGCGCAGAGAGCCATTGGTGAGTAGGTACGTTTACATGGAGACTTTTTTCCCTTTCGGTACGAAATCATTCTGATTGAGGATTTGAGGGCAGCTGTTTACATGGGAACTAATTCATTCTGATCTGGCGTGTACATGCGCCAATATTTATTCAGAATAATCCTGTCTGACATGCGCAGAATGATGTAAATCACGTTATTTAATAAAGACGGAGGTATAAAAACTGATCGTCACAGTTGTGGTTTCTGCAGGACTTTAATCAGCCGCTGATCCTCATGCGCTCCTACTGCAGAAAACCAAGAGGAAAAGGCGTAGAGACAAAGTTTGAGTAAAAAACAAAACTTTCTTTTGCTGTCCATTGAATTACGTTGTTCACAGCCATCTGTCAAAGTGAGGAAACGTCACTCGTCGCACGTTTACGTCTTGTTGAAGCATGCGCTGTAAGAGCGCAACCTCACAACTTTCCGATTCAGCATTTACATGACACCCCGTTCGGTTTGGGGAAAGGAATATTCTACCCCCGTGAAACCGAATAAAAAATTCGATCGGTTCAGCACTCGGAAAGAGGTGTTTACATGGATCATTTTCATTCCGAAAGAGTTTTTAAACCGAAAGCAATCGGTATATTTGGCTCCATGTAAACCCAGCTGTGTAAACTTCAAAAATGATCTCTTTATCAGAATGTTGTAGTCTTGACCAACTGTCTATTGAATGTTCTTTGTGTTGCTGTCAACTATAACAGACCGCCGAGTCTATTATCTATTATAGAGCTCAGAAATTATTTTGGACCAGCTGTGTTCATTTTATATTTAAGCTGTATCAAAGATAGTACAGATTTAACCCATGAGTGTCTAAACCAGGGATCCCCAATTCCGGTCCTCAAGGGCCGGTGTCCTGCAGGTATTAGGAGCTCCCTTGCTGCAACATGCCTGACTACAATCAGTGGGTAACTAGCAAACGTGTGCAGAGCTTGACATCAAGCTCTGCACACGTCACAAGGTGTGTTGCAGCCGGGCAGCTCATAATACCTGCAGGACACTGGCCCTCGAGGACCGGAACTGGGGATCCCTGGTCTAAACTTTCAGCACCATGGACAGCAGACACTCTGAGATCGACACCTGTCAAGTGCATGTGTGTGTGTGGGGGGGGGGGGTGTGTGTGTGTATTCTTCAGAACACGTTTGAGAACTGGTTTGTGGCTTTACTCTGCTTTCTGAGGCACATCGGTTTGCTTGGCTCAGTAAAAGTGAGCATTAGTGTGTGAGCATTGTTTGACGGTAGGATAAGGTGTTTGAATAGTAAAATTACTATCATAAGGGCCCATCGAGAATGCTCCGCCCCCTCTGTACTGAGACCCACGCTCCGCCACTGGCTAGAAACCATTTGAGTCGGTTGAAAAAAGGGAAGTAGCCAACAGAAAGAGGAACTCGGACAGTGCCAAACTAAACCTGGCTCTCTGCAGCACCAGAGAAAGAGGAACTCGGACAGTCCCTGGCTCTCTGCAGTACCAGAGGAAGAGGAACTTGGAAACTCTCTCACTTTCGGCAGCTCCAGACAGCGAAGCATCTGCATTTGAGATATTAGAAAAGTGTTTGAGAGTCTTACTCACCATGAGGGTAAGTGGAAAATAAAGTTACATCATTCTGTGGGTGAACTATTCCTTTAAGACCTTGTAAGAACCAGATTATCTATTTAACCATGTCCTGATATGTCAAGTCTTGGAGTTTAATAAGGGTGTTCTGTCTTTAACACGATGGTACAAACTGTACATTATAATGCAGGAACTATCTACAGCTGAGCACTGATGAAAGTTAATAGTTTATAAGATAAATGAGGTCAGTATCTCGTCTGGCCGATAGTTACTCGGCTGAACACCGATGACAACAGTAGAGGAGATAAACTAACATGCTTGCCATGAGGACATACAGGATGTTACATTCTGTAGTACTAAACAGGGATTTTATTAGGGGTGGGTACTGGCATATTAGTACCCCTAAAGGATTCACATTTTAGCTCCGGGGCCACGTTCAACACAGGCTGATCTGCAGTGGGCTGAGCAGAGAAATAGCAGAACAATAACCTATAAAAAATAAACAATCCTCAGTTCTAACTTTGTTTCAGTGCAAAGGACATTATCAGGATGTTTACATGAAATTGTCTTTTTAGGAGTTATGCATATCCTAAAAAATTCTGGAGAAAATTGAGCTTTCAACTATATATTTTTGTCTCAGTTTACAATTGACATATTTCTGTAGTTTTACTTATGAATATATTTTATTTTAATTATTTTATTCAGTATCTTTATCACATATGTTTATTTTTATTTAATGTGTTATATCACACACACACACACACACATATATATATATATATATATATATATATATATATATATATACCAAATAAATCAATTTATTGTATTTATGAATATGAATATTTTATTTTTATTTATTTTAGTCAATATCTTTTATAACATAATATATATTCTCATATACACAACTTACAAAAAGTTAGGGATATTCGACTTTTGGTTATAATTTCAGGAAAATAAGTGTTCATATTTAACCAGTGAACAATGTACATGTGCATCTAAAAATTTAGAGAAAGTCCAATTCAGTTCACTTGGACAGGTTGCAGTGGATTTTAAGTTCATTCTGACATCATACAAAAAACCCAAATATCCCTAACTTTTTGTGAGTAGTGTATGTATATTTTGATTAAATGTTTATACCACAATATGTGTAAATTTACTGAATATTTTTTTAAATGATCAATTCTGCTATAATTCATATTCTAAAATGAACTTCACACATATCAAATGTATTTCATATTTATGAAGATATTGTATTTTTTATTTTATTTAATATTTCTTTTATATATATTATTATACGTGTATATTTTGTTTAAATGTTTATATCACAATAATATATATAATAGATAAAATTACTGAATAATTTAAAAAATGAATTAGAAATCATTCAAAAAATTGATCCATTTTTATATTTTAAAATGAATGTAAACTTCAAAGATATGATATTTTATATTCTATTATTATACACATTACATTTCTAATTTACATTTTTATATACATGTCATTTTTTTTCTATTTAATTTCTTATTTCATTTGTGACATATCTAACAAGTTTTACATGTTCATATGTAATCACACATGGATCTACAAAAATCACAAAATTTAACGGGTATCTGGGAGTGAAACACAGTATTTCACATGATGATCAGAGTAACTTTTTAAGACTTGTAAGTTATTTGAAATGCACACACAGGTACATTTCTACGAACGTGTAGTCATCCTGACCATCCGAACCGACTCGGCTCATAAAACAAACCAAAGTCACATCTACAAAGTCAGACAGAAAAGCTGGAACAAGCTCTTCTTCTTGCTGCTGATTTTAACACAAACACTTCTGGTCCCGTTTACTCGTTTTCCTGCCTACAAATTCAGCCTCGGCTGCATGAACGGCAGCAGGGTGAAGTTATGAAGGAAGCACGAAGTTCTGCAGCAGGTTTCACTCACTGACAACCGTGACTCGCTCTTGGTTCTCATCTGCAGAGGACAGAACAGAGTCCAGCCAGTCCAGCTGGTCCTGACTGAAGCCACCGTTGAACATCGTAAACCTCTGCTGGAAGTTCCCCGATGCTGAAATGCACAGAAAACATGACAAACTGGTCAGCTGCTGGGTGGTCACCTGGTGAGCACTGAGGTGAGAGGCGCTTCTGGTACCATTATATAACATAATATATTATATTATATTGTATAATAAAATTATTCATACCCTCCACATTAAAGAAGAAAAAAATCAGCCATCAGTGAAATAAGTTAAAACTGACAAAAGTAACTATAAATCAAAATTCTATGAAAGTCATAACATTGACTTTAAATTGTGGTTTGAAAAAGATATTAAGACAGAAAAAACAAAACCAATAAACAAGCATGATGGGGCTCCAAAGCTAAAATTTTGTTGAGCAACACTTTGAAAAGGTGCTACAATGTCTCTGTGACAGTTTTGTTTTGTATAATTATCATTATTATTATTTTTTATTATTTATTATTGTTATTATTATTATTTCCAACCACAATTCAAAAGCAATATTCAATTTCACTAAATTATAATTTTTTGCTTTTTATTTATTATTAGTTTATTTAGTTTATTATTTGCAGGGATGCACAATATTGGATTTTTGGCCGATATCAGAAATGCCGATATTTTAAAACTCATGTGGCCGATAACCAATATTGACACCAATATTAAAGCTGAAAAAATATAGATACACTGAAATATTGCAATATTTTCATATGCTGATATCAAATTGACATTCAAAAACGCAGTATCGATCTTTTTACTTACAAAATCTCACAATATTTCTTGAATTCCTGCAAGATTTTGTAACAGAACAATGAAATATTGCGAGATTTCATTCGTAAAATAGACTGATACTACGTATTTGAATCTCAACGTGATATCAGCATATGAAAATATCGCAATATTTCATTGTATCAATAGTTTTTCCCAGCCCTAGTCTTTAGAAGTTTTAAAGTCTGTAAAAAAGAAGTTTTTGAAGAAGAAGATTTTGGTTTTATTAGACTTTAGAAACAGCGGGTTGATTAGTTAAATATAGGTTAAAATAGGGGGATGGCTGATATCAGATACTCAGTTTTAAGGCTGATATAGGCCGATACTGATAGGGGCCCGGGGGTGGATTATATCGATAATGCCTAATTCCATAATTATTTGAATTACTACTGTGAATTTAGCCTTTTCTTTAATTGAAGAGTATTAAAAATTTTGAGGACGACTGTATACACAGACAAATATTTGAAAGTAGTATTAATATCTGTCATTTTACAAACATTCTATCAAGATATACAAATAGTTTTAAGTTAAACCATAATTTTTCAGACAGAAAATAAAAAAGCAAGAACAAATAGGTGTTACTTAGACTTTACCCTTCTGCCTTCCTCGGGACGCTTTCGTCCATTTTAGCCATTTTTTAAAATTTTATCTAATGTTATCTATTTATTGGTGATCATTTCAGCTGTGTTGTGGCAGGGGAAGGGATTTTTGCAATAACTCTACTTTTTAGACAATTTGTTTAAATCCACTGTCTTTCCCCCTCAAATGTCTTTTTATTCTCAGGAGGAGAATTTTGACCTGTGACCGGTGTCCACGCACAAAAACTGTTGTAAAAATAATCATACATTAATATTTATGCTTTTATTCTCTTAAATTATCTAAACAACTTCTGTTCTACTCAAAACTACCAAACATTCAACTGTTTTTAGGATTTTAACCCTTTAATTATCAGTTTGAAATGCTGACTTGTTTATTACAAAAAGCTATATTATTTTATTCATACATTAATTTTTTTTATACATACAATAAATATTACAGGGATGAGTCTTTGGTGGTGATTAGACACTTTTATATGTTAAAAAAAAAATAGCAACAAAAATTATTTGTATTTTTATGTTAGAAACTCCTGGTGACTCTTGATGCCAAATTTCATTGTAATGGTAAAATTGGATCAGAAGGAAAATAGTTATGTACTGTCACTTTGTAGATGTGTAGGTCTGACTCTTTCTGATCGGCTAGTATGCAGGCTTTGTCAAGATTTATTGATTAGGAAAAACATTGCTCTCATTTTGTCACAAGTGATGGAAATCCATTGTAGCAACACAAAAATTAAGGCCTACATATGAAATTTAAGAAAAAAATTGTCAAATTTAAGGACTTTTTAAGGTATTCAATGCAGTTTTTGTTCATTTCAGACTTTTTAAGACCACACAGGAACCCTGCAAATAAATCACTTGAGTCTTCAGACGTGCTAGAAACCACCAAACATTTAATCACTGTGAGACTTTAACCCTTTAAAGAATCAGAAAACTCTACTGAGCTGAGATGAGAGCAGATCACCTGGCGGACAGTTGAGATCCTCGTTGTTGTTGTGCTGTCTGATGACATTCAGGGCGTTTCTGTACTGTTCGCTGCTCTCCTCTCGGCCCAGCAGGCTCACGTCGTAAGCGTCCAGCACCACGAACGTGAACCCGGGAAACGGGCTGAACCGGTAGGCGTAGATGTCGCCGCGCGCCGGTGTTCCGCGCGGGCTTCCGTCAGCCCGGAGGCTGCTGTCGAGCCGTGAACGCAGCAGCGCGCCCCTGCTGAAGTTATAAAACTCGTGGTTACCCCACACATGGTGCACCTCCGCGGGACAGGAGCTGAACTCCCGCAGCACCGTGTCCAGCGCGCGCTCCGAGGCGTCGCGGAGCTTGTTGAAGCCGTCAATGATGTCGCCGAGCTGGAGGACGAACTGCGGCTTCACCGCCGACTCTGACCAACTTCTCTGGGCGTTCCTCAGCAGCTGCAGGCTGCTCCGGTAATAACGCCGCCTCGTCCGGGTGTAGTTGTATCCGTCGTCCATGTCGGCGTACTGGATGTCCGCTATGACACCGAACGTGAAGAGCGGCGTCTGTGGAGGACAGCGGTCCGTCATGGCGTCCAGCTGCGCTAACGTCTGACAGCGGTTTCGGTATCCATCAACCGGGCTGAAACGGAAACCCGAGTACCAGCGTCCTCTCAGTCCCTTCAGTGTTGTTTAGTTTCCTTACACATCACACATAACAGCCGGTAAGAAAGCAACGTCACAGGCTGCCGGTGTGACAGCACGAGGAACTGACTTCCGGTCCCGCACCTGTCAAAATAAAGGTCGTGGTTCATGTTTTTGTTTGTTTTCATGTAACTTCTTTTTGGTTCCAAGATATATTTCCCCAAAGAGTTTTTTTTTTTTTTTAAGAAAAGATATCTTACTGAGCAAAATATGGAATACACCTTACACTAATCCTAATTTATCAGACAATGAAATATATTATCAATTTACTATGAAATGATTTGAAGAAAAAAAAACTTTCCCTTTTTTAACAACTTATAAATTACGGGCCATAAAAGATACTGGAACAGCATTTAAAACTTGAAAAAAGCAATAAAGGAACCAAAACAATCAAATCACTTCACTATTTTAACTTTACTATATACAGTTGCGTGAAAAAGTGTTTGCCCCCTTCCTGATTTCTTATTTTTTTGCATGTTGGTGAATGTTTCAGATCATCAAACAAATTTAAATGTTAGACAAAGATGAGGGGGGGGGGGGGGGGCCGCACCCGCACCCTCAGAGTAAGAATGTTGCTGGTTCTCCCCCCCGGGGGGGGGGGGGTTCGAACCCTTCCACTGCTCCTTCCTGTGGGTTTGTGTTTTCCCCCTTTCTCGTGGGTCCCCCCGGCCCCCCTCCCCCCTCCTCCAAAGACCTTCATTTTTGATTTATTGTCCCTCTTAATTCCCCCTAGGGATTAATTTGAGCGTGAATTGTTTTCCTCCCCTCTTTGTTCCCCCTCGGCCGACCGGCCCCCTCCAGGGTACCCCCCCCCTCCCTCTTAATATTGGGAGAGGCTCCCCGACCCCCCCGACCCTGAACTGGATAAGCGGTACAGAAAATGACTGACTGACTGACTGAGACAAAGATGACACAAGTAAACAGAAAATGCAGTTTTTAAGTAAATATTTTTATTGGGGGCGGGGTTAACTTATATAAAACATAAGTTAACTGTGGTTTATCACATCTTTGGAAAGCTGAGTTCAATTTCTCTACCCACACCCAGGCCTGATTACTGGCACACCTGTTCTCAATCAAGAAATCACTTAAATAAGACCTGCCTGACGAATTTAAGTAGACTAAAAGATCCTCAAAAGCTAGACATCATGCTGCGATCCAAACAAATTCAGGAACAAATGAGGAAAAAGTAATTGAGATCTATCAGTCTGGAAAAGGTTCCAAAACCATTTCTAAAGCTTTCGGACTCCAGAGAACCACAGTGAGAACCATTATCCACAAATGGTGAAAACATGGAACAGTGGTGAACCTTCCCAGGAGGGGCCGGCCGACCAAAATGACCCCAAGAGCACAGCGACGACTCATCCAAGAGGTCACAAAAGACCCCAGAACAACATCCAAAGAACTGCAGGCCTCACTTGCCTCAATTAAGGTCAGTGTTCATGACTCCACCATCAGAGAGAGACTGGGGGGCAAAAATGGCTGCATGGCAGAGTTCCAAGACCAAAACCACTGCTGAGCAAAAAGAACATAAAGGCTCATCTCGGTTTTGCCACAAAGCATCTTGATGATGCCCAAGACCTTTGGAAAAATACTCTGTGGACAGGCGAAAGTTGAACATTTTGGAAGGTGTAGGTCCCATTCAAGGGGCAAACTCCGCCTCAGAACAGTGAAGCTCGCTAGCTTGTTGGAAATAGTGTAATCCTCCCTTCATCCGCTAGGGGCTGGCTCCAAGAGCGAGCAAATCCCCATAGACTCCCATGTTAAAAACGCCAACTTCACAGCAGAAATAAACAGGTTTACAGCCTGGTTCAAAAAATCATTTTAGGTTTATTAGGTCAAGTTTACCTTCATGTCAACTGTGAGGGGGGGTGAATTTTTTTATAACTCATTCGTTTAGATGTTATTTATTCTTCAAATTACACATAATTAAGGGCGTGTCCTTATGACAGACCGGAAGCTCCGCCTGCCGACCGGAGGCTCCTAGTTAGCTCCTTCTTTGCTCTTAATAAGGTCTCAGTTTGTTACAGAGTCGCACAACGGCGGTGTTTAGTCAGCGAATTGCAAGTCTAAGCATGTCTTACCTTAACCATGCCGCTTAGGAGCCTTATCTTTGTTAGCTCCTCTTAGTTTCGTGTTAGCTCAGTTAGCGTTTAGCCCACAGTACGTCAGCTGTCAATCATTTGCCCCGCGGCCGCGCTGTGCCCATTTTAGGATTTTCCTGGAGTGACGACGTACGTGACACGGCAAGATGGCGACGGTAAGACACGCCCAACTGGCTTCACATTTCTCTATTCAGAAGAGACCGGAAGCTACGTCCAGTAATTATATACAGTCTATGGTCCCATTACATCTGGCGTAAAAGTAACATGGCATTTCCGAAAAAGGAACATCATAGCAACAGTAAAATATGGTGGTGGTAGTGTGATGGTCTGGGGCTGTTTTGTTGCTTCAGGACCTGGAAGACTTGCTGTGGTAAATGGAACCATGAATTCTGCTTCTACCAAAAAATCCTGAAGGAGAATGTCCGGCCATCTGTTGGTGACCTCAAGCTGAAGCGCACTTGGGTTCTGCAGCAGAACAATGATCCAGAACACACCAGCAAGTCCACCTCTGAATGGCTTAAGAACAACAACATGAAGACTTTGGAGTGGCCTAGTCAAAGTCCCCACCTGAATCCCATTGAGATGCTGTGGCATGACCTTAAAAAGGCGGTTCATGCTGGAAAAGCCTCCAATGTGGCTGAATTACAACAATTCTGCAAAGATGAGTGGAACAAAATTCCTCCACAGCGCTGTAGAAGACTCACTGCCAGTTATCACAAACGCTTGATTCCAGTTGTTGCTGCTAAGGGTGGAACAACCAGTTATTAGGTTTAGGGAGAAGATCACTTTTTAACGCCAGGCCATTTACGTTTGGATTTTTTTTCCCCCTTAAAAATAAAAAAAAATGTTCATTTAAAAACTGCATGTTCTGTTTACTTGTGTTATCTTTGTCTAATATTTACATTTGTTTGATGATCTGAAACATTTAAGCATGACTAACATGCAAAAAAGTCAGAAATCAGGAAAGAGGCAAACACTTTTTTACACAACTGTAGCAGATCCCCATGTGTTGTTTATTTCATTTCAGTTTATTCTCCTTTATGTCTTATTTTCTTCTCCTGGGTAAGATTTGATATGTAAATCTGTCATTCGATTTTGTCTTTTCAAATGTGTGGCGTAATTGTATTTTGGTCTATGGACAAGTGTCAATAAAACTTTGAAAAATGATAATGGTGACAAGGTCCAAATTTAATTATGTTAATTTCGATTTTTGTGTTTTACCATAATTGCTCAAGAAATCAATAAGGACTGTCACGTGACAAGAAAGTAAATGTGTCAAAATAAAAGAGAGTCAACTCTGGTTCTTCTGCCTGATGGTACTTTTAAATATTTCTGGCTTTTGTGAGGGAGAGTGAGTGTTTCATCATCTTTTGGGAGAACAGTGTTGAACAATTAACAGTACATGTGCATTCAAAAGTACAGAGAAAGGTTAACCTGGAAACGTTTCATATTTTTAAGTTTATTATCATTTATTATATGCACCGTGGGTTTGAGAGGACTGTAATTTCATCTGTGTTGTATGTCTAACGTGGCACATTTGACAATAAAGTTGACGTTGACTGTGATACCTATGGTATGTCAAATCAAATCAAATATACTTTATTGATCCCGGGAATTCATCATATGCAGGTCTGTGATCCCAGGTTGAAAATGCCAGTGTGAGGCCAGATAGAGCCATGTGCTTCAATAAGCTAGATTATTGACAAGCAGGCGAACACAACACAGTCAGCCTCCGGAGGAGACTGCGCTCACTTGGGGGCGAGTAGTTATATGTCTATGGGGAGGTTACAACCAAGGGGCAAACTCCGCCTCAGAACAGTGAAGCTTGCTTCCTTGTTGCAAATAGTGTAATCCTCCCTTCATCCGCTAGGGGCTGGCTCCAAGAGCGAGCAAATCCCCATAGACTCCCATGTTAAAAACGCCAAATTCACAGCAGAAATAAACAGGTTTACAGCCTGGTTCAAAAAATCATTTTAGGTTTATTAGGTCAAGTTTACCTTCAGGTCAACTGTGAGGGGGGTGAATTTTTTTATAACTCATTCGTTTAGATGTTATTTATTCTTCAAATTACACATAATTAAGGGCGTGTCCTTATGATTGACATGCGGCAGACCGGAAGCTCCGCCTGCCGACCGGAGGCTCCTAGTTAGCTCCTTCTTTGCTCTTAATAAGGTCTCGGTTTGTTACAGAGTCGCACAATGGCGGTGTTTAGTCAGCGAATTGCAAGTCTAAGCACGTCTTACCTTAACCATGCCGCTTAGGGGGCTTATCTTTGTTAGCTCCTCTTAGTTTCGTGTTAGCTCAGTTAGCGTTTAGCCCACAGTACGTCAGCTGTCAATCATTTGCCCCGCGGCCGCGCTGTGCCCATTTTAGTATTTTCCTGGAGTGACGACGTACGTGACACGGCAAGATGGCGACGGTAAGACACGCCCACCTGGCTTCACATTTCTCTGTTCAGAAGAGACCGGAAGCTACGTCCAGTAATTATATACAGTCTATGGTTACAACAAACAAATGAAAATAAACACGTGTCTTACCTGTGAAAGGTAATTCCCTGCTGTTTGAACTGTGCAGAACGTTTTTACAACTGTAGGCCGAAGTCACGCCCCTCTACTTCTGCACCATGGGACCTAAGAGAAGAAAAAAATATGAATGTAAGTCAAACCTCATATTGCAAAAGAAATTTCCTATAAAATTATTCACAGATTTTACCCTGTAAAGCACTTTTTTAACAAAATTCAAGAAAGACTTGGACATTAATTGCTCATTTTGTGACTCTCATCCAGAAACTGTACCTCACTTATTTTGGTCTTGTTCAGTGACTCAGAAGTTTTGGACATGTTTGTGCAATGCTTACAAAATGTATTACGAACATGTTGTATTTGTAATTTTTACAAATGGGTTGATAAGTTCTAATGTTTATTGTGAATCTAATAATTACAGGGCTTAAAGTTTTCCGGCACCGTGCCGGATTTCCGGCGCGTGGCGGCAAGGGGAAAAAAAAAAAAGAAAAGAAAAAAAAGTCCACAGTAAGAACTTGATATAGTCAAGTGTGAGGTAAAAAAGTTGTGTACAATCCCACACTATAAATGGTCATATTAATCTACAAGTAAGATCAACGTATTTTGGCGCTCATTGGAGCGCATTTCTACTCAATCGTAAGTGGAGCAGCGTGTTTAGATGATGGTCCAGATCCAGCTGCAGCTGACATCCAGCAGCAGCTGCAGTGAACGGCTGCTTGCAAACGTCAGCTATGGTCATCATATCGTGGAGCCTGAGTTTATGCCGCTGTACTGACCGATAAAGGACTTGAAAATAACCGGCGCTGGGCGAAGATGGAAGAACTAGTTAGAGGCAGTCTGTGCAAGAAACTGAAGGAGCCTCATAGTCGCTTTCCCAGAGACTCACAGTCTGGACTTGGACAGTTTCAGACTCGTGAACAGCGGTTTTCTTTCTTTCTTTTCTTTTTCTTTTGGAAAAAAAACTTATTAATTTCGTCACAATCTCTGTCTGATCCCGCGCCTCCTGTCCGTGTTGTCAACTGTCATCTCCCGAGACGTCACACAGACACGCGCCCCCGCACACACAGTGAACAGCAGCAACACGTGAGCACGTCTGGTGCTGCCGCATCGCTGTAACTCTGGACATTAAAAACTGAATAAAAGCGACAAACATGAGAGCAGCAAGCTGCATCGTCTGCGGTATCAAGTTCGAGACGCTGCATCCTCCACATCCACCGTAAACACACCTGAAAAGGTGAGTTACTGTAATATGAAAGCTTGATGTTAGCAGCCATGTTAGCAGCTAGCTTAGCGTCGTAGCGACATAAACGTGAGCTTGTTGGTATCTTTAGTTCGTACTAAAGTTATGTAACTCCATCAGATGATTCCTGAATGTGTTCAGGAGAAGAATGAGACGTTTAATGGACAGTTTCCATAAACTGGGACTGCCGTGATGACATTAAATTGGGTCCAAACTGGGATCAGATCCACTGGAAACATTGCAGTTTACTGGGTCCGCTTATTAGAAAGAACAGCTGTTGCTCGTTTAGGAATGCAAGGAATAGTTATCAAAACTGCTGGTAGAGGTCTAAATTAATTAAAATATTGAGAATTTTTTTCAGTTTAAAAAATAATATGATAATATTTACTGTACTCAGCTCGCACAGTTATTTAAAGCCTAAAAAGACGATTTTCCTCATGCACTAGTGGAGGAATAACCAGCTGTGGACATCTGTCCTGCAGGTTTTGCATGTTTACCAGCTGTAATATGACTGAGTCAAACTATTAGTGGGTCATTAAGAGGCTTCTGCAGAACTTGATATGAAACTGTCATGTGGATCAGATGTTGCAGCAGGGAAACATCTAAAACCTGCAGGTAGTGATCCTGCACTAAGGTGCAGCTTAGCCTCCTCTCCACATTCAGAAAAAAATGCTAGCTTAGAGCATCTCTCTGTAGGTCCAGGTGGATTTTTGTACACATTAAAAACTCTTGGATAAGTTAAGAGCATATTTATAGACTGAGTAAATTGCCATGTTCATCTACAAGTTTTCCAAACATGGTAAAGCAAAGAAATTGTCCAAGAGACAAAATATTGGTCAGTTAAACTAAAGATCAGTGCTGTTACAAAATACTGGTAGATAATGGGTGAGTGTGGATTTTAAATTCCTTGGATATTATAATTCAGTCTTCTAAGCAGAGCAGACACCAGGTATGACATGATAGATTACTGATTACAGCTGAAAGAGACTTGCAACGTGGACTTCAGCCATAACACCGGAGACATGACTTGGACATGCAAAAAAAAAAAAAAAAAGAAGAAGAAGAAGACATACTGCTTGCAGAAAATGATATACGCATCTAGCAGCAAGAAAGTGCTATTACGTCACGATTTAGACCCTAGTCACAAAAAAATCGCCTCTATTTTTGGCCAAATTCTCCGATATAAATGTGAATAAACTCACTTTAAACAAGCCCACTCATCCGAAAAAAGTTCAGGGTCAGGATTTTAATTTGCTTTAAGCCCTGTAATTATCTTGGCAAAATATTGTTTTCACAATGTAAATTTGCAAACAAAAAAACTTTATTTTATGTTTTCCATAAAGACATGAATATGTGTAAAGCATTGAAACATTCACTAACCAAAAGGCTGTAAAAACCGTTGAATTTTGGTCACGGTATGCATTGAAAATGTAATGATTGTCTATTTTATTTTATTTATTTATTTATTTTTACCTCCCCCTGGCAAGTTAAAATTTTGTTGTACTATGTACTATGTTTTTGCTAAATGTTTTCAATAAAAAATAAAAATAAGAATAAAATATGAATGGAAGTCAATGAGGAGAAAATAATTATCTTCTGGTCCCAGACGTTCTCTGTCCTGGATTCCAGATATGTTGGTTATGGATTAAAATGAAAATTTTTCGTGCAAAGAAAAAATAAAGTACCGCGAAGATTTTCAAAAATTTCAGGATTTACTTGAAGCCTCTGTGTGGACTCAGCTCTCGTAGCAAGCGACCTGTATCACCAGCTGCGTGAGCACGCTGCCGTTGGGATTTTACTCCGGCACGTCACCGTATTTTACTTTATTTTTTCAAGAACAGGAAAAAGAGCATGAACAGAGGTGAAAACTGTTTTAAGTCAGGAAATGTTGAGTCTTTCCATTACGCCGATGGAACGATGTCCAGTCTCGTTCACGGACATGAAGAAAGACTTCAACCAACAGTTTGCCGAGCTCCGGGAGGGTGCTAAACAAGCTAGCGCGCTCATAGCTAGCCTAACCAAAGCTGTGCAGTTTAACTCGGAAGAACTAAAAGAGTGCAAGAAGAAAATAGCCCACATCGAGAAAGATAACTTGAACTTAACCAAAGAAAACAAGGAGCTAAAAGAGAGATTAAGAGAGCAAGAACGTTATAAAATGCGCTGGTGTTTGAAAATAAAAGGGCTCAAAGAGAAATCTGAGGAAAACATCCGAGCTGAAGTCTTAAAGATTCTCCACCAGATTTTACCTGAACTGTGAACTGGACCACCCACTGCTTTTGTGTAGCCTTAGAGCAGGTCTGTCTCCTGAAACTCTCTGTTGGTTTAAAACTACCTCGCAGACAGAATGACGTGTGTACAAGCTGAGGGTTTTACTTCTGAGCATCTCCAAGTCACAAAAGGAGTGCCTCAGGGGTCAGTGTTAGGGCCGCTTCTTTTCATTCTTTTTTATTAATAACATTCACCAAAATGTGCCCAGAGCAAAATTTCATTTATATGCTGATGACACTGTGATGTACTGTACAGCCCCCACCCCAAATCGGGCACTTACAGACTTGCAATTGGCTTTTAATGAAGTTCAGAAAAACTTTTATGATTTAAAGCTCCTGCTGAATGCAGACAAAACTAAAGTCATGCTTTTTTCAACCATGAAGGTGAAGCCACTGAACCTGCCCCCAATCGTCACTTTACAGCACTGGTTCTCAAACTTTTTTTGCAGGGCCTCCCTTTCATTGGAAATAACAATGTCAAGCCCCCCCATCCCACCACCGCCACTACATGTACCCAAACATTTACCATGAAATACATGAAAAAATGCACTGCATTTGATGTGTGGGGCAATGCCTATTGAGTCATCATTATTTTTTCATTAGTACTTTGAAGAATATGGCCATTTTTTGTTAGAAGTACAAAAACTGGGCCTGGCTGGGCCCCTCCTGACAGAGCCCTGAGCCCCCCCTGGGGGGCCCGCCCCCCAGTTTGACAACCACTGCTTTACAGGGTTCTCACATTGAATTTGTGTCATCCTACAAATATCTTGGTTTTCTTATTGATGAGTCTCTTTCTTTTAATCTACATATTCAGCAGCTGGTAAAAAGGCTGAAGCTGGGTTTTTATTTTCGGATAAAATCCTGTCTTTCATTTGAGTCCAAAAAACGTCTGGTTGCCGCTACCTTCTTGTCAGTTTTAGATTATGGAGATGTTTTGTACATGCATGCCTCGTCTCAGTGTCTTCATGCCCTGGATGCTGTTTACCACGGGGCTTTGAGGTTCATCTCTAACTCCAGATCACTGACTCATCATTTCTTGTTGTATGAACGTGTTGGTTGGTCCTCACTGTCCTTGCCCAGGATGAAACACTGGTATGTTATCATCTACAAAGCTGTCACTGGTCTGCTTCCCTCGTACCTGACAACTCTTCTCCAACTGAAGAGTTCAGGTTCTTACAGTCTTCGTTCTCAGGAGTTCTTACTACTTTCAGTCCCGAGGACGAGAACTGAAATGGGGAAAAGGGCTTTTTCACATGCAGCTCCATGTGCCTGGAACCAGCTGCAGAAAGACCTGAAGCTGCGTGATTTGGTCTCATTTGATGTTTTTAAGAAAATGCTGGATGACTTGGACGTACTTGAATCTGTCTGTAAAATGCTTTGCCTGATTTGTGGACTTTGCATAGTTAATTTATTGGTAATTTATTTTAGTTACATTTTTAAACTTGTTTTATGATTTTTATTGTTTTTGGAATGCTTGTTTTGTAACTTTACTTCTCTGCTGCTTTCTTGGCCAGGACACTCTTGGAAAAGAGATTTTCAATCTCAATGAGGTTTTCCTGGTAAAATAAAGGTTAAATAAAATTTTTTAAAAATATATGTTGTACGATGATATTAATAGCTGTGTGGCACTTGAACATGGAACCTGACCAAGATTTTTTTGTAAAGAGGGGCATAAGACAAGGCTGTAATATTTCTCCTTCCCTTTTCTTAATGGTAGCTGAATTGTTAGCGGTACTTATAAAGAATGTTGAACTTGAAGGCATTAAAATTTTAGATAAGTCAATTCGCCGATGATACGGCTTTGTTTTTAAAAAAAACGAAGATGAAATTTTGCAACACTCAGGCCGATTATGAGCACCCGTAAAGCGGACAAGTTTCTGCACGAGAGCCGGTGAAAAAGCAGAGCTCATAACTTTCTTTCTGAACATCCGATCTTGAAAATTCCAAATGTAGCTGGTAGCTAGTGTCAAAAATAAGAAGGGCAAAAAGGGTTGGAAGCAGCTCCGGGTCGTTCCTGGGAAGCAGGAGCGAAAATTCCCCAATCGCAATATCTCAGCGAGAAACGCTTAACCGGGCATGAAATTTTAAAAGCACTAGAGTATATTTCTCATTTTTCCAATGCCTCAGGCTTGGGTTTAAATGTTGACAAATGTGAGATTTTAGCCTTGCACAACAATCCTCCGCACACTATTGGCAACATAAAGGTCAAATCAGAAGTTAAATATCTTGGCCTGACAGTTACTAAAAATAAAGAAATAAGAGAGAGAGAAAAAATATTTACAGAAACATTGAAAAATCCAAACTAACCTTGAATTCTTGGTTGCAGAGGGACTTAACCTTAATTGGAAGAGTCTTACTCTCCAAAATGGACAGTCTATCAAGAGTAATTTATCCAGCCTATATTCTCTGAATATTCCTGATAAAGCAACCAAGTTAATTAACACCATCAACTTCAATTTTATTTGGAAAAACAGGTGTCACTACATTCGAAATATGGACATTGTGAAACGCTTAGAAGATGGAGGAATGAATGCTATTGATTTTTCTGTCATGAATGGTGTGTTAAATCTGAAATGGCTTCATTCCTATACAACTCAGAGACTCATTTTGGTTTGTCATTACTAATGCAATCTTTCAAACACTTGGTGGAATCGATCTATTTCTACGATGTGATTATGATTTAATGAAACTCCCGGTTAAACTATCAGATTTCCACCAGCAGGTTTTGTTGTACTGGAAAATGCTGTATTGGCATAATTTTACTCCTCATAACACTCCTCTGTAGAACAACAGATATATCTTATCAAATAGAAAATTGTTTTTGAGATCTTGGATGGAAAAAGGGATATGGAATGTTGCTCAGTTATTAGATTTCTCTGGAGAGTTTTTAGACCACAATGTATTTTTGCCAGAAATTTAACATTGTATGCTCCATAAAAGAGTTCAACAAAATACTGAGATCCATTCCAGTTCCCATCGAAACAATGATTTATCAGCATATGATTTATTCCCATGCTGTGTTGGAGCTGAGGCCACTCTGTATTGCGGGTATAAGTCTACATAGTAAACAGTTTAATAATAGATTTATTAGAAGTCACTTAGTGGCTCATTATTTCCCAATCAAGTTAAAAGAAACTACATTTTGCAGGACTATAAAACAGAAGAAGCTCAAAAGATAAGGAAACGCTTCTTTTCTTACCCAATTTTACCCAAAGCAAAGGAAATGAATTTTAAAATTTTGAATGAAATATATCCATCTAATCATCTCTTGCATCAAAAATTCAACCTTGACAACAATTCATGCATCTTCTGTTTAAATGATATAGAGACAACTGAACATATATTTTTTCAGTGTGAACCGATCCAGACTTTCTGGCTTGCATTCCAGAGATGGCTCCAGCAAAAACATATTCCAATGCGACCAATGAACTGGTTTTTGGTGAGAGATGGAATATTTTTGAAAGACACTAACTTGGGAGTTTCTAATTAATAATTTGATTATTTTAGCTAAACATTATATACACAGATGCACTAAAGTTAAAACCCCTGTTCCTTGGATGAATAAATGATTTAAAACTCTATCATAAATCACTACGTTACTTAACAGGTTCCAAAGCCCTAGATCTTTATGACTTATTTGAGTACAACCGACTACTCTAATTAGCCCCTCTTTTTTTTTTTTTCATATGTATGTATGTTCTTTTGTTCTGAATTTGAATTCACTGTCACCTTGAAATCTTTCCTCTAGACTAACCCAATCCAAACTTGTACATAAATTCAACATGCCTTTCTTTGTATTTGCTGTCAACTTTGAATAAAATTTTTTTTAAAAAGTCTTGTTCACACCCGTCGCAGAGAGCGACGTCATCACTTGCAGCGAGAGGAATGAACTGACAGGCATCTTAAAATTCGCCTGGGCCCAGTATTTCAAAACTTTGAATCCAGATCAAATTGATCTGGATTTCCAAATCCTTGGATTCGGGTCCTTGGATCTCAGATTGATATCTGGGTATTTCCAAACTTTGGTGGATTGGATCAAAATGATCCTGATCCTGTTAGATGGAGACTTACAAATCCGTCCCTCCCACTGGATTATTGACAGGAAACAGGAAATGATGACATAAAGAACTTGTCATGAGCGTGTGTCTGATCAATATGATCATGTATAAGTCAATGCTGATGCTGAACCATCACTGCAGTCAGAGAAACAACTCTGGCAGTCAGATTTCTTTTTTCTCCTTTAACTCAGACGTTTGTTCAGCTACAGAGAAGTTGTGGTTGAGAAACAGAGCAGTCTGTAAATACGCTACTTTTAACATTTACATACCAATAAAGGTAATAAAAAGAAATTTTAATGTCAAAGACACAAATCAAGGAAGCTCAATAATAAAAGTGTTTTTTTATTTGGCAGCAAGAAGAGCAGAAATGAAAATCTTGAGTAAAAGAAACAATTGAGAGTATTGAGCACAGTCAGCAGCAGAATGTCCTCTGAAAGGGACGGAGTCCCTCAGCTCAGCAAGAAAAGATGAAGGTGAAGAGTAGGATGCTGGACAAGCAGTTAAAGTAATAAATCTGTCCAGGACATTTTCTTGTGCATTCAGCCTAAACGATGTGCTGCAACATTTCTTTTTAATGACATGGAGGCATTTGTCTCGATGCAACCAGTGTAAGAGACAAAAGACCACTTTCAGAACAAGTTTGAAAGTGTTGGAACTGGATTATTGCCTAAAATGCTTTGAGTGGTTTCATTTTTTAAAAATATTGCGTGATCATTTTATTTCCTCAGTATGAAAGGAGTAGATTTATGTAACAGATTCAGAGTGACAGATGTGTAGTTAGTGACTGCAGCTGCGAACCTCATTGTTTTCCACCTCAAGATCCTCCTCAAATCCACCTCTGAGGTGGGATTATTTTAATCCCCATTTTCAGGATCAAAATGATCCAGATTTGGGCCCAAATTTTTGAAATACCCAAAAGAGCAAAAAATCTGGATTAAAGGTAGGATTGGATTCACAGATCTGGATTTAAATCTTCAGGATAAAATTCCGTTTGAAATACCCAATTTCTGATCAGATCTGGAAAAAATCCAATCCACCTGGATTAATCCTGGTGGATTATTTTAGAAATACTGGGCCCTGATGATAAATCTGCTTTCTGATGGGCATCTGAAAGAGAAAAAACGTGTTCTTGCGAGACTTTGGTCTATGAATATTAGGCCAAGTCTTATGTGATAATAACTATACCACTATAACTTCAGAATATTCAAGGGAAATATATTTATTTCCAAAATAAGCTTTTAATGGACAGTGAATCGCGGGGTCGACCGCCTCAAGATGGCGCCGCCGTCTTTGCGCCGTTTGCGCTTGCGCGTTCGGCACTTTGGTCCTGCGTCAGATAGTCACGTGTGCTTCAGCTGATCCACGCTTACTTCACCAAGCGCGAAGATGAAAGGCCTCGCGCAGGCGCGCCCTTTGAAAAATCTTAGGGTCTGTGACGTCACTGAACGATTGCCTTTAATGCGCGGACTAGCGTGGCGTCAAATAGAGACAGATCCAGACGAAAGTTTTATTTTAGAATCGAAATTGTAGAGACAAGATGACTTCTGCAGAAACCTCGTACACAGCTTCATTTAAGGAGCTTCAAAAGACCGTACACAAAAACACAAAAGGCGTGACAATGAAAGCTTGTCACAAGAAATGTCTCTTTTACCAAAAAAAATGAATGATGACAAAGACAGTTTTACAAAGCAGCTTTTAAAACTAAAGTATGAAAACAAACGTCTCTTTCAGCTGAAAACAGAAAATGAAGAAGAGATTGCAGAGCTTACAGATAAGCTGAAAGCCACAAAGTACTCTCTGAACATGTCTGAATTAGGGCTGAAAGATATATCGTTATCATATCTATATCGAGATATGGACATCCAAGATATTAATATCGCAAAAGCAACTATATAAAGATATAGATTTCTCCTACCCTTGTCCTGCATATAAAGCTCTGGAAGTCACAAACAAAACTGCACTTTCCACCAAAGTGCTGGGTTTTCAACAAACCCGTAGTCATATCGTATCGTATCGATATTGAGATGTCAGGCATGAATATCGAGATATGAAATTTTGTAGATATCGTTCAGCCCTAGTCTGAATGCAACTTGAGAAGGCTGGAGGAACACAACAGGACAGTTAAACATGATCTGGAATCACTTCGATCAGAAAACGAGGAGCTGAAAAGGCTGACGGCCAAGCAAAAGATCAGGCTGAGCAAACAAACAGCGCAAAAGGAATTAGACCACACGAAGATGCTCCTGACAAAGATTCAGCAGGAAAACGAGCAGCTGAAGAAGGACAAGAAACAGGTGGATGATAAAATCATAGATCAGGGGAAAAAAATAAATATCCTACAAGATGAAATAGTCGTCCAGAAACAAAAGATTATAAAGCTTTCAGGGAAACCACCAAAAGCTGAGACGCAGCAGACAGTTGAGGAGATGTTGGAGGAGATAAAGTGCGCAGAGTGCATTAAAAAAGAAAACCTGCTTCGAAAACAAGCCCATGATTTCCGCCGGCAGCAGGAAAGCATGAAACAATATGACAAAATGGCGGATTATCTGTATGATGAAAGAGCGGACAATGATTGGCTGCGAAACAAAAACAAAGAAATGAAAGCTAAACTGGCGAGACGGCCTGATGACGTGGTCCAGAAACTCCAGGACACCGAGATGGAGCTCAGGATTTGCATGGCGGAGTTACAGCAGAAGGACCTGGCTCTGGACGTGTGGAAAGCCCAGAAGAAGACCCTGGAGGATGAGAAAAGGCAGTTAGAGCAGGAGGTGAGGCGGCTCAGACAAACCCCCAAGCTGAAACCCCCTCCACCCTCTGACCCAAAACTCAGAGGACCAGAGGACTGCTGCGACTCTGGGGCCTTTAAGAGCAACTCTGGGGCATTTAAAGGCTTAGAAAGACCAGGCGACATCATAGTCCAGGGGCCTTCCTCCACCGCAAGAACCTGTAGAACTTATTGCAAAAAGAGCAGCGCTGTCACATTGAGAAAGTGGGAAAGCATGCAAACCCCCTCCACCCCCTGACCCAAAACCCAGATCAGAGGACTACTGCGACTCTGGGGCCTTTAAGGGCTTAGAAAGACCAGGCGACATCATAGTTGTTGGGGGCCTTCCTCCACCGCAAGAACGTGTAGAACTTGTTGCAAAGAGAGCCGTGCTGTCACATCGAGAAAGTAGGGACACATGCAAACCCCCTCCACCCCCTCCACCCCCTCCATCCCCTGACCCAAAACCCAGATCAGAGGACTACTGCAACTCTGGGGCCTTTAAAGGCTTAGAAAGACCAGGCAACATCATAGTCGTGGGGGGCCTTCCTCCATGGCAAGAACGTGTAGAACTTATTACAAAAAAAGTCGTGCTGTCACATCGAGAAAGTAGGAACGCGCACAAACCCCCTCCACCCCCTGACCCAAAACCCAGATCAGAGGACTCCTGCGACTCTGGGGCCTTTAAGAGCAACTCTGGGGCCATTAAAGGCTTAGAAAGACCAGGCGACATCATAGTCCAGGGGGGCCTTCCTCCACCGCAAGAACGTGTAGAACTTATTACAAAAAAAGTCGTGCTGTCACATCGAGAAAGTAGGAACGCGCGCAAACCCCCTCCACCCCCTGACCCAAAACCCAGCTCACAGGACTGCTGCGACTCTGGGGCCTTTGAGAACAACTCTGGGGTCTTTAAAGGCTTAGAAAGACCAAGCGACTTCATAGTCCAGGGGGGCCTTCTTCCACGGCAAGAACGCATAGAAATTATTGGAAGAAAAGTCATGCTGTCACATCGAGAAAGTGGGAAAGCACGCAAAGCCCAGCCAGGCAGCTAGTTCAGCCCTTACTGACTCTCTGGATCCAGAGTCTGATCCCAGTCATGCTTGTTGGCTTATTGTATGTTTTGTGTGTTTGTTTTATTGGAAATATTTTTATTAGTGTTCAGTATACATTTGATGGAGATAAACATACAGAAAAAAATCCCCATCCCTCGGAAAGAACAAAGCATAACAACCTCAAAAAAAGGGGCCCCACCCAACTAGTCACTGCCTGAGCATTACATTATATTCACTGTTAATATCAACCTTGTGAGCCACATGAAACTCTTTTGCGTCTGTTTTGTCATAGAGCTGGGAATGCCTGGAAGAAGGAACCCCATGTATCCTCAAAAGCACAGGGTGTTTGTTTAACCCTCACAGCGCCCTTGACGCGCGTAACGCGTCAAGGGCGTCAGACGCCGGAGTTGGAAAATCTGAACTTTGGCGTCTTGACCCGGGGCGTCGACCAATCAGAGCAAGTCATGACACAGACACACTTTTTCTGACAGGAGAGGAAACACCCAGAAAAACCAGGGGAATCTCCTCTCTATCTGAAGACAGAGGAGGATAAACTGTGATCTGTGTCTGGTCCCGGTTTCTGAACGGTGTTTTATGATCTGCTGTCCTGATGGGATGTACTGGGCTGATAATGCTGCCCCGCATCGGGACAGCGGGACGTTAAACTGGACCGGATCAGATGGCTGAAAGTGCCGCTCGCCAGCTGCTCCTGGAGTAAATGATGAAAATCATCACAGTCAGAACACCTAGAATCATTTTGTGGACTGGACACTGAGCAGAGATGTCCGACGATATCTAGCTGGGGCTTGCAACCCTGTGGGCGTGTCCAGTGTTGCCAACTCTTTGTGAAGAGAAGTCGCTATAGGGGATTTTCACGCTTTCCGGAACTTCTCGGTATTTGGGCACTTCCTCTTCCGGACCATTTTAACATCAGCTGTTCCTGCTCTGTTATACTGTTTAAATCGTATAAACTCCAAACATACTGTTGTGTTCAGTTAGTATTCGGTCACTCCCTTGTGCTGCCACAGGGCGGCACTGTGCAACAGAAATGAGTAGAAAAACGTGAAGAAGCAAGTGGTGTATCCTGGGAAGTAAAAGAAACGAATGCTGTTCTGTTGGAGCTTGCTACCTTGGGTAATAAAGCCTGTTACGATCACGTCAACTGCTTCTTATTGGACTCTCCACCACAACAAATTGGCGACGAGGCGAACCGTTCCTCTTGTGCGGAAGATGGCTATAAACGTGCCGTTTCCGGATTTTTTCCTGCCGTGCCCGGGTGAGCCGGCTATTCCTTTCAAAACGTGGGTGAGGATCTTCGAGAATTACGTGCTGGTTATCCGTGCAAATGGAGACGCGTGGCCAGAGCCAAGAAAGCGAGCGCTACTCCTTCATTGCCTTGGATCGGAAGGGCAGCGGATCTTCCATACTCTGCCAGACACAGGTGATAACCTAGCATCTGCTATTGCTGCATTAAACGATCACTTCATGCCTGCAGTGAACGTGGTTGTAGAGCGCCACACGTTCAGAAAGAGAGCTCAGAGACCCCAGGAATCCATTATACAATACATTGCTGCATTAAGAGAACTGTCTGCGTCCTGTGATTTTGCCAATACTAATGATATGATTCGGGATCAGCTCGTAGAGCATGTGGCTAACCCTGGCATTAGAGAAAAACTGCTACTTAAAGACAAACTGACATTAGCTGAAGCTATCACAATAGCCACTCAAGTTGAATCTGCTAGTGAGCAAGCTAAGGTTATGGCAGGTGAACAGCACGCACCTGTACAAGTTGTGCAGACTCAGAATACAGCACGCAGGCAAAGGCAGCCACGTTGGTGTAATACTGCAAAACCAACTCATAAACCTGCTTCAACTTCTTCTACACGCACCTGCTTCCGTTGTGGTTCACAAAAACACCTTGCCAATTCACGCGAATGTCCAGCAGCCAAAGCAACCTGTAGAAATTGCAATAAAAATGGACATTTTGCTCGTGTGTGCCAGTCGCTACAAACTCAGTCAGTAAAAGAAGTTGAAATGCCTGAATATACACTACTGCTTGTGGATGGAAAAGGCGCCCCTGACAGGATACAGTGCAAAGTGGACATTCAAACTGCAAAAACGACTCAAACAGTGAAATTAACTGTGGATACTGGCGCTGCAGTGTCTGTTTTACCTCGGTGCATCTACGAGGAGCATTTCAGAGAAGCTCCACTCCAACAGTCTTCTGTGTGGCTTGTGACGTATTCAAAGACCCCTATCAATGTGCTGGGATGCATGAAAGCCACTGTCTACATGGACAGCATTAAAGGACCAGGAAACTTCTACGTGGTGGACTCAGGAGCTGCACTTATGGGGAGAGATTTAATATCTGCTCTCCACCTGCGCATTGAAGGCAACACTGTGCATCCACCGGCTGCTTCACATCCTTCTCTGCCCCCTACAGCTGCAGTGACTTTTCTTGCTACAGAACTGCCTTTTCCTGCATCCATAGGATGCGCCAAAGGTTTCATGCATATGAAAGTTGCCCCAACAGCTATTCCGGTGCGTCAAAAGTTAAGACGCCTTCCCTTCTCAGTGAGAGCTGCTGTGTCAGAAGAACTTAATCGCCTCCTCCGTACTGGTGTGATAGAACGCATCGATGCTTCCCCTTGGGTCTCACCAATAGTAGTCACACAGAAGAAAACAGGAGGTATCCGAATGTGTGGAGATTTTCGAGAGCCCAACAAAGCTGTAATAGTGGACAGCTACCCTCTTCCTCACATGGAGGAATTGCTCTCTACACTCTCAGGTGCAACTGTATTTTCAACCATTGATCTGGAGTGTGCATATCACCAAGTACCGCTGCATCCTGAAAGTCGGGATTTAACAGCTTTCATCACACATGAAGGACTGTTTCGGTTTTGCAGAGTCCCTTATGGTCTGGCTTCAGCTCCTGCAGCCTTTCAAAAACTGATGGCAACAGTGCTGAGAGACGTGCCTAATGTGCAGTACTACCTGGATGACATAATCTGCTATGGACGCACGGCACAGGAACACGATACAGCTCTGGAAACGGTACTGAAACGCCTTAAAGAGGCAGGCTTGCGGCTGAATGAGAAGAAATGTCACTTTCGCCAAATCAGCTTAAAGTTCCTGGGGCACTTGGTAACAGCACAAGGCATTCAGCCTGACACAGAGCACCTGCACCCAAAGATGCCTGCAGCCTCCGCTCTTTCTTAGGTATGCTATCATGGTATGGAAAATTCATACCCAACTACGCCACAGTGGTCGAACCGCTCCGTGCCTGTCTACGTCAGGAGGCTACATTTGAATGGACTGAGGAGGCTCAGAAATGCTTCCTTACTGTGAAACAGCTACTTGTGAACAGCCCTGCTCTGGCTTTGTTTGACCCAGAATTGCCAACCATAATCTCAACTGATGCATCAGACTATGGTCTGGGTGCAGTATTCACCCAGCTGCATCCAGATCTCACGGAACGCACAGTGGCGTTTGCATCACGGACACTGACACCAACTGAGAGGAAATACTCAACTGTAGAGAAAGAAGCTCTTGCTTGTGTCTGGGCAGTGGAGAAATGGAGGACATACTTGTGGGGCCGGAAATTCACTCTACGCACTGACCATCAGGCACTCTCAACACTTCTCTCTACAAAAGGGACTGATAGAGCAGGGATGCGCATCGCAAGGTGGTCGGCACGCCTTCTCTGTTTCACCCTATGATGTGGTGTATAGGGCGGGCTCACAAAATCACACAGCCGACTGTCTCTCTCGTTTACCTCTGCCTGCTGCTTCTCCCCTCACAACAGATTCTGATCCTGAACTGGTGGCCTTGCTGTCAACGTGCCCAGTCTCAGTAACGGCTGGTGAGTTTGAGGATGCTTCTGCCACCTGCTCTGAGCTTGCTTCCCTGCGTGCACAAATCTACCAAAAGTGGCCAGCTTCTGTGAAAGCTGTGGAGCCACAACTGCAGCCGTACTTCAAGATGAGGGATGAACTTTGTGTGAAGGACAATTTGGTGTTTCGAGGGACACGATTAGTGGTGCCTACTTCTCTACGCCACACACTCATCGCCCTAGCACATGAGGGCCATCAGGGCATCGTAAGAACAAGACAGCACTTGCGAGAGCTGTACTGGTTCCCTGGAATGGATGCACTGGTACGTTCCCAAATATCTGCATGCTCAGTGTGTCAAAGTGCAGACAAGTCAGCAAAGGTTTTTGAGTCACCGCTGCAGCCTGTGCCTCTTCCTGCAGGCCCCTGGAAGAAATTGGGCATGGATATAGTTGGGCCCTTTGACAATGCGACTTGGGACTGTAGGTTTGCAATCACACTCACAGATTACTACTCGAAATGGCCGGAAGTAGCTTTTGCATCAGCTGTGACCACAGAAACAGTGGTTGGATTTCTCAGCAGTATCTTCAGCCGCTATGGTAATCCAGAGTCCCTGGTTACTGATAACGGACCACAATTTACATCTGCTGCGTTCTCATCATTTCTGAAAGAACGAGGTATCACACACATCCGCTCCTCTGTGTACCACCCAGCTGCTAATGGTGCAGTAGAGCGGTTTAACAGAGTCTTCAAAAGCTGCATCCAAATGGCGATGCTTCAGAATAAAGGATGGAAAAAGCCACTGCAGATTTCCTACAAAGCGCTTTCAAAGCTACACCGCATGCCATGACCGGGATGTCACCGTTCGAACTGATGCATGGCCGCAAGATGAGGACAAAACTTGATGTGCTCTCTCCTCCTCCTGTGACAGCACATGCTGCTGAGATGCGCAGCAGGGTGTCCTCTCGCCAACAACACATGAAGCAATACTTTGACAAAAGACGCGGTGCTCACACTCCTTCATTCAGGGAAGGGGACAAGGTACGAGTGCGCAAACCTGTGCATGTGTTAAAGGGACACCAGAAGTTCTCTGCACCCATCATGATCAAAAAGCAAGTTGGTCCTTCCACCTACATCTTGGATGATGGGAAAGCATGGCATGCTTCTCATTTGGCTTCTGTACCTGCTGAGCTTCCTAACAACCCAGCTCAGCCAGACACTGAAGTCGGGAGAGTAGTGGAGCCTGGAAATGTGCATCAAACAGCGAGACGACCTGTCAGAGCACACAACCCCACCAACATGGCTTAAAGACTATGAGACTTAAAAGAGTGAAGAACATGGTTGTAGTAAAGGATTTAGAAAAAAGAAAATGGCATCGGTTCTCTTAGACACATATAAGCAGTAATAGGAAGCCTAAGCATTATGTTCTATGTTCATCCATGTTTTTACAGTAG
Organism: Atherinomorus stipes; assembly: GCA_023101725.1. NCBI lineage: Eukaryota > Metazoa > Chordata > Actinopteri > Atheriniformes > Atherinidae > Atherinomorus > Atherinomorus stipes. Next base: position 142,989 of record JALJCO010007284.1, on the reverse strand, counting down.
ATGGCTTAGATGTAAAGATTTTGGAAGGGTGAATTGTTAAGGGGAGGATTTGTGTTTTTTTTGTAAATGCACAACTGCTAAAAAGAAGAACTGCTTTTAAAGGTTGAATATGTAATACGGACAGAACTGCGACATCACGTGTGTCTACGTTGTAGTTGCAACTGCAGAAAAACAACTCCAGCCGCTGGGATGCCAGGCTCGCTGCCGATATGCAAGTGACCGACAGTCTGCAGCATGTCCAACAAGTAATGCAGAGGAGTTTATAACTGACAGCTAACGTTAGCCATGTTAGCAAACAAGCTAGCTTACCGATCCAGGAGAAAAGTCGCCATTTCCGTGTTTTGACTCCGTGGAAAACGTTTATGTGGGTCCATTTAGTGCTGTCTTCACCTCAATTTACTCCAGGTTTTGCTCTTCTCAGGTCACTTCTCCTCAGAAACAGATAACAACATCTCCAGGGCTCTGAAGCAGCTGCTTCACTGGTCATCTCTACGGTTTTCCCCTGTACAAGCCTGACTGACTATGACCGAAATATTGTGTCCACACAGAGATCGTATTTGGCAACCTGCAATGGCAGCATGTATTGGCTTATAGACGTAAATAAAATGCCATTATCGAACCCGTCAAAATTTATTTTATAATTATTTTTAGCCTAAATATAATTTTTCTGGGAAATGTTGTACTTTCATTCTGTACACCCCCAAACGACCTGTGGAGGTATTATTTTTGAAAAAATATAGCTTTTAATAAAAATGTTCCATATTCAACCTTTAAGTGAAGGGGGAATGTTGTGTTCAGTTAGTATTCGGTCACTCCCTTGTGCTGCCACAGGGCGGCACTGTGCAACAGAAATGAGTAGAAAAACGTGAAGAAGCAAGTGGTGTATCCTGGGAAGTAAAAGAAACGAATGCTGTTCTGTTGGAGCTTGCTACCTTGGGTAATAAAGCCTGTTACGATCACGTCAACTGCTTCTTATTGGACTCTCCACCACAACACATACTCAAGTTTTCATTCCAGACTGAAGTAAAGATATTGTTAAAAAAAAAAATCTTAGTTACTCATTACAAAATAACAAGGAACATAACAGCCAATAGGGGATTATCACATTTCCGCGTTCCGGTTTCCCGGGAAGTTGAAACATTTGGCACTTCCTCTTCCGGGCCATGTTAACATCAGCCGTTCCTGCTCTGTTATACTGTTTAAATCGTATAAACTCCAAACATATATAAGTTTTCATTCTAGACTGAAGTGATACTGGACCAAAAGCTGGATCAAAGCGATCGATTCGCCGCGGTGAAGGGCCGAACTTTATAATAAAACACACGTTTGTTTGTCGCCGGTGGGGCACAACACCGGCACTTCACAGCATGCTAGCATTAGCCAGCTAGCGTTTACTGACGTGCTTAACATTGTGCGTCTTAAAACACACAAACATCTGAAAATCGGGTCTGTACCTCCCCGTTTCCAGTGGAACAACTGGGGACTGCCAAGAAAGGAGACGCTTTCAGATGTTTGTGTGTTTTCAGCCGCACAAAGTTAGGCGCGTCATCGAGCTGGCTAATGCTAGCCTGTTAAATCTGTGATCCCCCATACCAAGCTTTATAAAAACGCCCGGTTGTTACTTGACTTTAAAAAGCAGTAGTGATTAAATAAAATTATCCAGGCAAACAAAACTGCTTGTGTTGATGTATTATTGTCAAAATAAAATATTTGTCATCTCAAAACCTTTGGACCTGTCCATCTCCATTGTTTATAGAAGAAAACTTGCTGAAAATACAAATCTGTTTCTTTGTTTCACACAGTTTATAAATCTATATAATATAAAATGACTATTTCACAAGAGATGTTGAAAGGTATACTAATCCTGAAAAAAGGAGCAAAAGATATCACACTTCAGGCAATTTTTGAGAGATTTACAGATAAATAAAGAGAAAAAAGGACCAGGCGGACTGTTACTATTACAGGTGTAAAAGGGTTTTTATCTCTGATATCTTACTTTTTCCTAGAATTTTTTTTTTTAAATGGGAGATTTTTGAGAAAAAAGAACCGAATCCTCTTCCGTAGATCAAAGACGGTGCTGAAGACAAAAATGTAAATAAAATGTAATAAAAATCATGCACATCCGGTCCTTGCTTACGTTTTCCCGGTGGTTGCTATGACAACCATAAACACGAGCCAGAGTACAGTAGTTCGTCGATTAAGCAGCTCCGAGTAACTCAAACTGATGTCGGATAGCGGATCTTTTGACCTGGACGAGGAGTCCAGTAAAGGCAGGGTGAGTCCGCGGTATTAGCTCGTTTGTTTGTTTGTTTGTTTGTTTGTAAGAAGTCTGCTGAAGCCAGCGGCAGGTGTAGCAGCAGCCACCGGTAACGCTTTACCTGCTTTACCTGTCTGTCTGTGACTGAGCAGGAGTATGAAGGAGGCAGAAACGAGGTCGGGGAGAGACACGGAGTCGGGACAGCTGTCCTGGCTAACGGAGACATCTACCAGGGGCAGTATGAGAAGGGGAAAAGACACGGAAAGGTAGGTTTCTGGACTTTACAGCTCTGTGGAGCCACAGCGTGGACATGAAACACAGTGAAGAGATTAAACTTCCAAAAACAGGCTCAGACATTTTCTACAGGAGTTTGTAAATTCTGTGTTTGTGGGAAATAATTTAAGCTGAACCACAAGAACCATTTCTGTTCCTGTTTTAGGACTTATGGTTATGCTAATTAAAGGTCCAAATGATGCTGGTTTGCAGTGTTGTATAAAGTACCCAAAAGCCATACTTGAGTTAAAGTAAAAGTACCTTGCTGGAAAAACACTCAAGTAAAAGTGAAAGTCGCCTGCTAGAATATTATTTGAGTAAAAGTAAAAAAGTAGCTAGTATTTACTGCACTTAAGTATCAAAAGTAAAAAAGTACTGTTAATAAAACGCAATCTGAAATTTGAGTTTAACATTTTCTTTATTTCTGTTTAATTTAGTTTTTAAGTTTTAATTTGCAAAGTGTAAAGGAGTTTCAATACCTCCTTACATAAACCTCAACCATATAGAAAAATACTATACACACAAACATCCTTACAGACCTGCATGCATGCTTACCAACATTCATACTCACGTGCATTTAATATAAAATCATTCCAAATAAACTCTCGGTGCTTGGAGGTGATGCAAACAAACAAAAAACTTGATTGATTGAACTTTAACATGACTGCAGTGCGACAGCTCATGAACTGTCCATCAGTCATTACTGAACCATGAAAAACTTTTTGTTCAACCTCAAAAGAAGTTGTTTCTCAAAATGGTGAGAACTCAGTCTCACTGTTCTTGGGCTAAAGACCAGACCAGCGATGCTAAACAGCCTTTCACCGGCTGCTGAGGCAGGTAAAGGTGTGTTAGCTTTACCGACAGCTTGTATAAGGCTGCTACTAGTGGTTACTAGTTCCACTACAGCAAAACAAAGATTGTCTATTGGCTGTTATGTTCCTTGTTATTTTGTAACGAGTAACTAAGATTTTTTTTTTAACAATATCTTTATTAACAAAGTCTTAGTGTACAAGACAAGTCAGGAAAGTAAAATGACAATATTTCATTTTTCAGAACAGACTGTGAAGTGAGTAGTTTTTGTAAACAGAAGAAAACAAAAAATAAAATAACAGATAATGACATAGGCAAGGCATGTTTAAAACAGCAAGGACTTAGTAATGTTTTGATAAATCATGGCAGTTTTCTTATTTATATTAGAGACATATTTCAGTGATTTGAAATATTCAACAAAGTAGTTCATAAAGACAGTGAATAATGGGATGGTATTTTTCCATTTACATATATGAATAAAGTATTTACACAAAACAATCACAAGGTTAATAACATCAGAAACATCAGAGTCCAGATTGTCCATGAAGTAAAGAACATCTTTTGGTGTGAAGAAAGGTATATTAGAAATTTTAAGTGAGATCCAACTATGAATATCAGACCAGAAAACAATAACATGCTGGCAACTGTAGAATAGATGAGTTATTGTTTCTGTTTCAGAGGAACAGAAGACACATGGTTCAGGATCAAATTTAAATCTTCTATGAAGAAAGTCTCCTACAGGGTAAATGATTGGCATTAAAATTACAGAATATCTTTTGTTTAAAAGCTAGAGTCACTAATTTATTATTACATTTTTGATCTTGTAGTAATACATTATCAATAATCAGTGAGATCAAACGAGTATCAATTGATGAATATTGCATAGTATTTTGAACTAGTTTAAGTAGTTGTATGGGAATAGCTTTACAGACCTTGTTATAACCATTACAGGAAACCTTAATCTTATGTTTCTTTATAAAATCCTCATATGATAACAACATTCCATCTGTATGTAACAAGTCATGAATAAAACATATACCGCTATCAAACCAGTCAGATTTAAAAACAGACTTCTTGTTGATCGTTATAACCCGGTTATTCCATAAAACACAATTGTGAGGAGAAAAAATTGTGGGTGAAAAGTAGCTTCCCAAAATCTAGCGCTTGCTTATAAAAAACTCGACAACTTTAAAGGTATCTTGGATACCTCAAAATCGCATTTGAGCAAAAAATCTAATCCTCCGACCTTGTTAAAGGCTCCAAGCCTAAACTGACTCTGGGTTTTCTAGAACATATTCCATTGCTCCAGCGGCCCCCCCCCCCCGGGCTGGTGCGCGGATCTTTAATTTTCTTCTCCCCCCCTTCTTTGCCAGTCCAATACATCCCCACCCCCCCCCTTGAGTTCCGTGGGTGGTATCCCACCGCTGGTCGTGAGGTAGGAAAAGTATGGAAGTTTTAGTTTTGTCTGGTATATATTTTTGTTTTGTTGTTTATTGTCCCCCTTAGTGCTTATTTTTCGTATTTTTCCCCCCCACGGGGTTATTGAGGTGTGTCCCACCCGCGGATGTTCTCCCTCGGGACATTGAGAAGTTTTTTTTTTCCCCCTCTCTTTCTCTTTGTTGTGGTGTAACCCACCCGTTTTTCCCTTTTCCGTTTATATCTGGATTTTTATATATTTCTATATCATTTATTCCAAATTGCCCCCAATCCACCATCCCTTCCAATGATTTATTCCAGAAAACCCCCAACCCTCCCCTGTTTTGCGCTCCCCATTTTTTTTTCTAATTTTGCCCTTCCTCTGCTTTTCCTCCCCAAAACAGTTTTTGTTTTGAGATTGCCCATCCCCCATCCCCAAATCTTATGTAAGTTGATCTTCTATTCTCCCCCCCCCCACAGCAGCCCGCGCCGAGCCGTTCCGTGGGGGGGGGGGGGGGGTGGATCCCCCACCCCCAGCGGGTGCCAGTCGCCGGCTCCCCGCCCGCCGCCCCCCCCTTTCATTTCGTTGGCTGGCCTGCCTGGTGGCCGGCCCCCCCTCCCGCTCCTCAGGCTGTGTGTCTCCGGCCGGTGGGGGTAGGAAGGGGGAGAAGGAATTTTTTTTTTTTCTTTGTTAAGGTTTTTTTTCCCTTTTTTTCCTCCTATCATCAAATAAAAAAAAAATTAATAATATCAACCCCCCCCCCCACCTCCGTTCCACACGATTCATTTACCTCCCCCCCCCGCCTCCTTTTTTTATTATTTTTTTATATTATAATACATCCCCGCCTTGCCTTTTCCCCCTGGCCCCCCTCCCCCCCCCCCCCCCCCCCCCGGCGACCCCAGGGTGCTCGGGGGGGGGGGGGGGGGGGGGGGGGGGTCCCCCTGGGGGGGGGGACCTCCCAGTTTTCCACGCTTCCAGCCCCCTCCAGTACGTTTTTTAATATAAACCTTTTAACAAATTTAAATTTATTAGGAATATGATACCACATGGATTGGGACTGGGAAATACATTCTTTTAACCATTTGACTCTAAAAGCTGCAATAATAGACTCGAACTCTAAAGCTTTTAAACCTCCATTTTCATCATCTTTTACTAATTGTGATTTGCGTATATAATGGGTTTTATTTTTCCAGATGAAATTAAATATTATAGAGTTGGATAACTTTATCACCTTTGGGGAAGTAAACAATGACTGACAAGGATAAATAAGTCTTGACAGACCCTCTGTTTTTGAAAGCAATATATGACCTAATATTGATAGATCACGTGTTTACCAGTGATTAAAAACTTTTTGTACTGCATTTCATCTGGGAGAAATATTAACACTCTCTCTATCGTTAATATTTCTAGTTACTACCACACCAAGGTATTTAACCTCATTTTTAATAGGGATGTTTTCAATACTATTCTGATTACAGGTATGTACAGTTAGGAGCTCACATTTCTTTAGGTTTAGTGTTAAACCAGATGCCCTAGAGAAAAAAAGGATTTTGCTTATTGCAATAGGGGATTATCACGCTTCCGTGTTCCGAACTTCCGGTTTGAAACACTTAGACGGCCCACTTCCGGCCCCGTTCAATGTCCCTGCTTTACTTCGTAGATAACGTGAATAAACGCCAACCCTACTGAACTTTTCACAGATTCCAGACTGAAGTGATACTAAGGAAGAAGTGGATCAAAGCGATCGATTCGCCGCGGTGAAGGGCCGAACTTTATAATAAAACACACGTTTGTTTGTCGCCGGTGGGGCACAACACCGGCACTTCACAGCATGCTAGCATTAGCCAGCTAGCGTTTACTGACGTGCTTAACATTGTGCGTCTTAAAACACACAAACATCTGAAAATCGGGTCTGTACCCCCCCGTTTCCAGTGGAACAACTGGGGACTGCCAAGAAAGGAGACGCTTTCAGATGCTTGTGTGTTTTCAGCCGCACAAAGTTAGGCACGTCATCAAGCTGGCTAATGCTAACCTGCTAACAGCAGTCCGTCAGCTACTACTCTGTTAAACTTTGTTAATCGGATAAACGCCAATGCAAAGTTTTCATTCCAGACTGAGGTGACGCTAAGGAAGAAGTGGATCAAAACGACCGATTCGCCGCGGTGAAGGACCGAACTTTATAATAAAACGACACGTTTGTTTGTGGCCGGAAGACTGCGCAGTCGTGTTAGCAGGTTAGCATTAGCCAGCTCGATAACGTGCCTAACTTTGTGCAGCTGAAAACACACAATCATCTGAAAGCGTCTCCTTTCTTGGCAGTCCCCAGTTGTTCCACTGGAAACGGGGAGGTACAGACCCGATTTTCAGATGTTTGTGTGTTTTAAGACGCACAATGTTAAGCACGTCAGTAAACGCTAGCTGGCTAATGCTAGCATGCTGTGAAGTGCCGGTGTTGTGCCCAACCGGCGACAAACAAACGTGTGTTTTATTATAAAGTTCGGCCCTTCACCGCGGCGAATCGATCGCTTTGATCCACTTCTTACTTAGTATCATTTCAGTCTAGAATGAAAACTTGAGTATGTTTGGAGTTTATCCGATTAAAACAGTATAACAGAGCAGGAACGGCTGTCGTTAACATGGCCTGGAAGAGGAAGTGTCCAAAATCCGGGAACTTCCGGTAAGCGTGATAATCCCCTATTGGAACCATTATTTTATTTCTAAGAAATAGAACCGTGTCATCGGCGAATTGGCTAATTTTAAATTCCCTTTCTAGAATGCTTTTGCCTTCAAAATCTGTAGAATGTTTAAGAGAGATGGCTAATTATTCAGCTGCAATAATTAAAAGTAACGGACCAATCGGACGTCCCTGCTGAATACCCCGATTTACTGTGAAACTGTTTGACAAACCATTTTTGAGTACAATACTGCTTGTTATGTCTCTGTAAAGCATCCTTATTATGTTACAAAATTTAGTTCAGAAACCAAAACTTTCCAAAGCCTTAAATAAAAAAGAATGTTCTAACGAGTCAAATGCCTTAAAAAAATCGAGAAACAGGATTAGACTATCATGAGGAACAAAAGAGATATAATCTAAAATATCTAAAATTAATCGAGTATGATGATAAATATGCCTTCCTTTAATAAAAGCTGACTGGGTTTCATCTATTATTTGGCCTATTCCTTTTTTTTAATCTGTTAGCAAAAATATGTGCCAGTATTTTATAATCACAGCAGAGAAGTGTGATTGGCCTCCAGTTATCAAGTAGTAAATTATCCTTGCCTGGCTTTGGTATTAGAGAAATTATTCCTCGTTTCATTGTTGGGGATAACATCTGTTTACCTATTAACTCATTAAACACTTCCAACAACATTTCTTTGATTTCATCCCAAAAAAAACGATAGAGCTCAACTGTAATCCCATCAGGACCTGGTGACTTAGCACTGGCCATTTGGGAAACTGCTGCATCGAGCTCTGCCAAGGTGATATCAGATTCAGTAAGGTCCTTAAAATTTATATCTATTTTGGGGATTTTATCCTGGATAGAGCTGAAAAAGGAGATGGTATCTTGGTCGGAATAATGGGTAGTATAAAGACTTTTGTAGAAGTCATTGATATAATTGCTTAAAACATTTTGATCTTCAATAACAGTATTGTCAATATTCAATTTATTTATAGTTTTTTTTTTGTTGTCTATTTTTTTCCAAATTAAAAAAATATGGATTTTCCCCATCTTCAATCCACTTGCTCTTGAACGGTATAGGGCCTTTTCTTTTCTGTGTAAAATTCATCTAGTTTGAATTGTAACTGGCTTAATTCAAGAGCATTTTCCTTATTTAATTGAGTTAAGTGGCACAATGAATTTATTTTGGAAATGATTTCAATTTGATGTTGTCTCCTTTTACTAGCCATTAGTTTTCCTTCTTCAATAGCTATTTTTTTAATATTAAATTTTAACAATTCCCATTTACTCGTAGGACATAAGTCATTCATAGTTTTTATTTCGGTAATAAGTAAACTTATTTTTTTGCAAAAGTCCACGTTTTTTAAAAGGTTATTATTAAATTTCCAGTGTAATATTCTTGGTTCTGGTAATCTCTTATCAGGGGAAACAGAAAGCGTTATAGCACAGTGGTCAGTAAGAGGAGAGTGAAGGATATTGCAGCTGGATGTTGAAGAGAGCAAATTACTAGTTATCAGCCAGTAGTCTAATATTGACTGTTGAGAATGTTCTGGGTTGCTTCAGGTATAATAAAGTTTTTCTGGGTTAAGTTTACGCCAAATATCAATAAGGTCAAGAGAGCTGGAAAATTCAGTGATGTATTGATTGAAGTAATGAAAATTGTGTTGAGATGGGAATCTGTCCTGTTTTTCATCCGGTACTACATTAAAGTCGCCAGCAACAATTACATTGTCAGTTAAGTAGATGTTCTTCCAGTCCTCAATCATGAGTTTGAGGTTGGAAAAAAATCTCTGATTTTTGGTCTTCTTATTAAAGCTACATACGTTGACTAAAATATATCTAATGTCATCCACCTCAATACTGACCATTAACCAATGACCTTTGTTATCACAAAAACTTTACCATCAAAACGGTTAAGAAAAATCGCCACTCCTGCTGAATGAGAAGTACCATGGGATAAATAAATGTTACCACTGCCCCACTGAGTTTTCCAAAACTGTGATCATTATCATTACTGTGTGTCTCTTGAAAAAAAAAAAAAAGCAATTAACTTTTGTTTGTTCCTTGCAAAAAAGAAAAACTGCCTTGCACTTTATGCCATTCCTTAAACCTCGAACATTTAAAGATAATAAAGAGAGAACCATGAAATGTAGCTTGAATTTGCTTATTAACTTAAGCAGGGCTATTACATATTTTAACCTTCAAATATGTCAGAATAACAGTTTACAGTCAGAATTAACCATACTGAAAAGTAATATTATTTAACATATGAACCAATTTTGTATTCATGCTGAGCAACATTCAGTCTTCACTGTAGTTATACCTTCATGTTTAGTAGATCAGGGTAAAGAAAATAGTTTTTTTCATCCTGTGACTTGACGGCCATCGATCACCGCGTAGCCATCTTTGAGGAAAGCCTTGAGTCCTCCTCCACTCTTGGCCAGAGACGCTGACGGGCCTCGCGGTCTTCCTTGCAGAAATCCTCTCGAAAACGGATCTTCATCTCCTTGCAGTAAAGTAACGTAAACGTAAACGAGTAACTAAGATGCTCATGTAAATGTAATGGAGTAAAAGTATTGATTTTTCTCTGAAAATGTAGTGAAGTAAAAGTAAAAGTCATCAGAAATAGAAGTAGTAAAGTAAATACAAATATAAAAAAATACTACTTAAGTAAAGTAACGAAGTATTTTTACTTAGTTACTATACAACACTGCTGGTTTGTGGTTGTCTCATCCCAGTGGCGCAAAAAGTGGGTATGCAGCATATGCGGCGCATAGGGGCGCTGCACTGAGGGGGGGGGGGGCATCAAAGCGATGAGGGAAAAAATTTATTCAAGTATACATTTTCCTTTTGGGCAAGTATAAGTGATATTACGATCATTATTGTTCACCAATAACAGACGCACGTCACTTATCAATTAAAATGGTCCCTCTAATTCCCGTATAGCCTCACACTGCAGAGCTGTTGTGATGTATTAGATAAATCTAATTACCTGTAGATGCAGTGTCCAATCAGTAACTAAAATCCTTTAGAATTAAAATAAAGTTTCATATATTTTTATGTGATTTAACTACAAGTTTTGAAACTGTACAAGTTCCACGTTTCATTGGTATGTGGTAAACCTGTGACACATAACATGTAGGCTTAGAGATGTATATGAAAGGTGTAGAGTATTTCCACGAGGAACCATATAGCATTTCATGATGTACCTGCACATTCAGGTCTTTTTTAGGCTGCTTGGTGTCATCCATCTGATATTGACTTGAATGAATTAAGACTGCTCCATTTAAGACAGTTCCTGTCATTTAGGCGTGAGGATGGAGAAGGAGAGAAAGAAGGGAAGAAGAGTGATAAACAAACAGGGGAAGGCAGCAGGTTGGTCTAATATTGGGTGGAAGTGTAGGAACAGCTGCTTGATACCAAGTGATTCCTCAACATTTTTTAGACATTTGCAAGATGTGTAACTTATTAAAACATTTTAAATCGCATTTAACAACATTTCTTAGTGGAGAAGAACACAGACAGAAAGATGCAAGTTCAGCGACGTGTCTGCATACCCCTCAGCAAGTATGTAGTTGTGCCCCTGTCTCATCCTACAGGGAACATACCGCTTCAAGAAGGGTGCGAGATACGTGGGAGACTATCAGCAGAACCTGAAGCATGGACAGGGCACCTTCTACTACCCAGATGGGTCCAGATATGAAGGTAGAACCAGTCTGCTTCTCGTCACGCAACTGAAGATGAAGATAAATGTGTTTTCTTGATTCTATATGTAGACGATGGTCATCTGTCTTAAAACCGCCCCTTAAAACTGAGTATCGCACATCAGACACTCAACCGATATTTAACCGATCCAAAAAAAATAATAATAATAATACAAAAACGTATTTTTTGCAGACTTTAAAACTCCTACAGACTAGGGGAGGGAAAAAATGTCGATACACTGAAATATCGCGATATTCTCATATGCTGATATCAAATTGATATTTAAAAATGCAGTATTGATCTATTTTACTAACGTAATCTCGTGATATTTCATTGTTCTGTTACAAAATCTCGTGAGAATTCATAAAATATCGTGAAATTATGTCAGAGAACAATAAAATCTCATGAGATTTTGTTAGTAAAAGAGATCAATACCACATTTTTAAATATCGATTTGATATTTGTATTATCAAAATATTGTGATATTTCACTGTATCGATATTTTTCCTACCCCTATTTTTCAAAGTGTCGGAAACGGATAACAAAACTGCTTTTTGTAATGACTGCTTCTTTTTTTCAGCTTTGAAAACGGTATCGATAACAGTTATCGGCCACATGAGTTTTAAAATATCGGCATATCGGACATCCCATTATTGAGCATCCCTTATAAATATATATATATATATATATATATATATATATATATTTAAACAGTGGCTTGCAAAAGTATTCATACCCATGACCAAAACTAAATTGCTCAGAACAGAACAAAGCAAAAGTGAGTTTCACCTTTTTATATGAAAGGAAATAGCACAAACCCCATCACTGTTTTTGTTCGTAAGCGCTCTTTACTATGAATAGGTTGCATAAGTTTGTATTTCATTGTTGCAAAAGTATTCACACCCGTGCACCAAAGATGTTATTTTGAGTCGAAAATGATTGCACACTATAAACTATTGCCTCACAGTGTCACAGGGCGGTATTCAGTCCCAGGTGATTTGTATATCCTTGATTGCTCCCCATAATTAGTGCCCAATAGTCACCTGTCCACAGTCATCCCATGCTTGTCAGCAGACAACAGTCATGAAGTCCAAGGAGCTCTCAGAAGACCTCAGAAAGAAAGTTGTAGAGAAGCATAGAGATGGGCAAAGCTATGTAGCCATCGCAAGTTCACTCAATGTGCCAAAAAGTACTGTTGCATCACTGGTCCAGAAGTGGAAGTGCCACAGTACCACTGTGAACCTCCAAAGATCAGGGCGCCCCTCCAAGATCACGGCAAAAGGCAAAAGGAAATTGCTCAGGGAAGCCAGAGCAAACCCCTCCGTCACTCTTGAAGACCTGAAGAAGTCTCTCCAGGGTGCTGGGACTAACGTACACAAGTCCACAATATCCCGCACTTTACACAAGGAAGGTCTCTATGGGCGTGTTGCAAAGAAGAAGCCATATCTGAAGAAACAACATCTCAAGGCTCGTTTGCAGTATGCCACCACACACGTAGGAACGTGTGATCTGGTCAGATGAAACCAAAATAGAACTTTTTGGCCTGAACGCCAAGAAGTATGTTTGGCGCAAAGCCAACACAGCTGATGATCCAGCTCATACCATCCCTACCGTGAAACATGGAGGTGGGAATATAATGCTATGGTGCTGTTTCTCTTCCTCCGGTCCTGGTGAGCTTGTCCGTGTGCAAGGGATTATGAATAGTGCAAAATACATCAACATCCTGGAGGAAAACGTCTTCAAATCTGCAAAAAGCCTGAAGCTTGGGAGGAAGTTCACCTTTCAACAGGATAATGATCCAAAACATACGGCTCGAGTGACACAAGAATGGTTCAGGAAGAAGAAAGTGAAGGTTCTAGACCGGCCCAGTCAAAGCCCAGATCTCAACCCAATAGAAAACCTGTGGAGGGATCTGAAGATTGCTGTCCACCGAAGGTCACCAAGTAACCTGACTCAGCTGGAGCAGTATTGCAAAGAGGAGTGGGCGAAACTGTCCAAGGACCATTGCACAAAACTCATTGCTGGCTATCCAAAGCGATTGGTAGCTGTTATTGCTGCCAAAGGAGCTGCAACCAAGTACTGATTGTGACTTAATGACTTAGTGTGAATACTTTTGCAACAATGACATACAAACTTATGCAACCTATTCATAGTAAAGAGCGCTTACGAACAAGAACAGTGATGGATTGTTGAGTTTGTGCCATTTCCTTTCATATAAAAAGGTGAAACTCACTTTTGCTTTGTTCTTGTATGAATACTTGTATGAATACTTTTGCAAGCCATTGTGTATATATATATATATGTATATGTATATATGTATGTATATATATATATATATATATATATGTATATATGTATGTATACATATGTATATATATATATATATATATATATATATATATATATATATATATATATACACACACACAGGTGTATATATATATAAAGTAATTGCTATACCTAAGTGATAGTGTTTCTATTTTATTATTTATTTACTTATTTAATTTATAAGTAAATAATTATTTTTACTAATACAATTATTTAATCTATTCTAATAATAATAATGATGATTTTTTAAATTTTATTAATAAATGATAAAGGCATCTGATGAATTCAGTGTTATGAAGGATGTGTTTAATCAAAGCAAAACTCTTTAACATGTGTAAGAGAAATATAAGAGAAGGAGAAGGACACGAGGGAACGTGGTCTCTCCATCAATCTAGAAACTCAACATGGAGGAAGTTCTCCCTGCAGCAGCAGATCAGCAGCAAACTGATCAAGTCTGGTCCTCGTTGAGCTTATTTATCAGCAATTATCTCCTTTACAAGATGTCAGCGCACTTATTCAACAGTATTTAGCTTTTCTGTGATTTCCATCCAAAAGTGTTTTTCCATGTCCAGATGAAGTGTGCTGTCTTTACCTCCGTACTCTGAAGCCTTGCATCCATGAGATAAACGGTTGGATTACCTTAGATCAGACTGATCTGACCGAGATGGTCACATATTAGTCTGATAAAACTGATTACATGAATAGAGAACTGGTGATTGATGATTTTTATGACCTGAAAAAGACGTTTCTAGTCAAAGCTGCATGGCTCATAACTGGGTTTTTCCCCGATGCTTCCTTCTGCTCCCAGTAGCTGAAGTTTATGTTATATATGTCATTTCTGGTGTTTCTTAGCTGCAGTCAGTGTGATTTCATGATGACATGACAGGTCGTGTGATTGACAGGAGCCTAAGATGACTCATCAGCTCCACGATTTCGCATGTTTGTATATTCGTCTGAAGTCAGATGTTCTCCCAGTTTTGAGCTCCAGGAGCAATATGATGTCTCATCGCCATTTCTACTTCACTCAGTTCATTTTGGTTGCTTCTAGCCACTTTCTGCTTCTTCGTGTGTCTAAGTGCAGCCCTGAGATCTGATCCGAAGTTGTAGAAGCTTCACTGTTGTCTGTGTTGGACTTCAGGATCGTGGGTGGACGACCTGAGGCAAGGCCACGGTGTGTACACCTACGCCAACGGAGATACATACGATGGAGAATGGCTGCGCAACATGAGGTACATCCAGAACTTCTTAAGAACAAACATGAATCGTTCTGCTGGGTTTACAAACTCATTGATACGTCGTCCTGGAGCTGAACTTTCGTGGCTCAAACAAAAGATTCAACACAGACATAACTCAGTGGTTTATGGAAGCACCCAGTCCTGCATTTACCCCCCAATTCTTGGGTTTCTACCATCATTAGTCATGTAAATGGATTCTGAGGGGGGTGGGAGGAGGACAGACAGATGGTTGGACAGGACCCGTCCACCTTCAGGGACGTGGAACAGGTTCGATCAGGAAAGGGGACAGAAATTCTCGTGGCACAGCTGTGACTGCAGCAAAGACGACTCTCTCTCTACAGCTGGGACATTTTTCATCATTAAACCCCCAAATTCCATTAAAATGACAGGTTGCAGCACAAAAACTAAGATAAGATCAACTTTTATCGTCCCGCAAGGAGAAACTGGTCTCGGGTACTAGGCGTGTCCCCGACTTAGAGTTTTCATAGTCGAACCGGATTCGTCAGATCATGCCATTCGTCGACGACAGTAGAATCATGTTTTGTTTTTTTCCCCCCCCCCTTATTGATCAATAATCTCATTTGCGTCTTTTTCTGCTCCAGAGAAAGAACTAAAATACCTGATTAAATAAATTTGATTTTTCACTTGGCATAAGATAACAGGACAGAGTCTCTGTGAACTTTCATTTTTCTATATCACTGATTAGGCTGTAAAACGTGTCTGCTCGTTTAAATCCTTATTAAAATATTCAACAAAAAAAAATTAGAAGGTATGTTGGTGTGAAACAATTCATTCATTAGATTTTTATCTTTCAGTTTACACTGCAGGCATAAACCTAATATTTTTTATGTGTTTCTTTTTTTGCTTAACAATTTAAAGTCGGGAAAGAGAATTGACGGTGTAACAGTCTATAAGCGCAGCGCACGGTCCAAATGTGAAACATATGAAGAGGAATTCCAATAGAATAACCTTCACTGAATAAATAAATTACACAATAACAAAAAATAGGCTCATCACGAAGTACAAAGTTATATCCATGTAAAACGGAAAGTAAAAGTTAGAAAGTGCGCAGCAGAAAGCCGCTTCGTGAACAATGAAGCCGACAGGAGAATCTCCTCTGGATGGTGGAGTGGAGGTGGAGGGAATGTGCAGAGCATCACAGTCATGATTATTCCACAACTTGCTGGATGGTGCAGCATCTTCTCCTGGTCTCTCCCGTTCACGGGGAACGGCTCCACATGTGCGCTCAACAGCTGATGCAGCGAGACGGCGGTCCAGTTCAGGACAAAGATAAAAGCGCTGCTCAGGGAGTCTGATACCAGCCACAGGCTTCATGATTCAGGAAATTATGGTTCTTCAAAACCCGTTCTTTCCTGATACAATCTGAATAATCCTCCAGCAGCGCCAGCGCATCCATCTGGAGCTTTACGCACAAAATAGATGCAGTGTTTCTGTCTGTCGGACTGTTTCCACCTTCACAGACTGATGCTATACATCAGTGGAAAAGGCTACAACGACGATGATGTGACAGTTGAGGGTCCTTCATCATGTCTCTGGCTACTTGGTCATGGAGACATCTCTGGCTGAATGGTCAGCGAGCGCGCGACTCACCGGCAGACTGCGGTTTAAACCCGCCCGCCCGGCGCATTTTGCTTCACTTATAATAACAGAATTATTTGGCTTTGAATAGACCTGTAACATGAGTTATTTAAAGAACAAAAGAATATTGTGTATAAAACAAACGTTCAGCCCCCCCCCACTGCAGGATGGTATAATGGTATGATCTTTGCTTGGTAACCACCGACTATTCGACTTAGAGACTGACAGTCGAAGCTCAGTCCTATTAGGTACGAGGGCGGAGGTCCAGCTGCATGAGTGGAATAACAGAGGATGACAGCGGCGCGACAGGATCATCACATCATACATGATAAAAGAGTTGCAGTGCAACGCTGTGCGTAACATAAATCATCTGTCATGTGATCACCAGACACGGTCAGGGTGTGTACCGTTACCATGACACCGGCTCAAAGTACCAGGGTACATGGGTGAACGGCAGCATGGAGTCAGCTGGAGAGTACATCCATGCCAGCTTCAGGTACAAGGGCAACTTCGTCAGCAACAAAGTAAGTCCGGCTTCCTTCATCAGCGATGAGCAGGAAACATGAATAAGAACGAAAGCCAGAGATGAGTTACCACTACAGGTTATGATGATCAGAAAGACTCAGAAAGCTTTTAACGATGAACGAGGTCTGTCTGAACACTTTCTACAATCTCTGATGTTTTACAGCCTGAAGGACCGGGAGCGTTTGTATTTGATGGAGGCTGGGAACAGCATGGAGAGTACCAGCACGTAGAGCAGGTGAATCCACCGAGGAAGGGATGGAGGGAGGGAGGGAGGGATGGATGGGATGGATGGATGGATGGATGGATGGATGGATGGATGAATAAATGAATTAATGAATGAATGGATGGATGGATGGGTGAATAAATGGATGGATGGATGGATGGATGGATGGATGGATGGATGGATGGATGGAGGATGGATGAATAAATGAATGAATGGATGGATGGATGGATGAATGGATGAATAAATTAATGAATGAATGGATGGATGGATGGATGGATGGATGGATGGATGGATGAAATTCATCCATTCATTTATTCAAAATGGATGGATGGATGGATGAATATAGAATTTTTTTTTTTTTTTTTGGATGGATGAATGAATGGATGGAATGGAATGGATGGATGGATGGATGACTCCATTCATTTAATCAAAATGGATGAATGAATGGATGGATGAATGAATGAGTGGGTGGGGGGCGGGTGGATGGATGGATGGATGGGTGGATGAATGGAGGATGAATGGATGGGTGGGTGGGTGGATGGATGGATGGATGGATGGATTGATCGATTGATGGATGGATGGATGGAGGATGGGGGATGGATGGATGGATGGATGGATGGGTGGGTGGATGGATGGATGGATGGATGGGTGGGTGGATGGATGGATGGATGGATGGGTGGATGGATGGATGGATGGATGGATGGGGGGGGATGGATGGATGGATGGATGGATGGGGGATGGATGGATGGATGGATGGATGGATGGATGGATGGGGGGGGATGGATTGTGGATGGGTGGGTGGGTGGATGGATGGATGGATGGATGGATGGGTGGGTGGATGGATGGATGGATGGATGGGTGGGTGGATGGATGGATGCATGGATGGATTGGTGGGTGGATGGATGGGTGGATGGATGGATGGATGGATGGGTGGGTGGGTGGATGGATGGATGGATGGATGGATGGATGGATGGATGGATGGATGGATGGATGGATGGATGGGTGGATGGATGGATGGATGGATGAATGGATGGTTGGATGGATGGATGGATGGATGGGTGGATGGATGGATGGATGGATGAATGGATGGGTGGGTGGATGGATGGATGGATGGATGGATGGATGGATGGATGGATGGATGGATGGATGGGTGGATGGATGGATGGATGGATGGATGGATGGATGGATGGGTGGGTGGATGGATGGATGGATGGATGGGTGGATGGGTGAATGGATGGATGGATGGATGGATGGATGAATGAACTGAGACAAGCATAACTTTGGCAGCTGTAAACCTCCAGCTGGTGGACGCTGAGGAACGGAGTGGGAACAGGAGGAAGTCTCCGTATCCGGGCTCCAGGGAGGTTTTTCTCTCATTCGGGTCCTCCGGAGCCGGAGAGGAGGTGCTGCTGCTTCTCTGCTCGCCTGCTGACGCTGTGCCTTTTAGCCAGGAGCATGCAGTAGATCAGGCAGTCACCTGCGTGTGCTGCATGTCCACCAGATTATTTTCAGTTGTGTTTCTGCTGTTCTGTATTTCTGTTTCTACGTTACACTTGCCTGTAATTGCATGTTTGCTTTATTAGGGTTTCTGCTGCACCTAAAAAACTCTTAATTTAAGACAAATTAATGCTTTATTATTGGAGAAATTAAGTTTCTATCTTAGGAACGACCCCGAAAACAGCCGAGGACAGGCCTTATTTGCTCCAGCCGACAGGCTAACAAACCCTCCTGTATCAGCAGCTCCTGAACTTTATTCCACCAAAGCCTGCAGTGACTTTTCACAGATTTTACACAGACAAAATCCAAAACATGAGACAAGCAGCTGGTTCATCAGCAGCAGGTTCAGGTCATGTGCTGAGTCCACCGAGTCTAAACACCATGACACAGTTTTATCCCTTTACCAGCAAAGACCCGGAGGACATCTCACGTCTGACCTCGTCCTCCTGCTGTCTGGACATCCTGCCCACTGGTTTTTATCAAAGGTCTCAAAGACCGTGCAGTCAGATCTGCTTCAGATTGCTCTTTAGCATCGGCTGTTTTCCCAGAGTTGCTGAAAACAGCTGTAAACAAAGCTCTGCTAGAAAGGGACGATGTAGACCAGACACAGATGAACAGCCACAGGCCGACCTCCAATTTTCCATTTATAAGTAAGAACACTGAAAAAGTAGTTTTTCATCAACTAAATGACTTTTTAAGACAAAACACCTGCTGATATCTTCCAGGTTTTAGACCACGGGTGTCCAACATAAGGCCCGGGGGCTAAAACTCACCCACCAGAGGGTCCAGTGTGGCCTGTGAGGGGAATTATTAAATGTCACATTTGAAATAATAACACAAACTATAGTTTCTCATTGGTCCACTAGAACTTGGAATGTTTTTAAATGTCTAATTATGAAGTATTTCAGTATTACTTTACAGAGTTGACCTCAGTTTATACTATGAGGTCAGGATTACTTCACACGTGGAAATCTTATTTCTCTTGAAAAAGACCCCAATAATAATGTGAAATACTGTATTTTTTAGTTCCAGATACCTGTGTTTAACATTACAGCAAGTGATTTTTAGATCCATTGTGATCTGCAAGTTATAATGAACAAGTAGTGTTTTATTTGAATGAGATGATTAGGGATGCATGATATAATCAGCCCCCTATCAGTATCGGCCTTAAAACTGAGAATCGGACAACGGCCACCCCACCGATATTTTACCGATCAGCCTGCTGTTTCTGAAGTCTTAAAAAAAAACAGAACTACTTCTTCTTCTTCAAAAACTTGTTTTTTACAGACTTTAAAACTTGTAAAGACTAGGGGTGGGAAAAATATCAATACACTAAAATATGGCAATATTTTGATATGCTGATATCATATTGACATTTAAAAACGCGATCTATTTCACAAACAAAATCTCACAATATTTCATTGTCCTGATACAAAATCTCGTAAGAATTCACAAAATTTTTGTGATATTTTCATATGATGATATCATATTGACATTTAAAACACTGTATCTATCTATTTTACTAATGAAATCTTGAAATATTTCATCGTTCTGTTATGAAATCTCGCAAGATTCATTCATGAAAAATTTCAATGTTAAAAATCTTGCAAGAATTCACGAAAAATTTGCAATATTTTCATATATCATATTGACATTTAAAAACAGTATTGATCTTCTTTACAATTGAAATCTGGCAATATTCCACCGCTCTGTTACGAAATCTCGTGAGAATTCATAAAAATTTTGCGATATTTTCATATGCTGATATATTGACATTCAAAAAGGAGGTATCTATCTATTTTACCAACAAAATCTCACGATATTGCATCGTGTTGTTATGAAATCTCATGAAAATTCATGAAAATTTAGCGGTTTTTCATATGCTGATATATTGACATTCAAAAACAAGGTATCTATCTATTTTACCAATGAAATCTCACGATATTTAGTTCTGTTATGAAATCTTGCAAGAAATCATGTAAATTTAGCGATATTTTCATATGATGATATCATATTGACATTCAAAAACGAGGTGTCTATCTATTTTCCAAATAAAATCTCACCATATTTCATCATTTTGTTACGAAATCTAGCGAGAATTCACGAAATATAGTGAGATTTTGTAACAGAATGATAAAAACACAGTATCAATCTATTTTACTAATGAAATCTTGCGATATTTCATCATTCTGTTAGAAAATCTCGCGAGAATTCATTAAAAATTCTGCTCTGTCAGGACATCTCACAAGAATTCACGAAAATTTTGCAATATTGTCGTATGCTGATATATTGACATTCAAAAACGAGGTATCTATTTTACCAACGAAATCTCACAATATTTCATCGTTCTGTTAGGAAATCTAGCGAGAATTCACAAAATATCGTGAGATTTTGTAACAGAATGATAAAATCTAGCCAGATTTTGTAAGTAAAATAGATCGATGTCACATTTTTAAATATCGATTTGATGTCGGCTTATGAAAATATTGCGATATTTAAGTGTATTGATATTTTGCCCCACCCCTATTTTTCAAAGTGTCAGAAACGGATAACAAAACTGCTGTTTGTAGTGACTGCTTATTTTTCAGCTTTAATATCGGCATTGATATCGGTTATCTGCCACATGAGTTTTGAAATATCAGCATATTGGATATCGGCCAAAATACCAATATTGTGCATCTTTAGAGTTGATAATAAAGATAATCATAAAAGTAAAAATATAAAGATACATATATTAAAAATATTCAATATTTGGGAAGTTTTAAGGGAAATTAATTTGATAAATTAATTATTATATGAGTTCATATAATAGCTAATAATAGCTGGGATAGGCTCCAGCAACTCCAGCGAGCCTGAACTGGATAAGCAGTTCAGAAAATGAAATGACATGAGTTTATATTAAAATGTATAGAAATACTTTGTCATATAAAGATATATAATAAAATGTTGACTGAAATTAATACATAAAATGAATAAAGAGAAAAAAATATAATCAAATGAGGCAAAATATTGTTGAAACCACTTATGTTCCTCAATAAATTTCATGTTCATTTTTTCTAAAAGCAAAGCTGATTAAAAATAAACATGTTTAATTTTTTCTAAAATAAAGGGAAATGTTTGCAGTTTTTGTTATTTATAGGTTATTGCGTGATGAGATTAAATTGTACCGTTTGTGGCTCTTGAATGAGTTTGACACTTGTGTTTTAGACAGTCGTTCTCCAAACTGTGTGATCGGATGAGGACTGAAGCAGCTGCAATCTTCCTGTGATGCAGTTACAGTAAAAACAGTCCAACTCCAGTTTAGTTGCCTCTTTGACTTTTGTTGCTAAATCAGAAAAACTCGTGCAAGTTGTTGGTGATTGATGTTACTGAGAAGTTGGTCTTTACCGTTCTGTTGATGACCTTAAACCGTCTTAAAGCCAGCTCCCTAAAACCTGCAGAAACTGTTTCCTGCATGACGTGACCGGCCGTCTTCAGTCGCTACGTTGCCGTGTGCACGTTAGCTTTGCGGTGCTCAGAGTAAAATCGCTGCAGGAGACTCATCCCAGCCTCTGTCCGCTGTCTGCAGGAGGACGCCGAGGGTGGGGGGAATGAACCGGCCTCCACTACCGTCCTCCAGTGGACTCCCAGAGGGTCACCAGCCTGACCCCAGCTCCTGCAGACACACTGAAGGTAAACTGTCCCCCCCCACACACACAGCCCCGCCATGCTGGAGAGCTTCTGTGTGGATGCTGGCTGGCTGAAGACGATCTCCATCTGGTGGTGATGACCAGCTTCATCACTGAGGGCAGAGCACCAGAAACAACACGGGGAAGAAGCAGAGATGAACAGAAGCTGCAGCTGGCACGTGCACGTGCACAGATACGAGCGGAAGGCTTGCTGCCCCTTTCTGCCCGATAACAACAACGTTCCCTTTAAAGTGCTGATGACACGTTTTTGACATTCTTCTCTGTTTTATAGACCAAAACGTTCCTCATGATGATCTATTTAACAAAAGCAGACGCAGCTGCATAGATGAGTTATTAGGAAACATGGCTGCATTTCAGCATCTGACCAGACTGTGAGGCGAAACCGGACTTGACGTCTGCCAGAGAACGTTCTCAGCTCATTTAACACTGAAGTCAATGGCTTCATACTGTCGCAGTTTTTAAGTTCCTTTTCCAGTTTTACAGACAAACAGTAACGACTCAGCCTTCAAGTTGTATTGCCAGTTAATGTTTCAAAGCTTGTTAGTACAGCGTTAGTTTATTCAAGTTTCCTACAGATCCAGAACTTTATTTTGAAGAGGATAAAGCAGCAGGTTGGACTTACCGGGTAGCAGTAGGAGCCTCTGCACGTCTCTCCTGTCTACAGCATCTGTTTACTGGAGCTGTTGAGACTTCTAACACATGGAAGTGCAGTCATGTCCTCTGGAATATTCTTTTTCAACCATTGTTACTTCATCAGATCGGTCATGCAGCTGCTGTACGGACAGACGGCTGCGGCTCGGTTATATGAGGACGTCTCCGATCATTACAGATCTCCTCTAGCTGCTTCCAAAGATGCATCCATCCCTCCATCCTCATCTTTAGAAACGGAAACTATTTAAAACTCGACTGGAACCACTGGAAGTTGCTATCTTCTCATTTTTTAAGGCTAATTATTTGCAGCGGCTAGCCACAAGCTAACTCGTTAGCCGTGAGCTAACACAGGGAACAAGTGCCTCTTCTCTGTCATCCTGGCTCTATGTCAAACCGGTGCAGCTCCTTAACAGTCGTGGATCCGCTTGTGCTGGTCCGGGTCGCTCCTTACAGTTCTGAGTCCGCTCGATGTGGTCTTGCAGGCTTTTCGCTGAACCGAGTGGAGCTGAGACTGGAGACAGACTGTAGGCAGCTGGCTACAGTTCTACTCCGGTTCTAGCTTGTAAAATGTGATGTCCCCAAATTCCTCCCTCTCATCATCACTGTTCTGAACTGGCTGATGATCCACCACACAAACCAGTTCCAGTCCAGCTGTTCTGGAGCATCTTTCATGTTATCCACGGCTTAGATTATACGTGTAAAGTCAATGAGTGAACCACAACTCCTTATCTTGCTGACGACATGTCACAGAGGCTACGTTCACTACTGGGAAGCTATTAGCTCTTAGCCGCGCCTCTTAGACATTGAATATTTACGTAAATACACGTCTGATTAACTTCTAACTGCACAGAACTACTTATTTTGTCTCGGTGTGTTGTTGTATGGCAAAGTTACTTGAAGTTAAAGTCGTGTCATCAGCACTTTAAAGGTAGAGTCCGCAGTGTTCCCCCGTTTCTGTTTGCCCCTCCCCACAGGCTAATGGTCACATTCCTCTTCAGTCCCAAGCATCGCCTTCAAAGCTCGGAAGTGGGTGAAAACCAAACCAATATTAACCCTGGTTTTCAAGCGTGCACTATCTACACTGCAAAAACTCAAATCTTGCCAAGTATATTTTTCTAACTTCTAGTCAAAATATCTCATCACAATTAAAATAAGACAAAAAGTTTTTTTTTTAGAACAAGCAAAATTTTCTGAATAACATTTCTTGAACTAAGATGCATTAACACAGGGCCCGCACACGGGCCGTTTTTTACTATTTTTTAATATAAAGTCTGATAGAATCTGTTAGATGCATCATATTTCAATAGGGGATTATCACGCTTACCGGAACTTGGGCACTTCCTCTTCCGGGCCATTTTAACATCAGCCGTTCCTGCTCTGTTATACTGTTTAAATCGTATAAACTCCATACATACTTAAGTTTTCATTCCAGGCTGAAGTGATACTGGATCAAAAGCTGGATCAAAGCAATCGATTCGCCGCGGTGAAGGGCCGAACTTTATATTAAAACACACGTTTGTTTGTCGCCGGTGGGGCACAACACTGGCACTTCACAGCATGCTAGCATTAGCCAGCTAGCGTTTACTGACGTGCTTAACATCGTGCGTCTTAAAACACACAAACATCTGAAAATCGGGCCTGTACCTCCCCATTTCCAGTGGAACAACTGGGGGCTGCCAAAAAAAGGAGACGCTTTCAGATGCTTGTGTGTTTTCAGCCGCACAAAGTTAGGCACGTCGTCGAGCTGGCTAATGCTAGCCTGCTAACACGACTGTGCAGACTGCCGGCTACAAACAAACGTGTGTCGTTTTATTATAAAGTTCGGTCCTTCACCGCGGCGAATCGGTCGTTTTGATCCACTTCTTCCTTAGCATCACTCAGTCTGGAATGAAAACTTGGCATTGGCGTTTATCCGATTTACAAAGTTTAACAGAGTAGTAGCTGGCGGACTATTGTTAGCAGGTTAGCATTAGCCAGCTTGATGACGTGCCTAACTTTGTGCGGCTGAAAACACACAAGCATCTGAAAGCGTCTCCTTTCTTGGCAGTCCCCAGTTGTTCCACTGGAAACGGGGGGGGGGGGATACAGACCCAATTTTCAGATGTATGTGTGTTTTAAGACGCACAAAGTTAAGCACGTCGGTAAACGCTAGCTGGCTAATGCTAGCATGCCGGTGTTTTGCCCCACTGGCTGCAAACAAACGTGCTACGTTGTTTTATTATAAAGTTCGGCCCTTCACTCTGGTGAATCGCTTTGATCCACTTCTTCCTTAGTATCACTTCAGTCTGGAATCTGTGAAAATTTAAGTAGGGTTGGCGTTTATTCACGTTATCTACGAAGTAAAGCAGGCACATTGAACTGGGCCGGAAGTGGGCCGTCTAACTGTTTCAAACCGGAAGTTCGGAACACGGAAGCGTGATAATCCCCCATACATTTGACCAACTGGGTAGATCTATGGTCTCTCCTCCGCCACCAAACTCTACCCCACGTGACGGGTGGGCTCTGTACTCTGACGCTTACAGATCTGGCCTGTCAGGTCTGATGCTAGCTCTGACATCATGCACGTATAGCCAATGAAATTCCCGTCATGGTCATGTGTATTTTGTTTACCTGGACAGCAAGATGGCTTCACTGTGCTCCTGCGTAACTCGGCCTGAAACTCCTCAATACGTGCGCTTCTGTGCGTAAAAGTGGGCGAAGCCTTGTCTTGTGCACTTTTTTTCAGTATAAACGTGGGAACGTAAAAACATGCCGAAGAATGAAAATGCGCTGCTGAAGAGTTGTTGGAGGGAATTACTCTGAGAGACTGATTTTCAGAGGAGGATGTGTGTCAGCAGAGGAGGAAGCGTTTGGCTAAGGAGGCGCTCTGGAAGACCAGTAAGTGGAAACTTCTACCTGCAGTTACTGTGTGTTTATAAGCTATTTAGATGAGGATCATTTCTAAAAAGTAAGGACATGAAAACGTGTCAATGTTTGCCTGGTTGGGGAAAGGGGGCTTTCTCAGGTGCATATGTGTCGCAGCTTGGCTTTCTACTGCGCTCTTTCTCTGCGGGCGTATTTATGGTGGTGTTTTTGGACACTAAAGAAGTGAAACCTGGTCTGTTTGAAAGTTGGGTCTCTGTTTATAACACAAGACCCCCAGGTTTGTGGATTTTGGATGAAAGCTAACGGTCTCGTGATCGTAGAGTCGCAGCAGCTTGCTGAGTTTCTCTCCTTCTGATCAGACTGTACTGTAAAATTTCTGTTGAAAAGTAGTAGAAGTTTTCAGTCCTGGTCAGTTGATGAAAAGTGCAAGTATGTAAATAGTTTTCTGTGTTGTGGTGTTTTTTATTTTTCCTTTTTGTTGACATTGCATAGCATGGCATCATGTTGTTTACATTATAATGTAAACAGACACATATTCTGACTCTTATTATAATGCGCTGTAGGAAAATGAGCATTTTATCGTGTTTTTAGATCATTTACTTTATTTTGATAATGCTCAGAGTGAAACTGAATATGCAGCAGGATGCCTCTTGGTACCACCTTTCATTGGAGGTCTCTTTGATAACTGTATGTTGAAGCCTTCTGGACTTACAGCTTTTTAAAGCTTGTGTTATCCAAAGTGATCATTTGGAGTCTCCAAATGGAAAATTTTGGATAACGCCTGAACATATTCACAGAAAAACACCCATATACTTGCCATTTTTGTTGCTATAGGGGATTATCACGCTTACCGGAAGTTGCCGGCTTTTGACACTTCCTCTTCCGGGCCATGTTAACGACAGCCGTTCCTGCTCTGTTATACTGTTTAAATCGGATAAATTCCAAACATATTTAAGTTTTCATTCTAGACTGAAGTGATACTGGATCAAAAGCTGGATCAAAGCGATCGATTCGCCGCGGTGAAGGGCCGAACTTTTATAATAAAACACACGTTTGTTTGTCCCCGGTGGGGCACAACACCGGCACTTCACAGCATGCTAGCATTAGCCAGCTAGCGTTTACTGACGTGCTTAACATTGTGCGTCTTAAAACACACAAACATCTGAAAATCGGGTCTGTACCTCCCCGTTTCCAGTGGAACAACTGGGGACTGCCAAGAAAGGAGACGCTTTCAGATGATTGTGTGTTTTCAGCCGCACAAAGTTAGGCACGATATCGAGCTGGCTAATGCTAACCTGCTAACACGACTGCGCAGTCTGCCGGCCACAAACAAACGTGTGTCGTTTTATTATAAAGTTCGGTCCTTCACCGCGGCGAATCGGTCGTTTTAATCCACTTCTTCCTCAGCATCACTTCAGTCTGGAATGAAAACTTGGCATTGGCGTTTATCCGATTTACAAAGTTTAACAGAGTAGTAGCTGGCGGACTTTTGTTAGCAGGTTAGCATTAGCCAGCTTGATGAAACTAACTTTGTGCGGCTGAAAACACACAAGCATCTGAAAGCGTCTCCTTTCTTGGCAGTCCCCAGTTGTTCCACTGGAAACGGGGAGGTACGGACCCGATTTTCAGATGTTTGTGTGTTTTAAGACGCACAATGTTAAGCACGTCAGTAAACGTTAGCTGGCTAATGCTAGCATGCTGTGAAGTGCCGGTGTTGTGCCCCACCGGGGACAAACAAACGTGTGTTTTATTATAAAGTTCGTCCCTTCACCGCGGCAAATCGATCGCTTTGATCCAGCTTTTGATCCAGTATCACTTCAGTCTAGAATGAAAACTTAAATATGTTTGGAATTTATCCGATTTAAACAGTATAACAGAGCAGAAACGGCTGTCGTTAACATGGCCCGGAAGAGGAAGTGCCAAATGTTTCAACTTCCGGAAAACGGAACGCGGAAATGTGATAATCCCCTATTGTCACCAAATAAGAACTGGTAACAGATAAACCTTCATGCCACAGCCTCATGTGATTATCCAGTTCCTATCTCCATATTTCTGTGTGCAGCTTCTTTACAAAAAAAATAAAATAAAAAATCAGGAAAAAAAAGCTTGATTACTGTGTGTTCCAAGTTTAAAAACTACATGCTAGTTAAACTTACAATGAATTTGAAAGCTCAAAGTGAAAATGCAGTGTTATCTTTACGGAAAGGCCAAGCTTTTGCATGTACTTCAAAGGGTTCAAGAGCAGCATCTAATTTAATTTGGGTATGCATTTTTTAGGCGTTTTTGGCACACGGGGGCATTCTGTTAACAAGTTTCTATATCTCACTAAAATGTCTCTCTGTAGGTGATTTTGCCCTATTTTGAGCATGATGAAATATTTGACTAGAAATTAGAAAAATATACTTGGTAAGATTTGAGTTTTTGTAGTCTAAAGCTCTTTTCACCGCAAAATACTTCCTTTTCTTTGCTGTATCTGCCATTTTATTGAGAATTTGAGTGAATCTGGCGTCGGCTCCAATTTACCCCAACAGAACGCTGTCATTGGCTGGAGACACCATACAAACCTCCACCCATTAAATGTCCTGAACACACCAAAACAAAGGGAAAAGACTTGATAAAGTCAGGGGAGGGGGAGTTGCAAATAAACTCACCACCACACCAGAGTAGAGGTCCAAAGGTGCAGATTGAAATGGATTTTACTCACACAAGTCTAGCGTTTATTTTCAGTGGGAAAACTCCGGACTCTACCTTTAAATGATGGTATATTGCACTGTATTGGATGGACAGTTTAACAGATGACAGTGAATGTACCGTCCTCTGGAGGATGTTGCCTTTTATTTTTGCCATCAGTGTCCTCGTCATGTCTCCAGTCAGATGAGAGGGGGAAGTTTGTCCTTATCTGCACCTGAGTGGGATTTTCTGTTTTCTCCTGTCATCTGCAGAACTGGAGACAACTTCAGATGATGCAGGAAGCTGAACTGTGAGCTCAGCCAGCGACTCTGCAGCCTCCAGCTTTGAATTTCACAATAAAAGTCTGAAACAATCTGCTCAGCTCTCCCGACTCATACTTAAGTGGAGAAGGAGTTTGTCTCTGGTAATGTGATAATGAATGTGAAGCAGATGCTGCCCCCCCCTGGCGCTGCGTACATGTGTACGTGTATGGATCAGATTCATATCGCGCTTTACTGCCGGCAGGGGCACTCATGTGCACCAGCAACCTCCCCGACCACCACCCAAGCGTTCCTTCACCAGTGATGGAGGCAAGAGTGAAGTGGGATGACCAGGGGAGCAGGATTGGAACCGCCGCCCATCAGATGGCTGCTTTTCCAGTGCCATGCCGGCCGTGCAGACTGCAGCACCAACACCGGGGAACGCTAGCGTACACCTGGAAATGAGAACTGAGGCCTTCCCACGCAGGGAGGAGTTTAGATGATTCTGCCGGTTTATCGTTGGGATGTTTCATCCACACAGAAACCGCTGCTCGTCTAAAACGGCTCCCAAAGCCAACACATCTGTTTCTACGACCTGTAAATACGCCGCAGGCTGGTGTTTTGGAAAAACACCTTAATCCTGTAGCACAGTTATTCATCACGGCTAATATAGCTAGCAAGAAAGTAATAAAGCTGAGACCAAAGGTCTTTATTTAAATAGTAACATTTAAGTACATTTGTGATGATTTTATGACCGACCCTTTTGTTTAAACTACCGTCTTCAGCTGTAGCGGTTTAGCTGGAGTGCATTTCCCAAAACCATTGTAACTAATGTAATGTAATTTTCCAAACTATCTTGCTAACAGTTATGGTTTTCGTAAATGTGCCGTATCTAAAGCCTTATTTACACCCTACAGAAGGAGCTTTAGTCCGTTTTTTTTTTTTTCTTTTTTTTTTGTCTGATGGCTAAAAAGATCACATGTCACCGAGGTTTGAAATTTTTCAGTTTGGTGGTGTTTGGGTAGCGAACTGCTCTCTCAGCAACTGCAGCACATGCCTGTTGGGGCGTGCGGCCAGTAAAGTGTTGAGAAAACCTCCCAATAACTAACAGAGAGTTAACTCTGAACTCACAGGATAATAGTAGCTCATTCGTTTGTTCATTCTACTTAAAGTATTGATGAAATGAAGAAGTTTTACTGCAGATAATGTCTTATAGAGAGGCTGCCCCAACTCTCCTATTATACTGGATGTACGTTGTACCCGACAGGCTACATAGATTACATTTCAGGTGTATGGGAGCAGGCGGATATTTATTTGATTTAGGCGGGTCGTGGGTGAAAACATGATTTTTTTTTTTTTCTGGGTAATTTTTGTCTGCATAAGTATTTTAGGCGCCGGAATCGTCTTTATTGCGTTATTGTGAGTCACAATAACAAAGATGAGGCCCTGCAAGAGATTTTTGCCAGGGATATTCTCACCATGCCGCATCATCCAGCGCAGTGAGAACCTTTTTTGCACAGCTGGTTCAGGAACAGAGAACACAGCTGGAAGCAGAGGTGGTGGATGAGATCTTGTTTATGCAGCAATCTCTGAATAACACAAATAAGGCCTCCAAAGTGGCAAAATAAAAGACTAAAGTCAAGTGGTTCAGCGCGATTTTATGCACGTAAAAAAAAAGAGCAAGTGCTCCTTGAAATAAACTGTCAAACAACTTATTTAGCCTGCTGTGCTCATTTCTTTTTCTTCTTGTAAATGAAAATGTGACAAAGCAGCAGCAGGTTCTCACATTAAATAGCCGACAGGAATGAATGAGGGAAAGAAACGTTATAAAGAGAGGGACAGAATGGAGACTTGCGTTATGTGCAGGTCTGGTAGTGAATTAAACATCAGGTTCGGATTTGACTGTCTCCTGTTCTTACCCCCCTCCGTCACACTATGCTACATGAAAGAAAGAGAAATTTAGTTATTCTGGCTCATGAGAAGCCATAACAGGTCTGGATGAATGCATTTGTCAGGACTCTTGCACAGAAAAGCAGACGACGGATGTTATACTGATCAGCCCGCTGCTGCCATGTCAGTCTTGTTTGAAGGTGAACCTTTGGCCCAGTCTGAGGTCCTGAACTCTGGAAGAGGTTTTCTTCCAGAATCTCTGTACTTGGCTGCATTCATCTTTCCTTCAATTGCAACCAGTCGTCCTGTCCCTGCAGCTGAAAAACACCCCCATAGCATGATGCTGCCACCACCATGTTTCACTGTTGGGATGGTATTGGGCAGGTGATGAGCAGTGCCTGGTTTCCTCCACACATACCGCTTAGAATTAACTCCAAAAAGTTCAATCTTGGTCTCATCAGACCAGAGAATCTTATTTCTCTCAGTCTGGGAGTCCTTCATGTGTTTTTTGGCAAACTATGCAGGCTTTCATATGTCTGCACTGACTCTGCCAAAAAGCCCCGACTGGTGGAGGCTGCAGTGATCGTTGACTTTGTGGAACTTTCTCCATCTCCCTACTGCATCTCTGGAGCTCAGCCACAGTGATCTTTGACTTCTTCTTTACTCTCTCACCAAGGCTCTTCTCCCACCATTGCTCAGTTTGGCTGGACGGCCGGGTCTAGGAAGAGTTCTGGTCGTCCCAAACTTCTTCCATGTAAGAACTATGGAGGCCACCGTGCTCTTAGGAACCTTTAATGCTGCAGAAATTCTTTTGTAACCTTGTCCAGATCTGTGCTTCGCCACAATTCTGTCTCTGAGCTCTTTGGACAGTTTCTTCCACCCCATGATTCTCATCTACTCTGACATGCACTGTGAGCTGGAAGGTCTTATATAGACAGGTGTATGTCTTTCCTAATCAAGTCCAATCAGTTTATTTAAACACAGCTGGACTCCGAAGAAGGAGCAGAATCATTTCAAGGAGGATCAGAAGAAATGGACAGAATATGAATTAAATATGAGTCACTGCAAAGGGTCTGAATACTTTTGCACATGTGATATTTCAGTTTTTCTTTTCAAATAAATTAACAAAAATCTCTACATTTCTGTTTTTTTTCTGTCAAGTTGGGGTGCTGAGTGTACATTGATGAGAAATAAAGCTAACTTTTTTTTTATTTTAGCAAATGGCTGCGATAAAACAAAGAGTAAAAGGTTTTAAGGGGTCTAAATACTTTCTGTACCTACTGTAGTTCCCTGTAGTCCAGTCATAGCTACACCTGAGACCACTGGATCCACTCACAGATGAAAACATCTCTATGTCTGGGACACTTTTGGCCACTGATGGCCACCATACATTCGCAGCAGTGCTTGGCACATGAAGTCATTGCTCTACTCATCTTTACCAATAGATGTCAGTAATTTTTACACACTGTACCTTTAAAACTTTATGTTTACCCAGACTTATTTTAGATCAGGGGTGCCCAAAGTGGGGTCCACAGCCCACATTTGGCCCACCAATCAGAAATCATAATGTTACGGTATTTAAAGGGGAACTTCTGGGGAACAATCTAGACCTATTTTCTAGCATTAAATATGTTCATTTACTCACCCAGACAGTTTTGGTGCAACTTGAATTCCATTGGGAGATATTTAGATCCACTTCAGATCAGCGTATGCACAGTATAATGGCAGCGATGGGGCAACCAACGTGATGCTGCAACCAATAGTTGGCTGCAATGTCACCGCTGCGTCCCGGACACTTACATCGTGCTGTTTCTGAGCCTCGGGACGCCGCTGGGCAGAGATTGTTCAAAAATGTGCATAATGAATGTTGGTGTGCTATCAAAATGAGTTAGAAACGCATGTTTTTAAGGTTTAAAAATTATGTTGTGTACCTTTAATGTCAAATGGGGCAGTACATCCCTGAAACGTCAAGAGTTAAATCAGATTCATTCAATCATCATACAAATCTTTTGTGATCATGTTTCTTCCACGTTGTTGAGTACAGAGACAGATGTCTGGGGGGTCCCATTAACAAAGTTCTCCTCTGGAGGTCTTCAGAGACCAGAAGTGGGTCCAATGGTGCCTGACTGAAGTCTGGCAGCGTTTCTGGGGAAACCGGCTCAGCATCCTCATCCTGCTGCGGCTCTGCTCAGTGACCAGGAGGCGGCAGCAGAGAGCCTGCTTTTGGATCTTCATCATGACAGACACAAGCGTTGCTTCCACCCCCACAGAGACCAGCTCCGGTCCTCCAGGGCCACAATCGTACAGGGTTTCACTGCTCCAACGTCAGATTACTGAGTCATCATCAGAACTTCACAGGCTGTTTGAGTCAAGTGTGTTGGAGCGGGAAACACTAAAAACCTGCAGGTCCACAG
>JALJCO010007284.1:102500-105000 GCA_023101725.1 Atherinomorus stipes | reverse complement strand
ACAAATATTTACCTTCTCTTTTGCCTCATTGTGGATTTTTGGGACCTAGTTTGTTGCAAAATAGCTGCGATGCGGGCGTTTGTAACGTGGCTCTGTGGCTCGCAGTATTTCGCCACTGAATAAGGCTGCAAATTAAGGATCGACCGATACATCGGCCGGCCGATATATTAGGCCGATATTTGCGTTTTTTGCTAGTATTGGCATCGGCCGATACGTCGGGTTACCCTCCGTTCGGCATAATTTACAGACAGGCATCTGTACAGGCTAGGGCTGAACGATATGGACAAAATTTCATATCTCGATATTCATGCCAGACATCTCAATATCGATACGATACGATATGACTACGAGTTCGTTGAAAACCAAGCACTTTTGTGGAAAGTGCAGTTTTGTTTGTGACTTCCAGAGCGTTACATGCAGGACAAGCGCAGGAGAAATCTATATCTTTTATATAGTTGCTTTTTCGATATTAATATCTTGAATGTTCATATCTTGATAAAGATACGATAACGATATATCTTTCAGCCCTAATACAGGCAGCAGTTGCTGGAGACGCCCTCCTCTCCTCCTCTCCTCTCTTCCACTAACAGCGGCTCTGGCCTACCGAAGCTTTCCTATTAAAAGGTGTAAAATTAGTTTTAATCGTGTTCATCATATTCAGCCGCAGCAGCAACCAGCTGATGGACAGCAGTGAAAAGCTCCGCCTGACTTTACACAAATAAAAATTATTTTAGGAGGTAAAAGCTCAAATGTGTTCCAAACCGTCGTCTTTTATCCATCAGCTGATGAATCATAAGTGTCGGACTTCGCACTGTGGTGAAGACGGACCGATAATGAAAAAATCTCTATTTGCAGTATTTCCGTCAGATCCGCATAAATGAGCTCCAGAACAGAAGCAGGAGGAAAGTTCCTGCTGCTTCAGACCTGAAACCACCATCAGTTCTCCTGATGAAGAGAATCAGAGGAGAAAACACCTGATCCAGCCGCTCTGGTTACTCACCCACGGAAAACGCAAAACTCGCTTCTGTGCGATTTTGGAAAAAAATAAAGAGAGAGAGAGAGCGATCCCCTTTATGCAGCAGCGGGTGAAACTGTCTCCATGCAGGAAAACGCAAACGAGCAGAAACGGAGGCATGTGGGGTCTCCAGTGGGGAGGGAAACTTTTCATCCACACATCCAGACGTGAAACATCCCGATAAAAGCAGAAAAACAACAGAAGCGCGCGTGTCCGCGTGTACGGAGAAACTGATTATGACACTTATAATCTCTGCGTCCTCCCCAGCGGCATAAATGTTCTACAGAACCGGACCCATCGGGTCTGACAGCACACGTGTAGGATGACATGAGAGATGTCCAGACTCCAGACTCACGTGCACCGTCAGAAAATGTCACGCTGGAAAAAAGGTCGTCAGATATTTTGCGTTTTTACCCCCAAAACTCTGCTACTGTGTTAAAGGCCAGAAAGCTGCAGGACTTCTGCTCCCTCAGCGTTGTAGAGGAATCAGCCCTGATGATGATGATGATGATGATGATGATGATGATGATGATGGAGAAGTTTTTCACCCCAAGTAAAAACTGAGAATGAGATCAAAATTAAATCAAATAAAAAAAAAAACTACTAATATTTGTTTAGATTTATCTTCCAGCTTGATAACACTTCAGTATACACATGAATACATGATAAATTATAAATATATATTTTTTTTGTACAAAAATATGAAAAGTGGTACAGTAACCTGTTTACGGTATTTTCCAGTTGTAGAAATCATAATAACGATAGATAGATGTATAGATAGATAGATAGGTAGGTAGATAGATAGATAGATAGATAGATAGATAGATAGATAGATAGATAGATAGATAGATAGATAGATAGATAGATAGATAGATAGATAGATAGATAGATAGATAGATAGATAGATAGATAGATAGATAGATAGATAGATAGATAGATAGATCATCACTACAGATGTGAACTGCGGGTAAAGTCAGGAACATTTTAGACTTTTATTTTAATCATCTGCTGCTCAGAAAGTCAAAATACTTTGATTTGAAAAATGATAAGAAAATCCTGCTGCTGGGATACTATACAGGGCCGATACTGGTAATGTGATATAGGCCCATAATATCGGCAGGTTGTATCAGCTGAGGCTGAGGCTGATGAGAAAATATCGGTATCGGTATCGGCCCCTAAAAAGCTGTATTGGTTGATCTCTACTGCAAATCCGTGTCAGTGAATAGACAACTGCACTATTCTTTCACTAAACCAGAGTCTTTAGTGAGTTTAGTGAAAGTTGGTCCTCTGTTGTGCTGGGACAGGCTCCGTCTCGGGGTGGAATTGCTTGAAGTGCTGTTGCGTGTCCGTGGTATTACGAAGGTACTTAATTTTAGCCTTGCAAAGTTTGCAGATTGTCCAGAGTTTTGTTACAGTTTTCATGAAACCCAAACTACCTGCAAACGTGTGAGCCATACCGAGACGGCGAAACTGTAGCAGGTTCTT
>JALJCO010007284.1:60000-100000 GCA_023101725.1 Atherinomorus stipes | reverse complement strand
TAAGTAAATAAACTCTCCTGAAGCCCGGTCTGGTTGGCTTACAGCGTTAAAGCAGGAAGTGATGTCACACGTGCAGTAGTGAACCATCCTGGATACCTGGCTTAGACTGAAGTTGATCCGCTGAGCTGTTTTAGGAAACAACAGCTTATCTGAGCTCAGGTGTGACTTCCAGCTCAGAGACGGGAAGCTCTGTCGTGTGACCTCACAGACACAACAGCAGGTTTTCAGCTGGTGTGTTTGTGGTTTGGTGGGTGTGAAGTCCCCTCGCGGGTCTACCTGCACCGTTCTGGGCCCTGAAGCGGAGCGGTCTGAGAATCAGTGGAAAACGTGGAAAACGCTCGGTTGGTTGGCTCAGATGTGGACCGTCTCCGGTCTTTCCCCCATTCTCTGACAGTTAATGACGGGATGGTAGATGTTTCTGTTTCTGCCCCCCCCCCCCGCTGGATGATGCATACTGAAACTCAACGTGTCATTTTTATGTTTCTGTTGTTGATCAGACGTGTTGTGGAGGTTGTCAGGCGGCAAAGTGAAATGAGTGAATGTAAAACCAGAAGTCAGAAGAAGACTGATGCATTTCCTCCATTTGTACTCGTTCCTTTTTCATTCTTTGTCACATCAGCCGGTCAGATCACTCCGCTGCTTCACTCATAAGTAATCCTGAAGTGTCTCGTGTGCGTGCGTCCTGCAGACGAGGGTTGGTGTGGCTGGCACAGCTGACGTTGGAGCTGTGATCCGTCCTTGTTGTTATCTTCAGCATTGTGGCTTTGCTCCACAAACAGCTGCATTGTTCTCAGGATAATGAACCATTCACACTTGTTGTGCTCGTTCTCGCCCAGCGACGCTTCACACTGCTGTCAAATATTCACAATTCTGTCTTTAAATGTCCAACTCAAAGCAATAAACAGCTTTCGGTTTGTTTGGTTCGCTCAGAATTAGTTTTTCTAAAGTAGATTTGGCTGATACCACAAACAATGATATCCTGATATTTCTTCCAAAATATCCCAAACCACATCACAGACAATATGATCGTCTTCGGCCACAGAAGAGGTCAAAGCCTCGGGAGAATCCTTCCATTGTTTACTCACTTTAGTCCCTTAGTTTCACTAATGTAACATAAAACTTGTAAGATAAAGCATGCCTGTAACATGAAACATGCTTGTAAGATGAAACTTAAGATGAAACATGTACGATTAAACATGCATGTAAGATGAAACATGTAAAATGAGACATGCAAGATGAAATAGCATGTAAGTTGAAACATGTACGATGAAACATGCATATAACATGAAACATTTACAATGAAACATGCATATAACATGAAACATGCATGTAAAATGAAACATGCATATAAAATGAAACATGTACAATGAAACATGCATGTAACATGAAACATGTACAATAAAATATGCATATAACATGAAGCATGCATGTAACATGAAACATTTACGATAAAACATGCATGTAACATGAAACATTTACGATAAAACATGCATGTAACATGAAACGTACAATGAAACATGCATGTAACGTGAAAAATGTACAATAAAAACATGCATATAACATGAAACACGCATGTAACATGAAACGTACATTGAAACATGCATGTAACATGAAACGTACATTGAAACATGCATGTAACATGAAACATGCATATAACATGAAACATCTACAATGGAACATGCATGTAACATGAAAAATGAATATAACATGAAACATATACAATGAAACATGCATGTAACATGAAACATGTACAATAAAATATGCATATAACATGAAGCATGCATGTAACATGAAACATTTACGATAAAACATGCATGTAACATGAAACATGTACAATGAAACATGCATGTAACGTGAAACATGTACAATGAAACATGCATATAACATGAAACATGCATGTAACATGAAACGTACGATGAAACATGCATGCAACACGAAACGTACATTGAAACATGCATGTAACATGAAACATGCATATAACGTGAAACATCTACAATGAAACATGCATGTAACATGAAAAATGAATAACATGAAACATATACAATGAAACATGCATGTAACATGAAACATGCCTGTAACATGAAACATGTACAATGAAACATGCATGTCACATGAAACATGCATGTAACATGAAACATTTTTTGATGAAACATGCATGTAAGATGAAACATGTAAAATGAGACATGTAAGATGAAATAGCATGTAAGTTGAAACATGTACGATAAAACATGCATGTAACATGAAGAATGTACAATGAAACATGCATATAACATGAAACATGCATGTAACATGAAGCATGTATAACATGAAACATGTCGATGAAACATGCATGTAACATTAAACATGTACAATGAAACATGCATGTAACATGAAACATGTATAATGAAACATGCATATAACATGAAACATGCATGTAACATAAAACGTACAATGAAACATGCATGCAACATGAAACATGTACGATGAAACATGTATATAACATGAAACATGCATGTAACATGAAGCATGCATGTAACATGAAACATGTACGATGAAACATGCATGTAACATGAAACATGCATGTAACATGAAACATTTACCATGAAACATGCATATAACATGAAACATGCATGTAACATGAAACATGTACGATGAAACATGCATGTGACATGAAACATGCATGTAACATGAAACATTTACCATGAAACATGCATATAACATGAAACATGCATGTAACATGAAGCATGCATATACAGTAACATGAAACATGTACAATAAAACATGCATGTAACATGAAACATGTACGATGAAGCATGCATGTAAAATGAAACATGTACGATGAAACATGCATGTAACATGAAACATGTACAATGAAACATGCATGTAACATGAAACATGCCTGTAGCATGAAACATGTACAATGAAACATGCATGTAAGATAAAACACACGTGTAAGATGAAACATGTAAGATGACACGCTGCCTTTTCATCATCTGTAAAGTTCTTCATCGTTATTTGGAAAGAGGAAAAAACAAAACTACCTGTTTCTGTTGAGCAACGCTGCAGGGTCCGGTGTAGTATAGAAAGAAGCACTCCTGCAACAGCGGTGTGTCATGGTTTCTCAGCTGGGGTACTTATTTCAACACAACACCAGGCCTCCTGTAGAAGCTTTGGGATGTTGGCGGTCTACAGCCGTGTCGCTGCTCATCAGAATACGAATGAAATGCGATCATTTGTTATTATGATGTTACCAGCATAGTTCGAATTATGGAGTAGCACCTAGCTGCAGCTGGAGCCACTACAAACCACGCCCCCTACAAACCACGCCCACCATAGGAATGAGTGGAACCTTACCCCTCCCCTTACACTAACGGCTACCTGCCTACGTCACTACAAACTACGCCCATTTTCACAACATGCCTCTGGGTCTGCGGCTGCACCTGGGTATACTTGGAATTATGGGGGGTTTGGGAGGGGGTTTGACCCCCCCAATTAGGACTCCATCCCCCTTGAAAGAGGTGCAAATAACAGATTGGGGGGGTTAAAACCTGTAACTTTGTTATCTGGAACCATAAATACTAGATTCCATATTTATGCCAGTAAGATGGCATGGACTGGCACGGACGAGACCATCTTACTGTCCACCTGCTTGTCACTGGCTCAAGTTGTCAGGGCGCGAAGAAGAGGGGAAAAAAAGGGAGGGGGGTGCGCCTGATGCAAGTAGATGAATGTAAATAACTAGTTTATAACTTTTTTACGATTAAGATATAACATTTTTAGCGACAGGTGATCAGTTTGACTGCACTGGATTTTGCACTGTTCCTTTTTTAAAAGCATTTCCAGACGTTCTGGATCAGGTAACGTGGAAGTATTTATTAAAGGGTAATTCGCTCGATGCATTTTTTTTTTTTTACAACACATTGGGCCTTCAAGGAACGAACGTTCACATCATCTTCAGGTGAAACCCAAACAGCTTAAAGGGGTTTCTAGTAGAAGAGGGACGTCTGACGAGTTTATGAGGGAAAACGTGCAGCAAGGCAGGTGGGACAACCTGGACAGCACAACCCAAAGATGCAGCAGACTTCTGTGCCAGGTACGGAGAAGCTGGATAAAATAAATTAAAATGATGATAGTAATATAATTCATTCACCGTCCGATCGTGCCACAAAGCAACTGTGCCGCTGCTGCAGCAGGAGAGGAGATGGGATCCGCCTAAATAGCCTCGTAGTCCAGCTTAATAGTAACCTGTGTAGACTCACTTATTCACTCGTGTTCCCATTTTCCTAAATATTCAGCGCTACACGGATCAAACTTTACATATGATGTGTTTCTGTACCAAACAACGCTGCAATCGCAGCTTTATACTACGTTTTTGAAAACAGTATTTAATTAAATTGATATTATTTTAGCTGTATACATTAATTACATGTTGAATTTACAGGAGAAATCTAATTCAGTTTGTAGTGTCATTTGTTTATTTTTGTGTAACCATACAACATCCTGTTAAACTCTTAAAGGGGAAGTTCAGGATTTTTGACATAGGGCCTCATTTACAAGTGAGCCAGAATGCTACTTATCACTGAAGACGGTTTCAACATATTTCATCCCGTTATTCTAGTTCCAGTGGGTCACCAATGCTAATGCTAGTGCAAGTCAATAGGAATCTGCTAGCCTGTCATTAATAACAATTTTAAAAACTCCACAGAACATTTGAGGCAAATCATTTCTAACTTCAGACTATCTGTGTAAATGCTGTGTTAATTGAAGAATGTTACAAATAAAACTAACCTGCGTTTCGTTGCATTTTGATTGTTGCTGCTAAGACACTTTACAAAATTTTACTTCCTGTATTTGGCAGCAGAGTGATGTCATCTGCTGCTACATGAATGAAGGAATCTGATTACACAAATATAAAGTCTAAAATGCGGCCATGTCTGAAAGGCATGAGGATATGTCGGATTTTGAAGACGATTTCAAACTTTTTCATCAAACTAACTGTCACCATGTCTCTATGAACCAGAATACACTGGCAAAGGTAGTAAGCTGGTAAGAAACTAGTTCCTCAATATGTAATGCTAAATTTGTCATACAAGGCTAGTTTTACTTGTTTAAACACATGAGTTTACTAGTTTAACACAGCATTTACAGATAGATTTGCTGATTTGCTTCTGATCTTCTGTGGAGTGAATAAGATTGGTTTTAATGACAGGCTAGCAGATTCCTATTGACTTCCACTAGCATTAGCATCAGCAACCTCCTGGAACGAGAATAACGGGATGAAATATGTCAAAACTGTCTTCAGTGATCAGTAGTATTCTGGCTCACTTGTAAATAAGCCCTATGTCAAAAATTCTGAACTTCCCCTTTAAACCGGTTTTAATATTGGCGTTTTAGAAGGCTTTTGCCTTTTTGATGTTGGCTTTAGAAATAACCCCTTACAGTAATTTTCACTGGTTTGTTGTACATATATGTGGATACACATCCATGTATACTGAAAGCTGTAGTTGTAGCAGTTTAATTTCTACTTATAAACTATACTTATAATAAACTATACTTAGATTTCATCCACAGAGCGGACATGAGCGAGGGGGGACAGACATTAGGCTCTATTTAGGTCCCACGAAAAAGTTGAATCCTAGGACCTAATAATACAGTCTACTTTGTGGTTGTTATGTAGCTTAATACTGAGCATTGTTGCATGAATAATGACGACTTTTAAATGTGTTCGGGTATTAAGGAGACAGACGGGGAGGGGGGGGGGGGGTATTTGTGAGCAGGCAGGATGAGGACAGGAGAGTTGTAGAGGAGACGACAAAGATGTTGGAAACATTAAGATTATAAGACTTCTGTTAACAGAAGCACGCGCATGCGCTGCACTGAGTTCCCTTTACAACATGGAGAAAATATTGACCCCCCCCCAATTCTTAATGTATGATTCGGACCCTGCCTGGGTCCCAGGGTCCTTAAGTCCTGGGGTGACGGGTCAGAAGCAGACGCCTCTCAGACTACATAAATGTTTCAGGTCTTGGTTTGATGAATTCGGTTTCATTCTTGTGTTGGTGGTGTGGAGTTTGTTTTCAGATGCAGGTATGAAACTAGATGATCACCAGCACACGAAGCGTTCAGCAGCACACTGCGTTTCTATGGCAACGGAAGCAAACGGTCCAGAGCATCCTGTGTCAC
Organism: Atherinomorus stipes; assembly: GCA_023101725.1. Lineage (NCBI taxonomy): Eukaryota > Metazoa > Chordata > Actinopteri > Atheriniformes > Atherinidae > Atherinomorus > Atherinomorus stipes. The sequence continues at coordinate 93,838 of JALJCO010007284.1, read as the reverse complement.
GGTGACAGTGAGTCACGCGGGAGTCGGGATCATTAGTGCTCGCTGTTCCTCTGCCGGAGAGGAAATGAGAGAAACCGCGAGGTGAGGAGGAGGTGAGGAAGACTACCGGCTCGGTGATGTCACCTCGTAGAGATGCCTTCATCATCGTCATCATCATTCAGCCAGTCTGCTCACTTGAAAGTAAAAATCAACCTCACTTGGAGCTGCATCCCTGTTTCACCACCGGGTCTGAGAGACCGGGTCCAGGTCCAAGAGATCCAGACCAGCTCTGAGAGATCCAGACCAGCTCTGAGAGATCCAGACCAGCTCTGTGAGATCCAGACCGGCTCTGAGAGATCGAGACCAGCTCTGAGAGATCCAGACCAGCTCTGAGAGATCCAGACCGGCTCTGAGAGATCGAGACCAGCTCTGAGAGATCCAGACCAGCTCCGAGAGATCCAGACCAGCTCTGAGAGACCAGGTCCGGCTCCAAGAGGCTGAGTCCGGCTCTGAGAGACCCAGACCAGCTCTGAGAGATCCAGACCGGCTCTGCGAGATCCAGACCAGCTCTGTGAGATCCAGACCAGCTCCGAGAGATCCAGACCGGCTCTGCGAGATCCAGACCAGCTCTGTGAGATCCAGACCAGCTCTGAGAGATCCAGACCGGCTCTGCGAGATCCAGACCAGCTCTGTGAGATCCAGACCAGCTCCGAGAGATCCAGACCAGCTCCAAGAGATCCAGACCAGCTCTGAGAGACCAGGTCCGGCTCCAAGAGGCTGAGTCCGGCTCCGAGAGGCCCAGACCAGCTCCAAGAGGCTGAGTCTGGCTCTGAGAGACCCAGACCAGCTCTGAGAGATCCAGACCGGCTCTGAGAGATCCAGACCAGCTCCAAGAGATCCAGACCAGCTCCGAGAGATCCAGACCAGCTCCGAGAGATCCAGACCAGCTCCGAGAGATCCAGACCAGCTCCGAGAGATCCAGACCAAGTCCGAGAGATCCAGACCAGCTCTGAGAGATCCAGACCAGCTCCGAGAGATCCAGACCAGCTCCGAGAGATCCAGACCAGCTCTGAGAGATCCAGACCAGCTCCGAGAGATCCAGACCAGCTCTGAGAGATCCAGACCAGGTCCGAGAGATCCAGACCAGCTCTGAGAGACCAGGTCCGGCTCCAAGAGGCTGAGTCCGGCTCCGAGAGGCCCAGACCAGCTCCAAGAGGCTGAGTCCGGCTCTGAGAGACCCAGACCAGCTCTGAGAGATCCAGACCGGCTCCAAGAGAATCAGACCAGCTCCGAGAGATCCAGACCAGCTCCGAGAGATCCAGACCAGCTCTGAGAGATCCAGACCAGCTCTGAGAGATCCAGTCCGGCCCCAAGAGGCTGAGTCCGGCTCCGAGTGGCCCAGACCGGCTCTGAGAGACCCAGACCGGCTCTGAGAGACCAGGTCCGGCTCCAAGAGGCCCAGACCAGCTCCAAGAGGCTGAGTCCGGCTCTGAGAGACCCAGACCAACTCCAAGAGGCCGAGTCCAGCTTCGAGGGGCTCCAAGAGGTTGAGGCTGGGTCCATGTCAGAGAGGCTGAGTCCGGCTCCAAGTGGCCTAGTCCAGGTCCGAGGAGGCTGAGCACAGGTCCGAGAGGCCCAGACGGGTTCCTAGAGGCCAATTCTAGCTTTGAGAGGCCCAGACCAGCTCTGAGAGGTTGGGTCTGGGTCCGAGTGGCCGCGTCCGGGTTTCGAGAGGCCCAGTCCAGCTCTGAGAAGCCTAGTCCGGGTCTGGATGAGTTTCGTGTCTTCCATGGCTGCGTGGAGAACGTCTCCTCCTGCTTTATGTGATTCAGGTTTGCATCCTTCTCCCTCTCGACACCTCCAGTCCTCAAAAATGGATTCTGTGAAAATTTTTGGACACAAACCAGATTCAGCTGATTTCATTCGACAGCTTCTTTATGGGAGCAACAATTTTAAAAGCCAGTAAGAACCTTGGAGATTGTTTCCCAGCTCCATAAATACCAGCATGTTTATATTCTGGTGCTGATTTCTCTGACTGGCAGAGTTGAACATTTCCTGACGGCCATCTGGTCGCTACTTTCCTCCGAGTCAATAGAAGCAGGTTTCTTGGAGCCTGTTGGCAGCATCCAGGCATCAGATCCTCGGTCCTGGTTTGTGTGACTAAAGCCAAACAAAGCATGAAGACTGCCTCAGCTGTTGCAGATAAACGCTTGTCTGGGAGTTTTCTATGAGAGTCCATCACTGCTGGGAACGAAGGCAGAAGCTTGGATTTATTTTGGGACAATCTGATGAGCGTGTTTCTGCGTTTATGCAGAGAATGAATTTTCTCATTTGGATGAATAAAGTATGAATTATTATTATTATTATATTGTATGAAATAAGAGTGTAAAGTTGTATAATATAATAGAATGTATTTGTGTAATTTAGTAGTATAATATAATGTGATGTAATAGTATAATATGATAGTATTTAATATAGGGCTACTACGATTAGTTGATTAATCGTGATTATGTCCACTATCAAAATCTTTTGAGACAAATTAAAGAGGGTGCATTCAGACCAGTCCGCTAGACTCGGTCCGATTGGGGACTGGGCTCAGGTGGTGGGTGGGGGTGATCTCCCCGACCGAGACGGTGTTCACGCTGCACTTCTGCCAAATGAGCCAGAGTCTCGTTGCCTGAGCTCTACTTCTTCCAAGTATGTCACAGATTTTTTATTTAATGTCGATAAAGTTTTTTTTTTCTTTTTTTTTTTACGTTAGTGTGGTACTGATGTACTGTGGAAGCAGATCCCAGAGCCTCCATTTCATAGCTAATTGCTTTAAAAACTGCATTACTTCAGTGGGTACTTACTAGGAACTAAGATGTACCTTCTGCCCATGTATCAGTTAAAACTTTCACCTCGTCATCTCCACGTTTCACCAGGACTGTTTCTAAAGAAGTTTTACACGTGTGTTTGTTTTGGTCTTGCACCAACGATGCCCAGCGTTTATAATATAAACCAGAATATTACCCACAATGCCATGCTGGACCAATGCAGGAGGCAGGTGTAGTCCACTTCCTGCATTTTGTCCGCTTCCATCGCACCGAGTCCGTTTGTTTGGTCCGATTCAGAGTCCATTTGGACATTCACAATATTCCAAACGAAGTGGACTTTCCCTGCAAACGGACCCTGATTTGGATCAAAACGCTGGTGTGAATGTGCCCGTAATCAACTAATCGTTTATTTTCTATAATTTTTAAAAAAGTTGTTAATTAATCGTTTAATAGTTTATTGTTAAAGCTTTGTTTTTCTTCTCAACATTACCGCTGTACCTCTCACTGCCTCGGCTCCTTTCTGTCCTTGACGTGCGTAGTCGTAGCTGTTAACAGATTCAATGAGAAAGTGTCCAAACTTTTGACTGGTTCTGTAAATACACCACAATTTACATATGAATATTTACATATCTCGAATAATCACCACAATGACCGTTGACTAGTTAATTATCAAAATAATCACTTGTGGCAGCCCTACCATGATAGTATAATAGTATCATATAATCGTATAAAATAGTTAGGGTTGGGAAAAAATATTGATACATTGAAATATTGCAATATTTTCATCTGCTGATATATCGATATTCAAAACGTGGTATTGATCTATTTTACCAACAACATCTCGCAAGATTTTGCTGTTCTGTTACGAAATCTTGCAGGTTTTTGTGAATTCTCGCGAGACTTTGTAAGAGAATGATGAAATCTCATGAGATTTCATTGGGAAACTAGATCAGTATTGCATTTTTAACCTCCTGAGACCCGAGCTTTATTTTTTTGTGCATTTTTATTTCTTTCATGATATTTTAAGAGAGTATGTGCATAATAACTATATAATCAAATATTCCATCAGGTGAACTTTCTTTTATTCTGCATATGTGGTAATATATTATAAAGTTCGTCCCAATGTCCTCATCTGAGTACATGACATTTAAATTTGTTTTGGACAGTACTTGCTATATATATTTTTAAAATATGCATACCACATGGTATTATAGACGTTACTTTCTTCAAATATACACATTTTAGCACAAACATCATGGTTATCTCTTAGATTTTTAACTTTTCTTCTGAAAAATGCACTTGCAGCTTTTCACCAATATGTGCGCCCTCGTGTGGCTTGACAGAGTCGTGCATTGTGATAAATGCAACCACGAGGTGGAAGCTAAAAGTGTCCACTTTTAAGGACAACAGGTCTAAGTTATGTGGAATGAAGCATATGGTACAGAGAAGAAAAATGTAATGTCCTCGTATGTACACGCGGTCTCAGGAGGGTAAATATCAATATGAAATTTGCATGTGAAAATATGGCGATATTCATCAATATTTTTTCCCAGCCCTAATAATAGTATGTAATACTATAATATAGTAGTACGTGTTTCATTAAATCTGGTTTCAAAATTCCTTCTTATTTTCATATTCAAATTGTGCCAAATATTTGTACGTAATATGCAGTATGTAAGCTACTGCAACATCCATAGTGAGCAAGAAGTATCTGGATGGTGAACTGGTTTGGGAAATTCACCAGCATGCCTCCAGTCTCCTGCGTATGAAATGATACAATGATCTAAAAACTGAATGTTTGTAAAACAGCTTACATCTCAACCCAGTTAGGACAACTTCCTCAGGATTGCAGCCATAAGCCTTCCCCACCAGTCTGGCCAGTCTAAACGGTCCAGTTCATTCGTTTAAAACCAGTAAGCAGACTCGTGTCTGATTCACACTTATGTTCTGCCGCGTTTCATGCTAAATGGAAACAGATGTCATGCTGGTGAGATGTATGGGGGAGTCTTTATATTAGGGGACAGTAAGAAGAGTCTCAGCAGCAGTCCCCCCCCCCACACCCACCCACAGAAACCAGTTTCATTCATGGGCTTGTTGACTCATGCTGGGTCGTAGCCTCTTAACAGCCATGCAGAGCCCAGTTTCAGGCTACATTTCCATAACAAACTCCCTGAGAAATGTTGCAGCATCAATGTAAGCGTGCATCTGGGAGACCCCACGCCCCCCCCCCACCCCTGCAGTGCACTCACAGGAGTTACAGATACTGAGCGAAGGGTCAGGAACCTGAAGACAAGCAGACTCCAGGTCTTGCATTCTTGTTTCCCCGCTACGTGAGCCGATGTGAACCAGAGGAACTACTGCAACAAGCTGTAGATTACAGAGACCCCCGCCTCACTGATTCTGGACTCAGCTGTTCTGTTATGAAACTGCGGAGGAGAGGGCCAAAGAAGGGGCTGCTCACAGCGGTGTGGATGTTGATTCAGACGGTTTAATCCCTGCAGAGGAATGCTGGGTTAACCCGCTGCTGCACAGCCAGGTGTTTCCCCTGCACGCTGGAAAAGCAACGCCACGACTCCCGCGCTGATGTCATTGCTGCTCAGGGAACGTATTCAGTGTGAAATGTCAGCTGAATGACTGAAAGCACCCAGTTAACCACAACCTGCTGTTTGTTTTGACAAAGGAAAATATGGTTCATGTTCCAGTGGGCAGAATTATCATAAGGGGCAGAAAAAATATCTCAATACGTTGCAATAGAAAATAAAGTTAGACTGCCTGAAACTGGCTATGTGTGCCAGTAAATCAATTTTGGACCATCAGGAAGGTGTTGTCACTCTCGTCACCTGCCTTTGGATTGTAGAGGGTTGTTTTGTCATCAGTAACCTGCCCGTTTTGTTGCGTTATGTGTTAAAGAAACAAGATGAAAGCTCAAAAAAGCTCAATCTTTGGCTTGATAAATAAAGTTGTAGTTTTCATATATCAGTGGGCAGAAATGTTCTGGAGAGTAGAAATAATGCCTCAATACGTAGGAACGGTAATGTGTGCCAGAAAATCAGTCTTGGACTTCTAAAAGTAACTATTAAGATAATTACACAAATTTTAGGGACCTGGAAGTAAAGGGGAGCTATTTTTGTTGTAGTCTGAAATAACATCAGCTTTTCAGAGTGTAATTACAGTTATTTTAACTTGGGCCTCATGTCCGTTTCCACTTTTACTCACCGTTACGAGTCGAGTTTATAGTTTATGAAGGAAAACAATAACTGATCTCTGTTAGCAACACTGAGACCTCTTTATTTGGCCGCACACAGGATTTGAGGTTATAATAAAGTTGGCTAATTAGTGAATACCCATGTTGGTAACGATGAGTATTGAGTCCATGTCGGACTGTTGTTTTTGGCTGGTTTATTAGAGGTCATCATCTACCCCTCATGAAAACAGCATTCATAACCTACAATATATCGCCAAAAGTATTGTCTCACCTGCTTTGACTCACATATGAGCTTCAGTGACATCCCATTCCTAATTCATAGGGTTCAATATGAACCCTTTGGTCCACCCTTTGCAGTTATAACAGCTTCAGCTCTTCAAGGAAGGCTGTCCACAAGGTTTAGGAGTGTGTTTACGGGAATCTTTGACCATTCTTCCAGAAGAACATTTGTGAGGTCACACTGATGTTGGACCAGAAGGTCTGGCTCTCAGTCTCCACCCTAGTTCATCCCAAAGGTGTTTTATCGGGTTGAGGTCAGGACTCTGTGCAGGCCAGTCCAGTTCCTCCACACCAGACTCTGCATCCAGGTCTTTATGGACCTGCTTTGTGCACTGGTGCACAGTCATGTTTGAAGAGGAAGGGACCAGCTCCAAACTGGTCCCACAAAGTTGGGAGCATGGAACTGTCCAAAATGTCTTGGTATGCTGAAGCATTCAAAGTTCCTTTCACTGGAACTAAAGGGCCAAGCCCAGCTGCTGAAGAACAACCCCACACCATAATCCCCCCTCCACCAAACTTTACACTTGGCACAATGCAGTCAGACAAGTACCGTTGTCCTGGCAACCGCCAAACCCAGACTCCTCCATCAGATTGCCAGATGGAGAAGCATAATTCATCATTCCAGAGAACGCCTCCACTGCTCCAGAGTCCAGTGGCGGCTGCTTTCCACCACTGCATCCACGCTTTGCATTGCACATGGTGATGTATGGATGGCTGCAGCTGATCACCATGGAAACCCATTCCATGAAGCTCTCTGTCTCTGTTCTTGAGCTGATCTGAAGGCCACATGAAGTTTGGAGGTCTGTAGTGATTGACTCTGCAGAAAGTTGGCCACCTCTTCACACTATGCGCTTCAGCATCCGGTGACCCGCTCCATCAGTTTACGTGTCCGACCACTTCGTGGCTGAGTTGCTGTTGTTCACAAACACTCCCGTTTTCTTATATCACAGTTGACAGTTGACCGTGGAATATTTAGAAGCGAGGAAATTTTACCACTGGATTTGTTGCACAGGTGGCATCATATCACAGTTCCACGCTGGAATTCACTGAGCTCCTGAGAGCGACACATTCTTTCACAAATGTTTGTAGAAACAGTCTGCATGCCGAGCTGCTTCATTTATACACCTGTGGCCATGGAAGTGATTGAAACACTGGGATGGGTGAGCAAATACTTTTGGTGATACAGTTTAAGTGTCACAGAGAAAGACCTGGTCTGAGGGTTGTTAGAGTTTTTGTTCTGCGTGTCTCCCTACTTGCACCAATCAACGGGTCGAAGCACGACTCCTCTTCCTCCTTCCATCAACCGTTGCCTGCTACCTTGTGCACACTCAGCAGCCTGTTGAATTTAATGGCGTTTAATTGAATCAGTTGGATTGATCTGAACTGGATATGCTGTAAATACGATTATGATTATCTGAACTAAACTACAATTAACTGATCAAAATGAATCGGGTTTGAATTTGATTGTGTTGGGATATATTCAAGTAAATTAGATTTACTTGGTTTATAATTAGTAGGATTCAATCGTAAAAAATTGAACTGTAAAGAATTGGGATCATGGGGATTATAATACACTGCATTAAACTGTCTTAGAATGAACTGGATTAATTGGGAATTCACTCTATTTCTAAAATCCGACTGAATTGCAGTTGAACCGGACTAAATTGGAATTGATAGTTTGATAATGAACTGGATTAAACTGATTTAATATTAATTGGATTAAATGGGAATTAACTTCAGAGTAAAATTTAAATTAAATTGCAATAAACTATTCTGATATATTGGATTTACTTCAGCTGGACTGGATTGGAATGAAGGGAATTAAAATTAACTGGATTGAACTGGTTTATAGTGAATTGGATGAAATGGAAATTGACTTGGATGCAGTGATTAAGTGGGGTAAATGCACAACTCCACTACTTCCTGAATTTAAGTCAGCTGCCTTGTTTCTGATCTTTCATTACTGGACAAACTGATTAATCCAGCCTGGCCTCAGTAACCATGACAACAACAGCCACTTACTTCATTCAAAAAATGTTTTAGATACTGAAGTCTGATTCATAACTTATCACCAGCTTGATTGTACGATAGGAATGAGTTCACGTTGGGTGTTGGCAGCGGACTCCAGGTCAAGCGGAAAAACCCAAATCAGTCATCGCAACTCAAGTCTAGCGGTTAGTATTTCACAACAGCATAAGCACACAGTCTGAGCCGCTGGTGGTTTCAGGAGGAGACTTGATCTGTTTCATCCAGACGGTTTCGGCCTCGTTTACCTGCAGAATGAAACGCAGGGTTGCTAATAACCGGTCAGATCCGGAACCGCACGAGTTCCTGAAGAGAGCTGAGGGATCCACATCTGGACATGTCTGATCCAGAGTCTGTAAGCGGGCCTGTGGAGATACGATCTACATAAAGGAGAGAGGGAAGGGAGTTCTTTACAAGAACCGGTTCTCGACCTCCGTCCCTACTGCTGGAGAGCGGGAGCAAGAGATTCACATAAGCTTGGAGGGTGGAGGTTGTAGCAAAGCTGTGCAGCCGTGTTCAAACACACACAGTAACGGAGTGTGTGAGCCTGTGTACGGTGTCTGCGTGCGACTGAGTGCATGTTTAAACACGCATGTGCATCCTTCATCCTCCATGAGCACCTGAAGTATCGGACAGCGAGGCTTTGCTTCAGGTCCCACGTCTGCCAAACTAAAACAAGGTCTCCCAAATCCACATACAGCCCACTCTCCTCCCCCTCCTCCTCCCACGTGTGAAACTGGGCCAGGAGGTCAGTGTTTCAGTCTGGTTGGAGGCCTTCTGTTACAGTGATGATGACGTGATGTTAGGAACACGTATGTTAGAGGAACAACTGCACATATGATCGTTTCTCCGCTGTGATCAGTGACTGGAATGAGCCGGAGGCGCCACGTTGGCAGGATCAGTGTGGGTCGCCAGATCCCCTGAAATCTCCAGTAGGAGGTGATGTTGTAATTAAGGTTCGTGCATGTCTGGATAATGAGGGTAAAAGGTGAACTCCTCACCGCTGAGCTTACGTTCAGTCTCATAACGTCTGCAAACTCCCATTTTTGCAGTGAACAAAGTCATGGGGGACGTTGTCCGAGTGCAAACGAGCCATCACGTGATCGGATCGGGACATCCCTACCAACACCCATTAAACTCCCTTTCTTCCTCATTCTGATGCTCAGTTTGAACTTCAGCAGGTTGTCTTCACCATGTCCACATGCTGCCGTGTGATTGGCTCGTTAGATACAGTGGGTACAGAAAGTATTCAGACCCCTTCAAACTTTTCATTCTTTGTTTCATTGCAGCCATTTGCTAAAATCAAAAAGTTCATTTTATTACTCATTAATTTACACTCAGCACCCCATCCTGACAGAAAAAACAGAAATGTAGACATTTTTTTGCAAATTTATAAAAAAAGAAAAAATGGAAATATCACATGGTCATAAGTATTCAGACCCTTTGCTCAGTAATGAGTAGAAGCAGCTTCTGAGCTCGTACAGCCATGAGTCTTCTTGGGAATGATGCAACAAGTGTTTCACATCTGGATTTGGGATCTTCTGCCATTCTTCCTTGAAACATTACTTGAATATTCCTTGAAAAACTGAAATATCACATGGTCAAAAGTATTCAGACTCTATGCAGTGACACTCATATTTAACTATTATGCTGTCCATTTCTTCTGATCTTTGAGATGGTTCTACTCCTTCATTGGAGTCCAGCTGTGTTTATTTAAACTGATTGGACTTAATTAGGAAAGACACACACCTCTCTGGAAGGAACTCAGAGACAGAAATGTGGTGAGACACAGATCTGAACAAGGTTACAAAAGAATTTCTGCAGCATTAAAGGTTCCTAAGAGCACGGTGGCCTCCATAGTCCTTAAATGGAAGAAATTTGGGACGACCAGAACTCTTCCAAGACCTGGCCGTCCAGCCGTCTCACCAATGTGGGAGAAGAGCCTTGGTGAGAGAGGTAAAGAAGAAGCCAAAGATCACTGAGCTCCAGAGATGCAGTAGGGAGATGGAGAAAGTTCCACAAAGTCAACTATCACTGCAGCCTCCACCAGTCGGGGCTTTATGGCAGAGTGGCCCGATGGAAGCCTCTCCTCAGTGCAGACATATGAAAGCCCGCATAGAGTTTGCAAAAAACACATGAAGGACTCCCAGACTGAGAGAAATAAGATTCTCTGGTCTGATGAGACCAAGATTGAACTTTTTGGAGTTAATTCTAAGCGGTATGTGTGGAGAAAACCAGGCACTGCTCATCACCTGCCCAATACCATCCCAACGGTGAAACATGGTGGTGGCAGCATCATGCTATGGGGTGTTTTTCAGATACAGGGACAGGACGACTGGTTGCAGTTGAAGGAAAGATGAATGCGACCAAGTACAGAGATCCTGGAAGAAAAGCTCTTCCAGAGTTCAGGACCTCAGACTGGGCCGAAGGTTCACCTTCCAACAATGAATGAATGGCAGAAGATCCCAAATCCAGGTGTGAAAAACTTGTTGCATCATTCCCAAGAAGACTCATGAATGTACGAGCTCAGAAGGTGCTTCTACTCAGTACTGAGCAAAGGCTCTGAATACTTGTGACCATGTGATATTTCAGTTTTTGTTTTTTAATATTTTTGCAAAAAATTTCCACATTTCTGTTTTTTCTGTCAAGATGGGGTGCTGAGTGACATTAATGAGAAATAAAATGAACTTTTTTGATTTTGGCAAATGGCTGCAATCAGGGCTTGACGTTAACACCTGCCAACCCGCCAAATGCGGGTGAATTTCAGCAGTGGTGGGTAACACGGTCACTCCAACTAGCCACTTTGGATTGAATTCTATTTACATTTTAATTGTAGTTTTCTCAAAACGGCATCTGAAATAATAAACGAACTTAAATGTTAGACTAAAAGACTACAACTCACATGAGCGCTGCCTGCGCACAGTGTTTGCTCATTGGTCCATTTGTGGCCGACGTCACCAGAGGCGGTTCCTGTGGGGAGCGCAGTTGTGAAGCGGCGCTGCTACTAGCTGAGATCGGCTTTCCAAAGGGGACTCCTAACTTTCCTTCTGCACGTCCGATCTTCACAGTTCTACCTGCAGCGCTTAGTTCATGTTCAACATGAGAAAGAACAAGTTGTCTGAATGTGGCTCAGAGTCAGACCGTGAAACAGCATCTTTTCTGTTTTTAGTTTTCTCCCCAATGTGTCAAATCCAGATCCCTCATACAGCAGCTGTTTTAACGCTGGTTGTGGACAGTGATGATGAAGATCTAACGTGTCGGACTCGAGCACTATGGGAGACATCATTACTAACGAGGATTAAAAGATTTTCCGCTGGTTTTCTTCACCGGAAGACGTGGTCTACCTGTGTGACGAGGCTGAGCCCAGAATGATTGATGCATGCCGGCGAAGATCCACCCAAGCTCCGGTGTGCTCATAGAGCCGAACACGTCAATGCAAGTTTGGGATGTAAACATCCTGAACGTGCATGGAAGCACGTTTTATAAACCATTCCGAAAGATGCAGCAATGTATTTACAAAGCTGCAGCATCCACTATTACTGAGGAGTGAACACATGATGGATCCAATGTGAGCACTTTGAGTGTCCAGCAGTAAAAGCACGATATATATCTAATCCATTATCATTATCATTATTATTATCATTATTAACCAGACAGTGACTGTAGGATGAAGGCTGTGGGGGTGAAAAGATTTAGCGGTCTCTTTTGCTTTTATTTTTTCTTCTCTGTAGTTGCCTGTGTAGTCTACTGCAGTAAATAAATTCTTTTCAGATTTTTTCCAGTTCAGTTTTTTCCTCCCCTTCACCATCTTTAAAATGCAAAAAGAAACCACATTTTTTATTTTCTTGGTACAGTATGCTGCATATTTTCATATAAAAGGAGCTTTACACAGAACCCTATCAGAGCTGAATGATTGATAATGACCTGGAGTGTTAAACATTTTATGTATCCTTCATTTGAAAATGTACAAGAGTCATTTATGTTTATAAAGTTTGTAAATCTAGTTTAAATAAACTTTAGCAGGCCATAGTCGGCTTTAATCCTATTAAACATCTTTTCTCAACAACAAAATTGTGGCTAGTGAAAGTGTTGAGTGGCTAGTAACTTTGGAAAACCAGTGGCCACCGTGGCTGCTGAGCAAAAACGTTAATGTCAAGGCCTGGCTGCAATTAAACAAAATGTGAAAAGTTGAAAGGGGTCTGAATACTTTCCGTACCAACTGTGTTTGTGTAAGCAAGTAATTAAACAGGTGAAGGTGACGAAGAGGCCAGTTTGTGCTCAGATTGCTTTCAGATCTTTGCTCTGCAACCTTCAATCCATATTCCTCCTTCAGTCGCCATGACAGAGGGGACGTCAGACGATCCGTCTGATTTATTTATTTTTCTAAATGAAATTCATTGTTGATACGTTCAGACGTCATCATATCAGACGGATTTCCATGATGTTTCCTCTTTGCTAATCTGGATAAAATCCTTGCTGTGCAGAATTACAGCCAACGGTACTCTGACTTTGCTGCACCGTCCTGTACTTCCTCCCGCCCATGTGAAGCGTTATAGGTGGCCCCCAGTTCTGCAGCCTCACGCTTATTTTCAGGATCTTCTTTTCCCGTCGGACATATTTCCAGCTGGACAGCGGACAGCTGCTCTGACAGACCTTGACCTGATAAAGCACCCTCTTCCCAAATCCAGATGTTTCCACCGGGGTCACCGAAGGTCAGCTTGCAAATGTTAGAGCAGGACCAACAACACTCCCTCCTCTTTACCCCCCCTCACCACACTGCAAAAACTCAAATCTTACCAGGTATATTTTTCTAATTTCTAGTCAAAATATCTCATCACACTCAAAATAAGACAGAATCACCTAAAGAGAAACATTTCAGTGAGATAGAGGAACTTAGGAATTTTAGGAATTGTAGGAATTTCTTTTGCTTATTAAAAGCAAAAAAGATCGTTTTTTTACTTATTTGAAGAGTGGACAAGATTTTATTTTGCTTTTAATAATTAAAAAAAAAATCCACAAATAGAACAAGTAAAATTTTCCTGATACGATTTCTTGAAATAAGCGTGTTCCTTTATCTCGCTGAAATGTTTCTCTTTTGGTACTTTTGTCTTATTTTGAGTGCAATGAGATATTTTGACTAGAGAGTAGGAAAATATACTCGGGAAGAATTGAGTTTTTGCAGCGCACGGCTTACAACATGCTCAGTCTGTCACAGGTCAGGAGGCTCTGAGTCAGTCTACCTCAGTCCTGTCCAGTAAAGCCAGCTCCGTCCTCCACGGTGAGTGGGCGAGAGGAAACATGTGATCTGAGACAGCAGAACTCTGATGAGTCACCTGTTCAGGACAATCAGCGTCTGTGCTGCTGGTTGCTTCATGCTGGAAATGCCCATCACAGCTTTATCTGGACGTTCCTGTGAGCCAAGGCTGGAATTATTCAGCTTTTACATGGTAGTTACTCACATCTCCGTATGATGTCACCGAACTCCGTCTCAGAGCGGCTTCGTGTACAGGGTAGTTCTCGTTTCTGCTTTCATCTGCTCATGACGTAAACCGGCTGAAGTCGGGTCCTGCCCTGAGTCTGAACTTCTCTCCTGCAGGTCTCAGCTGGCTGTGGGAGTCCAGGTGAAGGCCCGGCTACCAGCCGCTGTTCTGAGGGAATTCAGATTATTCCGGGTTTCCAGGCAGGGAGCCAGCGTCGCTGAAACTCAGAGACCATGAGCTATTTGGTTTTTCCATAATAAGACATGCCGCTCGTGTTTGGGGATGTGTGGGAACGTCGGCAGCGTGGGGAAGAGACTGAGATGTTTCTAACAGCAGGAAGATTAGACATGCTCGTGTTTGCTTCCTTCTGAGCGTCATAAACATGGCAGATATGTCAGACCCTGCAGAGTTTTCAGGCTTGTTTTTGAAGTACGGTCAGAAATATAAAGTTTCACAAATATGAAAGTGGGGTTGCAAAATTCCATGAATTTTCAAAGTTGGAAACTTTCCATGGGAATTAACGGGAATTATCGGGAACAAATCTGAAATTTCCAAAGGGAACTTAAATATAGTTGGGGAAAATATATTTTTGCATAATTTTGGCTAAAACAACCAGATTTGCTTCAAGTGCATTCCTCCATCACATGCACAGATGATTTCTTGAACCCTGGAGGCCAAACATTTGAGCCGGCGAGCTATATAAAGTCAAGGAAGTTTTGATAACATTGTGGGTAAATATATCTGATAAATGATAGTATTGATGTTTGAAGCGAGGGTTGACAATGTTGAAAAAACGGTTTGAGCAAAAAAATCCCACACCACCTGAAACCACGCCTTCAGAGCACAGGGACGTATGCACTGATGTTTTACGGGAAGGTTAATAGCAGAGTGGATAGCTCGTTAGCTTGCTAATAAACAGCTGACAAACCACGTTTCTGAAAGCCTTAATCCACTCACCTCCAACTCCTGCGTGTAAAAAGTCCACACTGCAAACGTCAACGCCTCTAAAGGCCTTTTCACACTGGGACCGATGCGAATACAGCACGAAATTGCGAATAATTTGGAGGAGAAATATCGAGGCATTTGTCCATGCACACCTGCTCCAATGCGAAATCACGAAGATGCAAGAACAAATTTGCATTTGTTATTCCAAAAGAACGTGAGCACATGCAGCAGAGACGGAGGGAGAGACTGCAAGTAAACTTCTGGATGCTGAAAAGCAGCTGGGGCCTCGTTTATAAAACTGTGCTAATTCGCACCTTGTCAGAATCTGTGTTAATGCGGTAAATATATCACCCTGATTATTATTGGGTAGAGGAAGATGATGGTGAGAAAACTTGATTAAAAAGTTGATTTAACATATAAGTTTTATTTATTTGAAAGGTTCTTATAGTTTCATCTCACCTGCAGCACAAATAACGCTGCTGGTTTGAATCCTGTAAATTCAATCTATGATAATAATTTCATATGAAGGAGGAATTAAATGTTTGAGAGTGACAGGACATTCAGAGGGCCTGCACCCCACCCAGAGGAAAATTTTACTTCTCAAAGCTTTCTCTTTTGCACCTCAGGAGACAGAAAGCAGATCTCATCCCAGCCTCATTCAGGTTTCAAATCATTCTCAAGAATGTCTCTTTTGTTTCTCCTAAAATTCACCAGGAGAAATATTCTTATTTGAGACTTAATGCAGACATCCTGAGAATTATTTAAGAAATGATTGAGATCTCCTTTGGAACTGGAAGTGAGACCAGGTTGAGATTTTGTGAAACTTTTCTATCTGGAGACGAGGTTGAGAAACAGGAGTAATGAGCCGTTGTCTCATTTAGCTCTTACGTGGATCTCACATTTGTCTAGAAGTAAATGAGACCTTTCTGAGATCATTAAAAATTAAAAATGATTTTCCTCTGGGTCCAAAATGTGCGTAAGCAAGGTCTGTAGTTTGCCTAAAGTTACGCACATTCCTAAGCTAGTTTTTTCTATAAATCCCAGCTCTTGCGTAAGAAGTTGCTTACGCACTTCCTAGCCCGGTTTTTGGCATAAGCAGGCTTTGTAAATGAGGCCCCTGATCTCACCGTGGAGATGCCAAATGTGGATTTTAAATGTAATACCTGTAGCTAATAACCTGGAACAGCTACAACATGTAGGGAAACACTTATTTCAGCGGTGATATTTTTTCCCCTCGTTTGCCAAACAAGATGATGCTGCAACACAAAGATGCTAACACCTGAACCATAACGATACAGTAGCAGCGACCATGTCACACTTCTCTCTTTTTTCTTTCTCTTTTTGCTTGCGACCAGCTCTGTGATGGTCAGAGCGCCTTCTCTGATTGGTGGATTGTGTATCTGTCGGATGCGAATATTCAGAAAATCGATCTCAGTTCAAAAAATAAACGTTGCAAAATCGCAAGATGGAATTTTGTCACTGATGTGAACGCTACCGTTGACTTGAAGTGCGAATCTTTCAGACGAAATATTCTGAGTAGGTGTGCAAAGGCCTTAAGACTTAATCCTTATCTGTTGTTACTTCCGCCAAGGAGGTGATGTTTTCGGTAGCGTCGGTTTGTCTGTCTGTCAGCAACTTTATGAAAAAAGTTCTGGACGGATTGACCTGAAATCTTCACCAGCCGTGTGTCTCAGTCCAAGGACGAACACATTCAATTTTGGTGGTGATCTGGATCACCCTTCTGGATCCTGGAATGTTTTGAAGGATTCTTTATCATTGTGAGGTCGGCCATGTTGGAAAGGCTGTTGATGAGGCATGAGGGCCTCCTTGTGGCAGAAGTGTGCAGCTGCGCTACTGAGCACATGATGTCAGGATGCAGAAATGAAACTTGTGAGCAGCAGTGAGCATGAGGAGAGAAGACTGTTGGACAGACTTCTAGCATGAATATGGTGAACTGTGTGCATCTGTGAAGAACTGGAAGTAACTAGTTGTACTTCTGCCTGAACAGGATGTTTATTTAGCCTTTAATGTTATTTAGCTGATTTGCTTATTCAGAAGTGTTCCTCCATTCACCATGGGTGTTTTTATGCTATTAAGCTAGCTGACCTGTTACATGCCAGTTACTGTAACTGTTAGCTTTTAACACATATGTATGTTTAGCCCTAACTGGAAGAGATTTATTAGTAATAATTAATACCTTGAATTGGTTATTTGCTGAATGAATGTTCCTCATGGCTTTGTATTTCTGTGTTTATAAACCACACTCACTTCCATCCAGCATTCACCTTAACTAGCCTGGAATTCCTCACCTGTAAGCCTGTCGTTTGTTGCATTACTGTGCTGTTGTGATTAAGAGTGACCAGTAAAGACAGTTAATTGTACAGGCGAGTCTTGTGTGTTCTGACTGACATCCCATGGTGAACATCAAACCTGTTTGGTAAAAAATTACAAGGAAGGATCTCAATGAGTTCTATAATGTTTCGAAAATTGATCCAGATCCAGAGAAAATTCAGGATTCAATGATCCCAAACACACAAAAATAAGTGCTTTTCTAGTTTGGTTAGGTTTAGCTTTTTTGGCGGTCCGTTAGCTATATTTGTTTACAGTGACTGGCACACAGAGTGACGCACGTGGGGGACGGTGAGAGGGGAGGGACAGAGACGAGACATAAAGGCATCATTTGGTTCTTTTTTATAAGTTGCGAATGACTAATTCCTGCCTTTCGGTGCGAATGGCAGGGGTTGGTCAGAGTTTTTACAGACCTGCAGCTCTCAGAGGTCTGACCTTTTTCCGTCTTTGTTATGAATACATGATGTATTGATACAGTCAGGATGGAAGGAACATTTTCCAGTATAGCAATAAGTGTTTCCGAACAGGATCACCAACTCTGGCTTTAACTTGGAAATACTAGATAAAAGCAGGCACTAAATTTAAGCTATTTTCATTATTATGACTTATTATGGTGATGGTAGCTGCCCCAGAGTGAAACAGTTTCTTCTGACTCCTGCAAGACAGTTTTCTCTGACCAGACAAGAGTCAAATATTTTGAGGACCATTGCAATTGTTTAGCCAAAAGTTTCAAAGTTTCTGGACATCACTTTCCGTTCACGTATGAAGCGTGTTGGACTCTCATGATGCACACGTGTCAGGTGAAGGCAGCACGGAAAGTCTGGATATAAAAAAAAAAAGGCTCTTAACTGAGATTCTTATTGTTCATTTAAAAGAGCTGTTCAAAAGAATCGATTCGTTCATGAACGTCACATCTCTAAAGTAAAGTCTGCTGGCGTGTTTACGATCTGCTGCTGAAATATTCCTCTCAGACGGAGTGTTTTCTTCCAGATGACGGTCGTGATGAGTCATCGTGTTCGGTGAAACTTCATGCAGGCCGATCATGCTGAGATTGTTGCTCCTGAGCCACGGCAGGCCGGGTGCTTCTGGCTGCAGGAGGACGTGCAGCCAACGGCAGTCTCTGGTGCAGAAATGGACCATCTGCACGGTGCATTATTAAACGTTACATATGCCGGGACAGGCTGGGGAGGGACCCGTCCTCTGGCTCGTGCCGGATAGTTCTGGTGTCTGACGGACTTCTCAGATCTGTCACAAACGTTTGGTTTTGTGGTTGTTTCAGGAGGCAGACGGTAGATTCGGAGGCTTTTTTTTTTTTTTTTATTGTTCTGCTGAAAGCGACCCAAGAAGACAAACTAAACCGTCTTTTGGTCCAAGATGTCCTCCACATTTCTGCAAGCTGCACCGGCCCACTCCCATCTGTGGGCCAGCTCTGCTCCGCTCGGAGGAAAACGAGACTGATCCAGAACACGTGATCTGATGCAGAACGTCGTCTAGTATCAACCCAGTTTCATCAGGATGCATCTCTTGGTGTTTTGTAAGTGATGCTGCATCTTTGCAGCGGTAATTTTAGTGAAACGTGACTCCTCCGGTAGCCGGGAGCCGTTCCAGCAGAGCTCTTGTGTTTTTATCTGCAGGTTGAGTTTATCCTCCCGTCATGTGACAGCTTTCCCTGTAATCTGTGTTGTGGGCTGTCGGTCCTTCGCTTCAGCCTCAAGGCAGCACGTCCTCACCTGCCCCGAGGTTGTGTTTATATAAAACACTCGAGAGCGTTGAAAACGTCTTACAGGGTCAGTAAATGCGGCATCTGGTCATTTCTGATTGTCTCACTTGGCCAACATTTTTGCGCAGTGTTGGTAGGTTGAAGATGTTTTTCCTCTACAGATGACTGATTACACGTCCTCGTCCTGATTTGTAATCTATGATGTATACCTGGATTACTCAAGTAAAGTATTCTGAATACTTTAAGCTCACTTGGAAATTGTCTAGCTGAGCGTGTTAACACATGCTTTAGAGAATAATCTGATTTCTGCCTTCAGAGGAAAATTTACAAAAAGCATAAACACACATTTTAGTTGCTAAAAAGTACAATAATGTTTCATAATTACCAGTGTGGTGATGATCATATGTCCATCATACTATATTGTGGTAAAAACCGATCCAGTGATGCCATTACATTTATGGATTAACTGGAACCCTGAGAATACTGACATTGTCTGATCCAGTCCAAACTCGTAGCAGCTTTCACCTCTACAGTCTGAACATGAGGAAAAAAATGTCTTATCTAATGAGAAATTATTAAAAAATCTCCCGTAAGAACCAGGCTGAGGTGGGAAACAAAGAATGCACCTTAAAGTGTAAAATTCAAATAGCAGAACAGTTAAAATTTATTTATCTTTCCATAAAGTCATCAGTTCAGGACAGAACCTGTTTCCAGTTTGGATGGATCTGGTTTCCAGTGTGGACAGAGCCAGTTTCCAATCTGGATTGAACTGGTTTCCAGTTTGGATGGATCTGGTTTCCAGTCTGGACAAAACTGGTTTCCAGTTCGGATGGATCTGGTTTCCAGTCCTGACGGAACCGGTTTCCAGTTTGGATGGATCTGGTTTCCAGTCTTGACGGAACCAGTTTTCAGTTTGGATTGATCTGGTTTCTAGTCTGGACAGAAACGGTTTCCAGTTTGGATGGATCTGGTTTCCAGTCTGGACGTAACTGGTTTCCAGTGTGGATGGAATCAGTTTCCAATCTGGATTGAACTGGTTTCAAGTTTGGATGGATCTGGTTTCTAGTCTGGACAGAAACGGTTTCAAGTTTGGATGGATCTGGTTTCCAGTCTGGACGGAACTAGTTTCCAGTCTGCATGGAACCGGTTTCCAGTCTGGACAGAACCGGTTTCCAGTCAGGATGGAACTGATTTCCAGTCAGGATGGAACTGATTTCCAGTCAGGACGGAATTGGTTTCCAGTCTGAATGGAGCTGGTTTCCAGTCTGGATGGAACTGGTTTTCAGTCAGGATGTATCTGGTTTTCAGTTTGGATGGATCTGGTTACCAGTCTGGACGGAACTGGTTTCCAGTCTACCTGGAACCGGTTTTCAGTTTGGATGGATCTGGTTTCCAGTCTGGATGGATCTGGTTTTCCAGTCAGGACAGAACCGGTTTCCACTGTGGACAGAACCAGTTTCCAGTCTGGATTGAACTGGTTTCCAGTTTGGATGTATCTGGTTTCCAGTCTGGACAGAACCGGTTTCCAGTCAGGATGGAACTGATTTCCAGTCAGGACGGAACTGGTTTCCAGTCTGAATGGAGCCGGTTTCCAGTCAGGACGGAACTGGTTTCCAGTCAGGACGGAACTGGTTTCCAGTCTGAATGGAGCCGGTTTCCAGTCTGGATGGAACTGGTTTTCAGTTTGGATGGAACTGATTTCCAGTCTGAATGGAGCTGGTTTCCAGTCTAGACAGAACTGGTTTCCAGTCTTGACGGAACCGGTTTTAGTCAGGATGGAACTGGTTTCCAGTCAGGATGGAACCAGTTCTCAGTGTGGATGCAATTGGTTTCCAGTCAGGACGGAACTGGTTTATTTAAGGCTGAGGGGATAAAAAGGACACCCTGGAACAGACTGACTTAGTTTCATCGTTTTTATTTTTCATTTTTAGCTGTTTGAAATGTCTTCATTCACTCATATTAGCTGATTCTTATGATTTAAAAGTTGTATTTTTGAATTATAAGTTTATATAATAAAATCTGATAATTTTTTGTTTGTTTATTATTAGATCAAATAATAAATGATTCGGGGGGGGGGGGGGGGGTCATTTTTACATTTTAATTGTAATCAGCTGTTTGACATTTCAGGACTAAAAAAGTAACTTCTTGTAACCTCAGCCGTTCATGTCAATCATCTTCATGTCTGATGACTCATTATTGATGCTAAGCATCATGAGGATGATGAGGTCCATCCTTCCTCCTGCACCGGTGGATGATGATGCTTTGGTTCTACGAGGTTTGGGAAGACGGTGGACACGCTTTGTTCACAACGTGACCAACGGAAGGTGGAGGTGGTCCTGTCTGAGGTCCAGCTCCTGCTCCGTGGTTCCTGGATCTGAAGGGTGGAGGTCATCCTCTCTCCGTGTGATCCCGAGTTCCCGGCATGAACTTCTCATTTCCCTCCAGTCCCGCTGCTCATCCGATCCAACATCCAGGACCAGATTTGTGGGACTTTCCTGGAACCTTTTCCAAGTTTTCCCACGACAAATATGAGACCGACGACCACGAGCATCAAAGCCAGCAAGGCTGAGATGATGTTGGATAGCGTGTAATTACACGCAGTCGTGACTCACACGTGCTGCATGTGGTCCCGTCCTGGAGGACCACAGAGGTCTGGTTTCAGCCCTGTGACTTCATCCTCAGAGGTGAAGCAGCTTTTAGAGTTTTTCAAACGTTTCCGTTCAAAATAGGGCTGGGCGACATGGACCAAATATCACATCACGATATATTTATTTTAGATGACGATATACGATTTGTACCGGTATTTTTACCACAATTTGTCTGAAAGTTTCATTTCATATCAATCAGCTGTTTTTTAGTTTTGAAACATGTTTAGCGTAAAGGTTTCGCTCCACTGCAGTGATGGAACTGACAAAACACTGGTTAGAGAGGTTTGTTAAATCGAAGTAATTGAAGATATTTGTCTGGTTTTTATGATTTTTTTTTTTAAAGTCTTGAGGAGGATTGTCTTCTAGACAGTTTAAATAATAGGGGTGGGAAAAAATATAAATACACTGAAATATCGTTATATTTTCATATGCCGATTTCATATCTATTTTTAAAAACGCAGTATCGATCTATTTTACTCATGAAATCTCGGAGATATAATCATTTTGTTACGAAATCTCATGACATTTCACAAAATACCGCGAGATTTCATTCTGTTACAAAATCTCGTGGTATTTCGTGAAATCTCAAAATTGTATCTCGCGAGATTTCATTAGTGAAATAGATGGATACCATGATTTTAAATATACATATGTTATCGCCATATGATTCAGAATATCTCATGAGATTTCACAAAATACCGCAAAATTTCATAATTCTGTTTTGAAATCTCACGGTATTTCGTGAAATCTCATGAGATTTCGTAACAAAATGATATCTCGTGAGATTTTATGAGTAAAATAGATTGATACAGCGTTTTTAAATATAGATATGGTATCGGCATATGAAAATATCGCGATATTTCAGTGTATCGATATTTTTTCCCACCCTTATTAAATAATCAGATGACCCCTTTGTAGTCAGTCGAGGTGCAGCCGGGTCATTACGAAAAAATAAAGCAAAAAAAATTTGCACAGCTAATACAGCGATATGATATGTGAAAATATCATCTCTCTCTTATGTTAATATCATATTGCGATATCATATAAGTATATCGCACAGCCCTAGTTCAAAATGCTGATAACTGACAGCAGGGTGGGATCTCCTGTCCCTGATTGTTCCAGTACCCAGTGATGAGCTGGTTGGATCCCAGCTCGTCTCCACGGCAACAGTCTGTCTCCCTCATACCGAGCTTCCGGAATCCGTCTGTTTTCTGTTATCTTTTTCTTACATTCCAACACCTGAGCTGACCTGCAGCCGGCGTTGACTCTCCAGGATCTGCTCCAAGTTTCACCCCGAGCTTATCAGACATCAGAATGCAGCAGGAATGTCACCAGCTCCTCCTCCTCCTCCTCAGTGATGATGCAGCAGCGGTGGAGACACGCTTACCTCCCACAGTCACTGCTTCTGTCCTGCATGGTGGTGTGGTTTTAAATGAAGCTGACCAGACAGTCCGGTACCGAGACGGAAGGTCTGGTACTGATGCTGGGAGTGATGCTGGAAACTGGGACTAATGCTGGGAACTGGGACTAATGCTGGGAACTGGGACTGATGCTGGGAACTGGGACTGATGCTGGGAACTGGGACTGATGCTGGGAACTGGGACTGATGCTGGGAACTGGGACTGATGCTGGGAACTGGGACTGATGCTGGGAAGTGAGCCTGATGCTGGGAACTGGGGCTGATGCTGGGACGTGGACTGATGCTGGGAACTGGGACTGATGCTGGGAACTGGGACTGATGCTGGGAACTGGGACTGATGCTGGGAAGTGAGCCTGATGCTGGGAACTGGGGCTGATGCTGGGACGTGGACTGATGCTGGGAACTGGGACTGATGCTGGGAACTGGAAGTGATGCTGGGAACTGGGACTGATGCTGGGAACTGGGACTAATGCTGGGAACCTGGACTGATGCTGGGAACTGGAAGTGATGCTGGGAACTGGGACTGATGCTGGGAACTGGGACTGATGCTGGGAACTGGGACTGATGCTGGGAACTGGGACTGATGCTGGGAAGTGAGCCTGATGCTGGGAACTGGGGCTGATGCTGGGACGTGGACTGATGCTGGGAACTGGGACTGATGCTGGGAACTGGAAGTGATGCTGGGAACTGGGACTGATGCTGGGAACTGGGACTAATGCTGGGAACCTGGACTGATGCTGGGAACTGGGACTGATGCTGGGAACTGGGACTGATGCTGGGAACTGGGACTGATGCTGGGAACCTGGACTGATGCTGGGAACTGGGACTGATGCTGGGAACTGGGACTGATGCTGGGAACTGGGACTGATGCTGGGAAGTGAGCCTGATGCTGGGAACTGGGACTGATGCTAGGAACTGGGACTAATGCTGGGACGTGGACTGATGCTGGGAACTGGGACTGATGCTGGGAACTGGAAGTGATGCTGGGAACTGGGACTGATGCTGGGAACTGGGACTAATGCTGGGAACCTGGACTGATGCTGGGAACTGGGACTGATGCTGGGAACTGATGCTGGGACTGATGCTGGAAACTGGGACTGAGGCTGATATTTTGGGACTGGGACTGATATTTTGACTAGAAATGAGAAAAACATACCTTGTCAGATATGAGTTTTTGCAGTGTGGGAACGGGGACTGATACTTGGAACTGGACTGATGCAATACTGACTTTCCATAAATTCAATATTGTTGTCATTTTTTCCCTCAACAACAAAAAAGCACAGCAATAATAGTAATAATTACTAAGAGGTCTTGTTCTGGAGGCTGATGGCTGCTGCAGGAATGATCTTTGGTACCTCTCCGTCTTACAGCGGCCTGGATAAGCTTCCCCCTGATTCTTCACTGTGTTGTGTAGAGGATTAAGTATATCCTCCATCTATCCATCACACTTTCCTCTCTTACCACTTGTAGAAGTAGTATTTTGAAGTATAAGTAGTATGTCAGGGTGTGGGTGAATGACTGGTGAGACTGTTTGATTGGAGGACACTCCAGCTACAGCCACCTCTCAGCTGTCTGTGGTGTGAACGGTGAAGGAACATGCAGTCAGGAAACAATCTGCAGAAGGTTCTGGATAATAACAAGCAGCGCTGGCGTGCACTGCGCTGGAAAACAAAGCTGAAGTGAATGACGACACATGCAGACCTTGTTGGGAGTCACACTGAGGTGTCAACAAGCACAGTGTTTACACCACTTTATCACCAATGAGGAGTGTTTTCTAATGTAAATCTGTAGTTGTGCAAACACAACCGCTCTCCTTCACACACTGCTTCTCGCTGAACGGCGTGAGGAAGCTGCAGAGAGCCGAGGCGCTGCTGCTGGGTTACAGAACACTGTGTACAGTACTTGCAGCTCTGCAGCGGAGCATTTCTGACACATGTGGTCTTGGTATTTGGGTTTGGGAAGGCCAGAAAGACAGCGTAGGACTCCTCCTCCAGCATGTGGGGAAATCCAAACGTTGTGTCTTGTGGTTATTACTCACAGATGATGTTTACTGAGAGGCCAGTTTTGTCCGTTAATGCTCCAGAACCTCTTCACTGCAAATTTAGTGGTCTTAATACAAGTAAAAAAAAACACTGAAGTTTCTGTCCATGAAGTTAGATAATTACACTTGGTAAGATTTCTTGAAATAAGAAAAAAATAGGAGACTTTACAGGGAGAAATATCATTAATCAAGTTATAAAAAACTCATTTCAAGTCCCTCATTTAGTGAAAAATCCCTCAAAACTAGTCTGGTAATGCTTCTTTTGAGTGTTGTTCTTTCTCATTTCAAAGTAAAAAATCTTAAAACGAGATAATTTTTTTCAAATTTGATAAGCCTTTCTTGTAAGTCACCAGCCTCCAACCCCGCACTTACCTGAATGAAGTTTGGTGAAGGCTTCTTTTACCGAGGGTCAAATTGGTTTGGACGACGTAGGACTTGAACGCATGATCTTCTGAGTACGAGACAATCTGCTCCACCTCCCAGCCGCTGTTTCAGACTGTTAGATGTTCTCCTCTGAAATCAGTTCTTGAATTACTGGTTAGTTGTTTTTGTTTTAAGATCTTTTCTCTGAAAATGAGGAGGCAACAACACAAAATCAGCATTACCAGACTAGTTCTAAGTGTTTATCACTTAATAAGAAACTTGAAATGAGTTTTTCACAGCTTTTTTTCAGCAAGTTTCCACTTGTACAACATTTTTTTTACAGCTAAAATTGGGAGCGAAAGTGATCTGAAACTATATCTTAGAAAGATAATTTACCTTAATATGCAAATGAAATATCCAATTTTAAGATTCACTTACTAAGTAAGAAATAATAGACATTTTCTCTCAAAACTAGATGAATAATCTGACATATTCTGGTCTTGTCAAGTATATTACTCTCAAATTGAGATAGTTAAGACAGCTTTTGCTGAATATAAGAATCTAAAACTTTGTTAGATAGATTGTTTGCAGTGTTTTTTTTTCACTCTGCTGGATTAAAACACATCCTATCTGCCTGCATGACCCTCCTAAATCTAAGCTGGTCATGCAGGCTTGAGCCGCCCACAGCTGAAGAGCTGGAGCTGGAATTTCATCTGGCTCTTCCATGCCTCCCCTCACCATCCCCAGCTACATTGTTTTCCTGCTAATCAGAGGCAGATGTGTGCACATATGCTGACTGTGGAGCACTGGGTCTCGGCCCAGCGTGCAGAGCCGCCGGTTTGTTGTTGTTTGTGTGGCAGCAGCAGCTCAGCTCCACCGTGATGTCATTGGCTGCTGCTTGTGAAATACTTGAGGAAACGAGAGCCGTATTAAACTCCTGCACATTTGTTTGGCCTCAGAGGTGCAGCCTGATCCTCGCTGCCTCCCGCACTCATCTCTTTATCTTCAGCAGTTGCAACAGTTATAAGACACCTGGGAAATAAAGCTTTGTCTCAGAGCTCCTGACTGCTAACATGAAATGGTCTTCTCTGTCTGCAGAGGACAGCGTCTCTGAGTCAGCTTCCTGTCGAGGACCTCAGAGACCCTCTTCCTCCTCACTGGAAAAGCTACATGTCTCCACAAGGACGGCGATACTACGTCAACACTACCAATAACGGTAAGACATACTAAAATTGGACTTATTATATACAGTATATTATCGGCCTATTGATATCATTGGCCCATATTGGATTAAGATGTGATATCGGAAAATATCAGTGTAGGTTTTTTTTTTCGGATCTCACGAGATCTTGTTCCATCAGCAGTGGTCCTGCACATAGATTGTGGAAGAACTTCATATCCCAGCATTCCTTTCAGAATAATGTGACTACGGTGCAGCAGCTGCTGCTGCTACAGACTGACTTGCTTTGAAGCTGCTTATGATGTGTCTGGTTTTAAGTTGTTGGTTAAGTTACCAAGTTGTCAGAGACATCAAAATTAGCCACATGTTGGCTAATACCTGCTAGTATCTGATATGTGTCCAAAATGAACTCCTCTGGCTGAGTTAAGGAGATTTTGGGATCTTTGCTCTCAGAGCAGAATATAGTTGTATCTCTCAGAATATGAGAGATAAAACCTCACAGTTGTCTGCAGAGATTAAAAGTTAAACAATATCTAATATCAAATACTGGTAAAAAAACAAAAAAAAACCTGACATCCATATTGGAACCAATCACTTCCATGTCCACAGGTGTAAAATGAAGCAGCTCGGCATGCAGACTGTTTCTACAAACGTTTGTGAAAATGTGTCACTCTCAGGAGCTCAGTGAATTCCAGCGTGGAACTGTGATAGGATGCCACCTGTGCAACAAATCCAGTGGTGAAATTTCCTCACTCCTAAATATTCTACCGTCAACTTTCAGCTGTATTATCAGAAAACAGAAGTGTTTGTGAACAACAGCAACTCAGCCACGAAGTGGTCAGCCACGTAAACTGATGGAGCGGGTCAGCAGATGCTGAAGTGCGAGAGGTGGCCAACTTTCTGCAGTCAATCACTACAGACCTCCAAACTTCATGTGGCCTTCAGATCAACTCAAGAACAGTGACAGAGAGCATCATGGAATGGGTTTCCATAGCGATAAGTTGCATCCATCCATACATCATGTGCAATGCAAAGCGTGGATGCAGTGGTGGAAAGCAGCCGCCACTGGACTTTTAAGCAGTGGAGGTGTTCTCTGGAGTGATGAATCACACTTCTCCATCTGGCAATCTGATAGAGGCGTCTGGGTTTGGCGGTTGTCAGGACAACGGTACTTGTCTGACTGCATTGTGCCAAGTGTAAAGTTTGGTGGGGGTGGGATTATGGTGTGGGGTTGTTTTTCAGGAGCTGAGCTTGGCCTCTTAGTTCCAGTGAAAGGAACTCTGAATGCTTCAGCATACCAAGACATTTTGGACAGTTCCATGCTCCCAACTTTGTGGGAACAGTTTGGAGCTGGTCCCTTCCTCTTCCAACATGACTGTGCACCAGAGCACAAAGCAGGTCCATAAAGACCTAGATGCAGAGTCTGGTTGGAGGGGGCCGGCCTGCACAGAGTCCCGACCCCCACCCCGTAAAACACCTTTGAGATGAATTAGAGCGGAGACTGAGAGCCAGACCTTCTGGTCCAACATCAGTGTGTGACCCCACAAATGTGCTTCTGGAAGAATGGTCAAAAATTCCCATAAACACACTCCTAAACCTTGTGGACAGCCTTCCCAGAAGAGCTGAAGCTGTTCTAGCTGCAAAGGATGGAGCAACGTCACACTGAACCCTATATATCTATATATAGATATATATCTGTATATATATATCTATATATATATATATTATATATATGTGTGTGTGTGTGTGTGTGTGTGTGTGTGTATCATTAAATTGTAAAATTTCTGATTAAACTTTACTACCAGGTTTCACTCACAGATTTCCACCTCTCCTGAATTACACCTAGTTTTTGGGCACGTAGGTTCATTCAAGCTTAATCTTTTTGGTCATCAGACAAAAAAAAACAGACGGGAGAACCGGACAAAAGCTCCGTCTGTAGTTGTAAATAAGGCTTTAGACCGGGTGTGTTTACCAAAACCACAGGTGCTAAACTGTTTGCAACATAGTTTGGGAAATTACATTAGATTACGCTAGCAATTATATAGATACAGTATCTCTGGTAGGGATGTAACGATTACCGGTAAAAAGGTTAACCGTGATAAAATTACCAACAATTATTAATACCGTTCCAAATTTTAATTATCGTTAAAACCGGTGATTGATTAGTGTGCTTTAAAAACTCACAGTGATGTTGCTCATTGGCTGGAAAAGCAGCAGCAGTCCCAGTTTGCAACGTTTAATTTATAAAAACATGGCAGAAGACACCCATGTGGACAGTTCTGGTGAATTTTCCCCCTTTTAAAAAGGACAAAGTAGACTTCTAGACCCATTTTGGATGTTTTTAATGATACTGGGGGGTGATTTCAAGAATACCGTGATAAAAATTATAACTGTGATCATTTTGGTTACAGTAACCGTAATATGAAATTTTCATATAGTTACATCCCTAAGCTATGGTTTTACGTAGCAGACGTTTTCATAGAGAACGCCCTGATGCAGGAACAATGGCTGCATTCCTGTTAGGGGAAGGTTCGTTATCAGCGTTAGCTGGAATGCTATGAGGAACTTAACCAGTGACGATGTCTTGATTTTAAGATACATGTTCGCTCTACATCTGATTACTGATTCAACCTGATGAAGACTTCACATGCAATTATAGTTCATCCCCGTTGACAGGTGATTTTTCCAACCTTAATACAACAATAAAGATGCTGCATTTGCATTTCAACTGTGGTCGCAAACGTATGTTATCTAGAAAAAATAGAGAAAACAGCTGCAACAGAGCAGCTTTGGGACGTGGTCGAACAGCAGATTCTCATCATGGATCTGCAGTAACTCTGTGATGCTATCATGTCAATATGGAGTAAAATTAGATGTGCACGATAAGCCTAAGGAAATTAGTCATAAGGAAATTGTGACGTCATTCCGATTAGTGCGATGTCATGACAACTTGCTCCAATAACATGTTATTTTTGTTGTGTAAGAATTCTCTATTTACATAGAAACGTCTGACCTGTCAGTCATTATTATTGTTTACAAACAAACTTTTTCAGATTGTGTTAACATACATTAAATGTTTAAATCTAACTTGTCAGTGCATCATTTTCTGTTTTTTAACTTTTCCATTGGACTGGGAAAAAAAAAATTTAAAGAGTGAAAGTGTTTTTGGTTTTGTTAGGAGTAGGGCTGTGAAATGAATCTAAATTTAATTGTGTTTTCAATTTTTTGTCAAACGATCTCCAAACCCCTATAATCAAGTTGATGCTTTTTTCTTTCCTATTTTTCTTTACACAATTTCTGAAAGTTATTTTTAAGTTAAAGTTTATTTCAGTGGCTTCCACCCAAGCAATTTGTTGGGTGTCTTTAACAAAAATGTAAGATTTGGAATGTTCTAGCATTGCACTAAAGCTTAAAAAGTTTATTTTGGGATGTTTTTTATATAAATAAGATTCATTTTGTTCTTCAAATATAGAGAAACTGCAGAACAGCTGGATAATGTTTATTTTGGATACATGTGCATTTTTTTAAACATTTTTTTTGCATTTATTTGATGCTCAAAGTATATTTATTTTGTTCATTTAATGTTTTATTAACAAAACAGCTATACGGGTACATATTTATAGCCTTTATTTATTTTCAATTTGAACGTTTTGCACAAATTATCAATGAAGTGTTTTGAAAGAGAAAGAAATGCTAAATTAATGCATCGTGCTACTAAAAGATAATTGTTTGAATAATTGTGATTTCAGGTTTGATCAAAATAATCGCGATATTGATTTTTCCATAATCGTGCAGCCATAGTTACATTAGTATTGATGTCATGATTAGGTATGTACAGTCGTCCTCAAAATTATTTAGACCCTCCAATTAAAGAAGGAAAAAAAATCAACTGTCAGAGAAAGAAGTTGAAATTGACAAAAGTAATAATGATTTAAAATTTTATGAAAATCATGACATTGATTTTCAGTGGTGGTTCAACAGAAATATTTAAAACAAACACACAAAAAAATACAACAAGTATAGTTGTGGGACACACTGAGGCAATCACTGCAATCAGGTGTTTTCTGTAACGTCCAATCAGACGTCTGCACCTGTTTACAGGTGTGTTGGTCCACTGTTCATGGGAAAGGTGCTCTACTGTTTCTGGGATAGTTTTGTTTGTTGTTTTTTTTTTTTATTATTTACAACCACAATTCAAAAGCAATGTTTCATTTCACTAAATTATAATTTTGTAAATTTTTATTTATTATTAGTTCCTTTAGTTTCTTGTTATTTGAATAACTATTGTCAATTTAGCCTCTTCTTTAACTGGAGGGTATGAATAATTTTGAGGACGACTGTACGTGTGTTATCAGTTGTCGGTAATTCGGTATCGGCTTCTAGTAGCTGAAATTTGTCGGTTATCTGTATCAGTTTTTAAACAAGGTTATCGTGCATCCTTAAATAAAATCTCTGAGGAATGTTTCCAACACCTGGTTGGATCTATCACACCAGGAATGAAGGCAGTTCTGGGGGGAAAATGGGGCCATCCTGGTACTGGAAGGTGCACTTGATAGAGTGGACGGAGTTTATGTCCTTCATTTCAAATCCGTTTGGGTAAATTTACTTAAAGGAATAGTACAGCCACAGAATGATGTGCGCTCATCTTTTACTCACCCACATGCAGAGCAAGACTGGCGCACTTTTTAATATCTCAAATGCAGCCACAATGTAAACAGCAATTTTCTTCTTCTACGCTTGCATCATCGGCAGACAGGCACTGAACGCTGCGGCTTCCGTGGTGTCATGAACTCACATGGACGGACATCGCGGAAGTACAATGTTCTACTTGTGGCAAGATATGCAATAGAGGGCCTGGGTGGGATTTGATCCCCAGACTCCCAGGTGAGAGTCATGTGCGCTGACCATTCAGCCAAAAGGACATCCCGGTGGCTGCAGTAGCCAGGGCGCATGATCAGTCGCAGGCATAGTGACAGGACTCCACACTGTCACATACTGTTTAGGCTCTAAAAATCTACTAAATTGTGTAGTTTTCAGTCAATTCTGGACGCTACCCACTCAGGACACTTGGATTACATTGGACGAGCAGTATGGAGGAATATTGACAAGTTTTTGTGGACTTTTATGGACGTTTTTGGTTCAGTCGCCGGTAAACTCCATTATATGAAATTTGGGGGAAAACGAAAACCTGTCCGAACTCCGGCTGCATTTGAGATATTAAAAAAGTGCTCCAGAGTCTTGCTCAGCACGAGGGTGAGTAGAAAATGAAGGACCATCATTCTGTGGGCATTGTATCCCTTCAAATTTAAACCTTAAACTTGTCCGTCATCCTTGCAGACGGCAACTCATTTGCAGAAAACAGTGCAGATTATTTTTATAGCCAGTAAATCGTCTGCTGTGCTTCGGTCTGCTGAGGACAGTTAAGCGTCCTCTCATCTCTGAGTCCCAGCTGTGTTTGAGAACGATATTTCAGTCAGAGCAGTTCTTCATCCACCTCAGTGAGCGTGTGCACCTGTTTCCTTCATAACTGGAGTCGCGGCCTTGCAGCCAGATCAGAGAGGAGCAGCTTGGCATCATGAATGTCTGTGATGGCGGGTGCAGCGGTCGGGTTGTGGCCATGACAGATGAGAGAGAGCGTCTAAAATTAGCTGAGGGCTCCACCCAGACACGAGACTCAGCCAGTTGCTCCTCCTTCACTGCTTCTCTACCAGAAAGCTGCAAACAGGATTCATGAGTCCTGTACTGAGCTGAATCCGTCACTGTCAGAGGAATTAACGATTAAAGGAAGGAAAAGGATGAAACTTTCATCCATTGCAGCAGCTGTGTGAAGGCTCATAAAGAAATGAGCATAGTTTCTACGGTGTGGTGAAATGAGCCTCTGAGGGCATGGGAAAACCTGGAGGACGCGTTTGTCTGTCTGCACTGCCATGACGAGCAGATCAAAGCCGAGTCTGAACACACACGGTGTGTGTTTCAGCTTTCCTCACACACTCATCTGATAACCTTTCTCATCCAGTCATCAGTATTTATGCCACCGGCTTTCTTCCGTAAAGTTCAGCCGCTGTCCTGTGTGTGCGTTTTGTTTTTGGCATCGCCATGGTAACAGAGCAGCGTGCGTGGGCTGTGTCCTTGTGTCTGGGTTTGTTTGTTGCTAGGTTTTCCTTCCTGTGTTGCTGAGTGCAGCAGTGCAGGGTGCTGTGATGTCACTGCATGTCCCGGTTGTCCATGTCACCACACACAAAACAGTCCCAGCACACACACACTACCACACACACACACACACACACACACACACACACACACACACACACACACACACACACACACACACACATCATGTCCCAGGTGTCTTTTAATACTAAACAAAAGATATTATTAATGTGATAAAATCACCCAAAGTGTTTTTTTTTTATTCAATCCTAATTAACTAATTTTTGTTGTTTAGCTTCAGTTAATTTAATTGTGTTATAGGGATGTTCCAATTGGCTTTTTTTTTTTAAACCTATATTCCAAATACTGATATTGTCAACTCTTAATTTCCGATGTCAGCTAATACTGATCTCTGCAGACAACTGTTAGGTTTATTTCTGATATTCTGAGAGATACAACTTTATTCTGCTCTGAGATCAAAGATCCCAAAATAGCCTTAACTCAGCCAGAGGAGTTCATTTTGGACATCTGGCTACCATTTATCAGATACTAGCAGGTTTTATCAACTCGGTCTAATTCTAATGTTTCTGACAACTTGGTATCTTAACCAACAACTTAAAACCAGACATATTATCAGCAGCTTCAAAGCAAGTCAGTCTGTAGCAGCAGCAGCTGCACCGTAGTCACATGACTCTGAAAGGAATGCTGGGAAATGAAGTTCTTCCACAATAACAGAGACTTTTCTACATGCTGGACATCAACAGGTGCGTGACGTCATGCTATGATGAAATTACAGATCTAGTTTAATTTCTTCACTCTAGAGATGATTCATTTTCTCTTCTTGGCCCTCAAATGTAAACTGGAGTGTCAATATTACGCCATTTTCAGCTTTTCTTTCTACGTCTGCATTTGTCAACAAGCCGACGTGATGACAGAATGAAACTGTCATTAAACTGTTTCCTCTAACTATCTTCAGAGGAAACTCGCCGTCGGTTATTGGTTACCAGCCACAAATAAGCTGTTAAAGGAATAGTTCACCCACAGAACAATGTAACTTTAGTTTCCACTTACCCTCATGGTGAGCAAGACTCTGGAGCACTTTTAATATCTCAAATGCAGCCGGCGATCAGGACGGCTTCTCGTTGCACAAATACTTGTCAATATTCCTCCATGCTGCTCGTCCAATGTAATCCAGGTGTCCTGAGTGGGTAGCATCCATAATTTACTCAAAACGACGT